>CM040183.1:34973553-35573553 GCA_022606455.1 Callitettix versicolor | reverse complement strand
GTAATTAGCATTAAAAACTGCATAAATTATAGTTTTGAATTTTCAAAATCCGTTGAAATTAACAAATTTCTTGACGGCTATTAAGGTTTCTTTTCGTATTTTCCAAATAATTTGAACGTTTAAATTCCTGACACACTTTAATGCAGATTATGTGAAATTAAAATTATAAAAGGGGTACGATATGGACAAGTACTTCTTGAAATCCGCTTCTATCACGTCAGTGAGACAGCTGCATGTCGCGATTATTGTACTTTCATTAGAATATAAAAAAACTTTTAATACTAATATATGCGGACTGTAAGATAAGTGTGAAATCAAAATGTTCAACTGTTATAAAATTTGAAATGGCCACCATTTTTAATCGATTGAGCTAGTTTTGCTAAAAGAATGAACTCTTTCTATCTATTAGCAAGTTTGCCGAGTGGAAAGTTTGAGTCACGTCGGACCAAAATTGACACACACACACACACACACACACACAAACATTTTAACGATCCCTCAAAATGATATGGAGTTCATGACCGACGCTCATTTTAATCTCTCGCTATTACCATGTTGGCCTCTCCAATAGTTCCTTTTTACTGGAAATTCTCTAACTACACAGAAACCCAAAATATTTTAACATAGAGTGCACAACAATAAACTCGTGTCCTAAAAACTGAACACCAGTAATTGCAATCATATAAAACAATTCGATGATGCAAGACTTTGAGATACAGTATTTTTTTTATCATAAATTATTATTAGAAAACGAAGTCGTCATACCTATCAATTATCTGGTGTTGACATAACAGTAAGTAGAAGAAGAAGAAGAAGAAGAAGAGAAATACTATCTTGGAACCTAACCTGTGAGATTGAGTCAAGTCTGTTTGTCACGTCGACAATTCGTGATGTGTAAATAACTTTTATCGATTCGTCAGAGAAAAAAGCCTTATCCGTTTGCTCTAAGGTTTTACACCGTAATCTTTGAGTTTACTTTTGAACATTTTTCAGTCGAGTCAACAGAGGTGATGTGTCAATACTGTAGAGTTAATGTGCACCTCGGGCTCTGTTATCTTATCTACTCTTTCAAAATATCAATAAATATATGTAACAGTAACGAGGAAATTAGGTATCATTTCGTCAATTATTATTGGTTTTTACAGTGAAGAAATACTGTACATGGTTAAACAATAAAGAATGGTTGAAATTTTCGGTATTACTGATGACGTAATCATTTTGTTATTTTGCGTAACGTCCATATTCTATGTTAATTAGACGAGGACCACCGTTAAAACCAAGGGATTAACTGCGGTTCGAACTAAGAACTTTCAAGTGCGCAGTTGAGAAAAGCAGCATACTGACCCGGTGCTTTACCACATCGACTACTGGTCATACTGATGACGTCATTAATCGTAAACTATTCTTTGTTACTTACGGCGACAAAACTAGACAACGTTTCAGAAAATGCACTTTTATTCAAACGAAAATGCCTGAACAGACTGAAAAAATATAACTTTACCTATTTGGTAGTACAATACAGTTGGCGTTAAAGATTTTGAATTTAAAATTTAGATTTCAAATTTGGGTCATATTACGTGACCCTATCATTTTAAAGGTTTTATTGATTCAGGTTGCTCTGAAGCTAATGTTTCAATTTGTATGAGATACAGTTCTAAAACTATAAAAGATAGGATGAGTTTTTAAAAATGTTAAACTAAAAAAAAACTGTACAATCATATTTCAGATTCATTTTAAATCTTCAGTAAAACGTACATCGTGAAGGCGTTTTTCGCGCACGCATCCGTTAAATTATACGCCCCCCCTGTATAAAAGCATCGTTTACAATTAACTTTGGTACGATTTAATTCAAACGTGACACGAAAATTTATTTTAATAAATTTTTACAATAAATCTTTATGTTTACTAATTTGCCGCCATTTAAAATCTTAAAAATTCAAAACTTTTTATACCATTCTGAAAAACCGATTTTGTATTTTGAATTAAATGTAAATATCTAAAATTCTAATTTATGGAAGTTTAAGCTATTTACGACGGTGAAATATGACTAAAAATAGACTAATACATGTGTAATCAGATAAAAATTTTGTACAAAGTTTGATTTTTACGTTTGTATGCGTGCTGTATAAAAAATATTGTTAGTTTTTGATAATTATTTCCCACGTCAGCCAGAAAAGATAACTACCACAATTTAATTATTATGTTACAAAAAGTATTTTGACCTCGTATCGGGAATGTCTTAGCGCGTCTGTGGTACAAAATAAGACCATTAAAGACCTGTGAATGGATAAATAGATTGAGTCTTTGGGTGGGCTGTCCAAAGTGTTCGGGTCACCAAGTAAAGGTGTTTGTAAGATGAATAGCCGCTATGGAATACACGAGTGGCCAGCCAAAACGTAAATAAAGCGATGCACAAGATAAAAGAAGACAATGGCCGCCTCCCATAAAACAATCACCCGACTGAGGCTGTATAATTGGACCCCGACAAAATGTCAACCGCACTACAGAAAAAGGACTCAATTCGACGCGAGCAAAAACTTGTTTTTCCCCCTTAAGCAAGGATTAGAATATAAATCAAGCTCAAGTACTGGGACACGTTATTTTATAATCCAGCGTTAAAATCTCCACAAGGCTAGCTTAAAGTGCCGTTTTATAAAATAACCATGGATTACCTTATTCCTGTCATATTTATTTTATTACTAGTAAGAAGATTGAAAGTAATTGTACATCCTCTATATGTCAAACATTACATACAACTTACTTTTATTACATAAACGTTATTTACCTACAAATGTATAATCTTTGTTTCAAAATATTTTAATCCCTTTTATTAGCGTGCCGTTTTTAAAAATCATTAAAGCCTATTTTCGTTAAAAAAAACAGAAACTTTAACCAAAAAAAATCAGCTGTACAATTTCGACTAAACGTGCGCAAATGTAGTCCTTAAGTAACATTTAAAAAATGTCTAAGTTACAACTTCTAAAAACTCAGACACTTTTACAAAAAATCTGCTGTTTAATTTCGAATAAACGTGCGCAAATGTAGTCCTTAACGTAACATTTTTGAACAATTTCTAAATTACAACTTCAAAAAAAAAATCTGTTCGAAAGGTGTTGAAGAGACCGGATAATCGGCTCTTTTGATTAAGTCAGTGTGCCGATTAGTAATTAAAGATATTTCTATTCTGGTGTAAATCGATAAAAAAATCTAATCGCAGTTACTTCTGGACATTTTTTTATTTAACTTTTTTTTATTGGTACACTGCTACGAATAATGTGTTTTTATGTTAGTATCATAATTTTGGCAAATTTTCATGAATCGATTTTAAAAAGTTTGCCGATTTTCTGGTTTCCTTTGGGCTATCAATAAATTTCCGAACCGGATTTTTTGGAAGAAACAGTTTCATGTTAGAAAGATTGTGCAATGATTTCGCCTTTTATTAAGTTTTTTGATCGGGTAAAGTTCTTTACGCCTACAGCTATTACAGTCAGTTAGAAAATTTCACTTAAAAAGTAGGAGTTATAATCTACAGAGCGTTTCGAAAAAACGTTCCAAAACTAATAAAAACACTATATGATCAAAAATACTTCGTTTTACACAACCTGCCATTTTGTTTTTATAACGAAATATTTTATATCTCTAGAACGTTTCGACCAATAAAATTTAAACTTATGCTTCTTTACCAACTTCATACATTAATCTGTTCTAAAATGGCGGAAGTTTAAAAATTATAAACAAAAATATAAAAATAACTGTTAATTTTCGTGACAAATTTCATGATAGCGTATTTGTAGTCCGAACGTTGTAACTTTCAAAAATATGGAGGAAGTGAACGAGCTACGGATTAATTTGAGCAGTTTAGGCCGTATTATTTCCTCTTTAGTTTTGAAAGTTGCGCCATTCGTTAGGAAATTAAAAGGACTATAAAAACAGTATCTTGACATTTGTTGCTACAATTTACCGTTATGCATTTATTTTGGTTATAAACTTTAAACGCCAGCTGTTTTAAAACGGATCAATGCATTTAGTTCGTAAATTTCCTCCGGTTAGTCCTCTATTCAGGCAAAGAAGTCAAATTGATTTAACCGTTTTAGTTACAAAATATTTTGTTTTAAAAAATGGCGGTAGTGGGGAAAATGGACATATTTTTTGACATATTTTTATACGGAATTTTTCATTAGTTTTGACATAATGATAGTTTAATATTTTTTTCAATTTTGGAAATTTTTAGAACACACTCTGTGCATACAAAACGTTTCCTTACGATCTAAGCTGTTATGTTAAAACGTTATCACATGAAATCAGTTGTCGTTACGATAACAACGTCACAGCTGTTACAGACATAATCGTAAAATTACGGGGAGCAATTCTGTTTTCATAAACCTCTTCAACAAAAGAACAAGAAAAACTAAGTATATGCAAGGAATAATAGACAGTTTCCTGCGCGCATAATGATAATAGTTATATGATAAAATCTGACAACAATACGGACATTAAGCGAATGTTTTTGCTTTGCCTCCGCCCACGTGTAGCGACTCTATTACAGTACCAACATGGACTTTCATGAGCACCGGGGTATCCTAACCTATAAATCACAAGCCAACAACAAGTGGGTGTATCCAAGTAATTATTATATTAATATTCAATGTGATTAGGATTGTATACATTATTGGAGATTTAAATCGCGAGAGAACTGTTTGATTAATTATAAATCATTAATTGGTTTCATTCAGAATCGAACGTGCGACCTTGACAATGACAAGTAGGATTGCAAAATATGTAGTTTAACATCATTAAGAACGTCAGCCTTGAGCGTGGAGATAGCAGGACCTACGCCAGACACGATATTAGGCTATTTTTAAAATATGTCGGAATGTATGTCAGTCTACCAGATGCGTCTTTTGCGGGCTCACATTCCGTGCTCTTTTCAACCTACAAGGAAAGATATTTCCAGAAAGAAGAGAATATCGTGGACGATGAACCTCAGAATTCCGTACGATTAAAGCTGCGCGAAATTCTTCCGTATTGCCGCCGACAAAGTAAAAATTGCCAACGTTCGTAGCGGATAGGTGCATCAAGAAGGAGGCATCTTAAATTAAATACTGTAAATTAATTATAAATGTTTGAATTACGGAGTTTTTAAATGAAAACTTCTTCAGGCGGGCCTAGCAATTAGCATAAGGGGAAAACAGAAACTCGCGGTAGCACGAAAGAAGCGTCATACTTTATCAGGATTCTTGAAATGAATGCATTTCTGGCCAAGTCCTATTTTTCTGCTTACAAAACTACAAGTAACGCCAGTTCAAAACTCGCTGCTGACCTTAACTTTTTATTTTTAAGTAATATTTAAACTATAATTAACACCATTATACAACATAACATCTACATTAAAATTGCTTAAAGCGTTAACAGATAAAAATATCTTGCAATGTGCAATAAGTTCATTAACAGGTATTTAAATAGTTAATGCACAGCGTTGTACTGCCCAGTTATCACAATTATTAGAACTTTAACAAACGCTTCATCACAATGTTCTGACGCGTCGTAACCTTTTCCTCCACTTCAACCGGTAACAACAATATTCAGAAAAATGGTACTACTGGGCCAACGTTATTAGAAATTTTATGCTCTTTCTCTACGTGCGTTTAAAATTATGATAGGTTTTACCGTTCAGCCAGTATTACAGGAAATAAAGAGCAACTACACTCGTCATTGTTGAAGTTAGAGGTCGCCATCGAAAAACGAAATTAAATAGGAAAGCACACTATGCATACGTCATTCGAGCTTTTACAAGGTACCTTCGTAACAAATTTCAAAACAATCGGTCAATGCGTTTGGTCAAAACTTTGTACACTCATTTTAGCAAATCGGAGGATGTTATTTTGAAACAGAAGAAAATGGAAAACACATTTTACACATGCTTCATTCGTACTTTGTACAAGGTACCTTCATACCAGATATGAAAACATTTGGCCAAAACAGGTCAATGAAACATAAATGGAAAACACATTCTACACATGCTTCTTTCGGAAATTAGAAACACCTTTATTTTCAAAAAAGGATGTAAATGGGAAACAAAATTGTATACTCGTTTTGCTTCAGGCTTTGTACAAAGTATCTTTGTGCCAAATTTCAAAATAATCGGTCAATGCTTTTGACAAAAAAATTAACGACCAGATGCCGAACGTTCGAGCTGAAACCACATTTCACTCAGTAAATAATTTGAATTATCATACAGTAAACTTGTAAAAATAAGTTGTTTTTCAAAAATAAGGAAAAGTTCACGTTTCCTCACTACTGCAGACAAATGTTTTTTCGTCTTGTTACGTAACTCAACATACACGAGCACACATTGTCAGACACACTGTTACAATGCGTGCTACAACTCCTGTATTGCAGGATAGGACAATGCCCGCAGGAATGTGACTTCGGAATAAATCAATCGAACGCGCATAAAACATTTTTCGTTGTACGTCCTCAGCGTCTCAATTAATAATGGCGTGCACCGTTACGGTATATGCTGTACGCTATGGCAACACAATAGAGCTAGCCCAGCTACACTGATATCATCTCTTCAGACGAAGTGCTATTATACGGAGTGGTTCCTGGTGCCCCCCGGTACGCGATGACCCTTGAACCACCTGCTGAAACACATCCCGACCACGTGTCTATGGAAGTCGGAGTCTATTTGTGCCGGCGAGGAAGTGCCATTAGATGTGCCTACCGTAAATTAGAGGACGGTTATCGTTAATACAAAGGAAATCGAAAAAAGCGCCATAACGGAAACAATCGTGGTAACTTCGCCTTATCGGATGCTACTTATAAAAATAATCACGGCACGCAGCTGTTTCGCAAACATGATAGAAGCGAATTTACATAAGTATTTCTCTTTACCTTACCCTTTTTGAAATACTGATCGTAATCAGCATTAAAATATCAACTTTTTAAATGAAAATGAATCCTGAGCGCAGATAAATATTTTCTTAGTTTCAAAGGATTTTGAAAATTTTAAAAGCTAATTTATGCAGGTATTAACGCTGATTGCGATGGTGAAATCAGATTTCCAAATGAATTTAAAAAAAAAGTAATGAATTTTCTTGACTTAAACGTGTCCAGCCATCAACATCAATATATTTTAGTAATTAAAAAATACATTAAAAATGGCCGCCATTCTGAAACAGTTGAAAGAATTGGTTGGTTAACAAACTTACCATAATCGATTTTTGTGCTGTTTCAATCAAATCGGACCAAAATTACGAACGTGCGCGTGCTAAAAACAAACAAACAAACAAACAAACAAACACACACACACACACACACACACACACACACACACACACACACACACACGTGTTAGCACGCTCACGTTCGTAATTTTGGGTCATTTTTCAATGTATTTTCGTTAAATATGCATAGTGGGGGGAAAATAACGTATTCAGTAATGTTTATTGTAATTATATGTTACCACAAAATAGGCAAATTGTTATTAGAAATAGCTTTACAATTGTTAATATTATCAGCGTATTTTTGGAGCAACCATCACGTTAAAAACTATATAAATATATATATATGATTGTGTGTGTGTGTGTGTGTGTGTGTGTGTGTGTGTGTGTGTGTGTTTTAGCAAGCTCACGTTCACAATTTTAGTCCCTTTTGATTCAAATTTAGTACGCAAATATCGATTATGGCTGTAGCTTCGACACGTTCAACACCAGTAAAATTCGTTCAACAGTTTAAAATTGGCAAGCATTCAAAACTTCAAAAAACTCATTACGATTTTGTCAAATAATTTTGAAAATCTGATTTCACCATCTTAATCATCGTTAAAAACAGCATAAACTGGCGTTTTGAATTTTCAAAATTCGTAGAAATTATAAAAATTTATTTTGACCGCGGTCATAGTTTACTTTCGCATTGTCAATGCAATTTGAAAGTTTAAAATATTGACATATTATAATGCTGTATACGATGATGTAATCAGAGTTTCAAGAATAAGGTAAGATAATAAAATACTTTTGAAATTTCGCTTTCATCACATCCGCGAGAAAGCTGGATACAGCAACCGACCTCGCTGTATTTGCTTGAATTTAATAAATCGCTTGTGAATGATACAATGTCGCCGGCTTATCGTGTGATCTTCTTGTCGGCTTGCATTATATCGGTCATGTGATTCAGGAGATCCCTGATCGTGGGAAATTTACCGCGGCGAAGGGAGTTACTAACAGTGTAATCTTACAATTATAATTTAGGTTACGTTAATTTTTCCAAGCATTTTTGTTACTAGAGAAACGATCTACCCACACAAACAAATGGTAACTCACATGAGTTCGTACGCACTAACACGTGTGTTTTCTAAATGTTGTCTCACAGAACTGTAGTAACAATAGCGGCTGATACAGGATATTCTTTAATTCAAGCGTACTTGTATGAGCTAAAATAAAGAAAACGTTCCATAAACATATGAAAATGCTTTTTAAACAGTTATCCACCTTTTTTTACTAAATAATGTAGGCCTATATCTCTAGAACGTCTTAATCGATTGAGTTCAAATTTTCACGTTATTCATCGTGAACTTAAGACATAATTAGAAAAAAATAATCAACCAAAATAAAGAAGAATATACATATTCTTATCATTCTGATATTCTTATATATACAAAATGCCCATTCTCACAACCTCGCCTAATACGTAACACTACATAAAAAAAGTCAAGTAAAATATTATAGAAATACAATACGCCAACAATAAACAAAACAGACTCTGTAATATAACACTTGAATACTCATGCTTCACTAAGGTATTTTAATCGGTAAATTAGACCTTCTCTAAAAACTTGAACAAATTTGTCATCTCTTATTAGAAAATCCCCAACACAAAAGAAGCATTGAAGAATTTAACTGATTATAGAAATCGATAAATAATTTCAAAATTGATTTACTTACCATTAAATGTGAGTTTATGAAACATTTCGAGGTTATGTTAGATCGAACAAACAACACATAATCGAACGATTTACGAATACCAGGCAGACTTGAGGAATTGTAAGCTTCTGCCCGTGTGTCTATATTCAGCTGAACTACAATAATTAATGCGATAATTAAACAATCATTATTTCGATTCGACGACTGAAGTTGCAAAAAACCTGAGCGAGTATCTCAGTACAGTATGCAAACATACATTACAATCAACGCGGTAGTTTAGATTTCTATTGTTGACAAACATATGTGCTTCTGATTTTATAGAAATAGATTTCAATGATGTAGTTTATGTATTTAAAAATTAAAACGGATCTTAATAAATTATAACTATTTATTAAAAGTATAAATTTATATATAAATAATCAGTAATCTAGAACAACTTATTAAGAAGCGGAAGTATTTTTAAAAAGGTAGAAAAATTGATTATAATACTGAATTTATTGACCTAGCAAAAGTCAAGGACGCCATCTTGAAACGGAAGTGAATGGGGGACAAATCTTACACATACGTCGTTCGGTACCTTCATACCAAATTTCAAAACAATCGGTCTATGGTTTTGGCCAAAACTGCGTAACAAACACACAGACCAAACGCTGAACAGTCGAGTTGAAACACAGATTTCGCTTCGCTAGTTCAATTAAACAATCCAAAATACCACTGCAAAGTGATTAAGTCTAGGTTGTTGTGTAACAAAGATACAGGCCTATAAAACGGAGTTAAACAAATTTTCTGGGGCATCCTTTTTAAATTCGAATTTACCTTAATCTATCTCGTAAAAGTATTTAATCTATAAGATAGATAAGGCTGCCTGACTCATCAGTGTCTGGACGTTAATGCTGTTTGTAAAATTTCGATAGAAGATATTTTTATGTTTGACTAATCATGGTCTGTACAAGCAGATTTATAAATCTAGTTTCCGAAATGCGAGATAAATGCAGTAAAATGTCGCAATATTTGGCTAAGGCAAGGAACTACTAATCTAATCACAATTTCTTACAATCCTAAAGATGAACAGGTGTGGTTCCAAGTATTTGCTTTGGCTAAATTGATAAAAACAGCGTGAGAAGACGAATAACGAAACTGCTAAGTTTGTTTAGAAATAAAAAAAAAAACCGCAATCAATATTTACGACAACAACAATCACGGAATACAGTGTAAACGATGGAAGTTATTTTTTTCTGGCTATTCTTTAAATTCTGATTTCATAAGTATTAAAATATGCATACATTAACATTTTATACTTTTAAACACCGTGGATAATATAAAAGTAAGCCCTGACCACTGTCGAAATTAAATTTCTTAATTTTAACTGATTCAGAAAATTCAAAACACTAATGTATGCAGTTTTCAACGTTGATTACGACTATAAAAATCATATTTTCAAAAATATTTAAGCCGAAAAGTTATGGTTTTTTTTAATTTGAAATGGCCGCCTAATTGAAACACACACGACATTTGCTGTCAACGAACTTGGCGAGCTATTACTAAAATTGATTTTTGTGCCAATTTTGAAACAAATCGTACTAAAATTGCGAACATGAGCGTGCTAAAACAAGAACGTGATTATATATATATATATATATATATATATATATATATATATATATATATATATAATTTAAAATATATATATATATATATATATATATATATATATATATATATATATACAAACAACGACCATTCAAAATATGATGTATTGGTCAGGATCGGTGTCCATTTCAAAGTACCGAGTCTGGATCTTACCATGGCGCTCATAAATTCGCTAAAAATTGATTTTTTTACAAAAATACGTATATCAGTAACTGTTACACGGCTGTGGTATCGTCTGAGCAATGGTCAGAGACAGTTATTCTAAGACAAACATAGCCACCAGTTGAATGGGAGGGACGTTTTGTCTGGATGAAAGAACATCTTTGTGTGAATTGTCAAGGAGGTTGTTGAAGGCACGCCATGGTCCAGCTCACACTCAATAAGCATGTCCCTCTCAAGATGGAATCCTGGCTGATTACAAATGCTGTCAGCTCATATTTTAGCAAAGCGTCACGCGTTCACCGAAATGCTTAATAGCAATGACGTTCAACAGTTTCAAAACGTCAGTCACTTCTAATTTTTATTTTGTTTCCCTTACAATTTCATTAATATCTGAATTCACAGCAAAAATCAGAATTAAAACTAGCGTAAAACATCAAAAATTTCGATGAATATACGAAAATAAACCCTGACCGCAGTCAAATTAAATTTCTTAATTTCAACTGATTTTGAAAATTTGCAAAGCTAATTTTTGCAGTTTTTTAACGTCGATTACGATAAAGAAATCAAAGTTTCAAAAATATTTCAGATAGAAAAGTAACGAATTTTTAAAGCTATGAAATAACCGCCATTTTGAAATTGCCTGCTGGTTAACTGGCTTTTTAAAGTAGATTTTTGTGTCAAGTCTATATTGACACAATATGCTACGCTCACGGGTGTAATATGTATACATTTTAACGATCCCTTAAAAAGTAATCTAGGTATAAAGATCGGTGCACGTTTCAAGTTAAGGAGTAATCAACAGCTGATTTTCAAGTGGAAATTCGCTACAAACATACAAAAGAAGAGACTGCCATGTTAATTCCTTCTCATAAATTATGGTCGGGTTGAACAGACAACAGATACGTCTTATTAATAAGTTAACTTCAAAATTTAGATAAATGCTTCTTTTTCACAAATGTTTCCTTATCCCCACCCCCAAATAATATTCATATTTTTCTCCCCGCACATTACCCCCATGAAACCCCCTGTTCCGCCACTGTATGCCTACATTGAGCCTCGTAATTATAATCGCGTTCGAAACGTATTCCTGTCAAAATATTTTAGACAAACACACAATGTTGTAAATTAAAGATTAAATTTATGGCGCAGCAACAATGCCACGTAATGAACGACGTGTTTGCTGCGCGCGATTATTTATTGGCAACATTTAATTCCAAAGATAAATTGCGTTAGTTTAAAAAAACGTGATAAATCTGAAGAAAGTTGATGTTTAATAAGATTCAAGATCTTGAATAGGTTGAGGTTGCACTTGCAGTCTACAACGGACCTACAATGGGACTTATTTAATGGCGGGCTGACTCGATGGACGCAAATTTCCAGTCTTTTTTCTTATTTTTTTTTTTTAAATTAAGATTTCACCGTCATAATGAGCATTGAAATCCTCATCTATTAATATTTTAATGAACCCTGACCGCCGTCAAATTAAATTTCTCGGTTAAAACGTATTTTGAAAATGCAAATACTGGCTTATGCAGCCTTTAACGCTGATTATAATGGTGAAATCAGATTTTCAAAAATATTAATGACAAAACCTTTTGAAATTTCCATCATTTTTTGAAACTGTTAAACGAATTTGCTGGTTAACGAACATGTCCAACATGTATTGTTGCGTCATTTCAATTAAATTGATTAAATTACTCTCACGTATGCACACAAGTGCGCGCGCTATATCTAAAATTTAAAGACCCTTTAAAAAGTAACCTCGAAGTCAAAACAGAAGTTTATTTCACGGTTCCGTATTTGAGTAGCTTACTTTTCAATGGCAATTCGCTAAAATGTCTGGACACATTTTTACAAACTGTATTATCACATTGAAGTCCTTGTTTAATAAAACGTTCAACGTTCATAATATGACAGTTTTAAATGAATTTCCTTTGGAAAATGAGCTATTCATCATGATAAGTTTTAGATTTGGGATTTTGAAATAAGCGCCGATCCTGAACTCTAAATATTTTTGAGGGGTGGGTAACATTTCCGTAGAAATTTCTCAAGGTCCTTCGTTCGAGCTACAGTTACTCCCGTTGCATTACACCTTACCGTTAATATTGATCTTTCATCCTCTTTAGTCTGAATGGTATAAAGTACGGAGTTAAAAAAGGTGAATGCATATTTGTGTGTGTGTGTGTGTGTGTTGTTCAATTTTGATTGAAATCATTAAAAAAATCAAAACTTTTTTTATCTTATGCTGTTTGGATAATCGGACTTCACTACCGTAATCAGCGTTAAAATCTGAATATATTAGCATTTTTAATATCACTTCTGTTAAAAACATGAGAATGAATCTGACGGCGGTCAGGGTTTGTTCTTGTACTTTTAAATGTAATTTAAATAAATATAATGTGCTACAAAACTATTGATACTTTTTGGAATCCGTTTCCATCACGTTAGCGAGACAGCTGCGTGCCGCGATTATTATTATGAGGGATAACACAATACATACATTATAACTTTCTAATATTATCAAAGAACTGCACGTTTTATATTTTATAGCAAATATGCACATTAATAACAAACATATTTCCATATTAGCCTATAAGATTACTGCAGTGTCAATAAACATTCACGTGCCTATATCAGACAAATTGTTTCTCCGATCGAGGGGGGAACGTGACAAGAAAATTTCAAGGTACAAACTCCAAGTTGTGTTAAGCGTTTCAGGCTACAAATAGCATTGAATTAATAGGACGCTAAGACGTGTATATTAGCATATATTAGAAGTAAAAATACTTGTTAAACAATTTCAATTAATTTGTTTATATAAAAATAATCAATCCAAGGTCTGAGTGAATGCGATGTAGTGTGTGACAAATGAAAACAGAAAGAGCTTAAGAAGAAAATTATCAAAACATTATTTAATGTTTAAAACATTATTTAATCTCCGCACGCAGCTGTTTCGCCGACGTGATGGAAGCGAATTTTCCAAAGTTCTTTACTTCATTTCTACCCTTTATTGCAGTTCTGATGTCACCGTCATAATCAGCCTCAAAACATGCACGTATTAGCAGTTTAAGCTTTCAAATAGCATTGAAATTTTTAAAAAACGAACCCTGACCGCCGTCAGAAAATTTTTTTTTTGATTATAATGGATTTTAAAAGTTCAAAATTGTAATTTACACAATTGTTAACGCTGTTTATGACGATGGAATTGAAAGATTTGAAATGGCCAAATTTCGAAACTGTTGAAGTAACTTTGCTGCTTAACGAACTTGTCCAAGCTATTACCAAAATCTATTTTTGTATCAGGTTTTTAATCACAATTGCGAACGTGCCCGCACACACACAATGTGTCTCAACAAGTGATCTAGACGTCAGGATAGCAGCTCATTTCAAAAGTCCCGCGTTTGGGTTTTGCCATGATGGTTGCTTCGACAGCTAATAAATTCGTACATACTTGAGGCGCTATGGGAACTTGAGTTTGCATATTAAATGTAAATTTTACAAGAATGTATCAGCTGACTTCCGTGTCGTTTATAGTGTCGTTACGCGAACTGGACCGTACCAGTCATTCAGATGAAAATGCTTCTTCTAAAACATATTTGATGCCAACACAAAAAATTACTTTTGAATCTTCAAAAAACCTTCTAAAATTGTTGGTGAATTTTTCAAAACAAAGATTTTTTGATGTTCGAAAAAACAAAAATATGTAAAATATTGAAAAATCATGGAAAACCGATTTGTTCCGAACTGGGTTCATAAGGTTTGCCGAGATTTTTCTTATCTAAAGTGTCGAAATTAGAGAATGGGATAGAAATTTGAAATTTTGAATTTATGAAGAGTCTATAGAAACTCAGGGAACTCGATGCCAATATGACTTAAGCACCGTTCAGTCTGCTGCGTCTCGCAACTGCGCACATTAGGGTTCTTAGTTCTAGCCGCTGTTACTCCTGTTGCTTTTTCCTTACGCTGATCCATCGTCCTCATTAGTCTAACTGGCAAATTATGGACGTTAAGCATAAAACAAATCCCAGTGTGTGCAAAAACTAAATATAAACGGAATCAGTATCTATTGTACTTTCAAATGTAAGTAAAAAAACATTCGTTAAGCTTTTATTGCTTAGAGAAACGACAGCTATAAAGATCACTTTCGCCAAATTTTATTTTGATCGGTCACACTAGTGCGTTACTATCAGACACTTCTCGTAACACTCGCACTAATTTACAACGGTCCTTGGTTTTGCCTACGAACTAACGTCTGTTGCGCACTGGTGATTAACAAGCGCTAGATTAAACATCTCACTTTTAAAAAAATCGTCAGAGACATTTTTAAACCGAGCACTTGTTACTTCGATCTGTCAACAACCGAAGCAGCTATGTGCAGTGATCTGATTCTGAGATAACGAAGAAACGACGACGTATAAAATTCTGGATCCATCCTGTTGTACGCAACTGGTTTTTAATAGACAATTTTAGAAAATTTATTCAACTTTACGAGAACATGGAGGCAAGTTCTTTGAAATTCTTAGCGTTATTTCCGCTAGGAATGTTGTTATTTGGTTCAGTACGTACATCTGCCTTTCCAATCTTCACTTTTTTTATATTTGTTGACGTGTCCTGGGAATACTTCTATTAACGAAACGTTCTGATTTACCGCAAGTTCTTTGCTTTAATGTTCTTGTCACTGTACGCAGTGAAACTATATTCTTATTACACACAGCACAACTGAACAACTGTGATCAACTATCGCCAGTGCGCGGTGACATGTAAACACATGAATCGTATTGAAGCGGAAACAGTTTCGTCGGAAGTTGCCAGTGCGATCTGCAACCTCTGACTGTTGATTATATTGTTGCAACGAAAATGTTACCAGTCAGCGGCCCGCGTAAAAAATAAATTACTAGCTCAATTAGTTGTAACCAATAAAAAAAACTGAAAAAATCAAGGTCACAACAGGTAAATATCACAATGGCTGGGTGTTTATTTAAATATGAAGAAATGTCAACAGAATTCTTCTAACAATACGTCCAATGTAAGATGAAGCAGATGAACCTAAGTCAACACAACAGCCGGCCACGCGGAGCAGCTGTGAACTGTAAATAGAGGAACTTTCAAGTATCCGCGTCTCTTTTCTCCTAGGTGTGCTAAACGCTTCCATTCACTGATACACGTAATTCAAAAACAGAACTGTTGGCAAACATACACTGTTCAAAAATTACATTCCTTTTATCTTACGTACTTTTGAAAAACTGATTTCAACCGCTGTAATATTCTTTTTACGCAGATTTTAACATTGTTTCCGTTGGCGAGATTAGATTTAAAAAAAAATAAATACAAATAAAAAAAATATGAAAATAGTTATGATTTTTTAAGATTCAAAATATTACTTGAATCTTATTTTTGAAGTTGATTTTTGTGTCAAGTTTGAATTAATTCCGACAAACATTGTAAACGTGAGAGTACTACAAACACACACACACACACACACACACACACACACACACACACACACACAAATGTATATAAACGTTTTTGTCCCTCACAAAAATTATCTAAAGGTCACGATTGGCGCACGTTCAAAGTTCAGGTTACTTTTACGTTTAAACGATAAAATTTACATAAAAATAAGCTTGTCGAAAAATTCTTAATTATTGCTATGGACTGCTCGTACTTTAAAAATCCAATGTAAGTGTGCAACTAACAAGCAGGTGGCTGTACCATACAAAATTAGTAATTAATTTGTTTATAGTGTTCAAATACGAACTATAAAAAATCTACACCACAATTTGTTTTGGTAAAAACACGTTTTTAAGAACCGAATTATTTTCTAATATAAAGGAGGGGGATGTGAATCTTTTCAATCAATAATTAAAATATAAAATTTTTAAAAAATCACAATAATGTATATTTATATGTTGGTGTATTATGTGATATTATTTAAATGACTTGTAAGTTTTTTTGCAAAACAAAACTCAAACATTGAGTTTGCAATGAAAAATTAACATTAATGATCTGTTAAAATTTAAACGAGATGTCTTCATCTGAACATATCAAAACAATCTTACCACACACAAATTGTAATAAATTATATTTAAAATGAATTCACGATTGGATTGTGTCTTGTAGATTAAGCACGTGTGCAAAGTTTAAGGAAAGTCTATGAAGAGGACGCTTTTCAAGAATTTATTTTAAAAACTGACAAAACAAACGTTTAAGCAGAAAACAGTTTGGAAAAATAATTCAAACGTTATCAAATTTTGTTCTATTTTGTTTCTCAGATAGTAACAAAATATGCAATATTTCCAATGGCTATTATACGAGTTTTGACTCTTCACAGGTTACGGGGTTTGGTGGCAACTATACGGTGCGAGTATATTTTCAAAAACTATGGTCATTTTATTCAGAACCTAAATTTTTTAGTTATAATTTCAACGTGAACGAAAATCTAAATTAAACTGCAAGCATTTATCTAAAAAGCTTGAGATGTACAATTTATAAATAACTAGGACGTATCCTTACCAAATTCCGAACGTAGTGCGACAGGGTCAATGCAGTTAGTATTTCTACACAGATGGTCACTTGCCCAGCACATACTTAAAACACACAACAGACTTTATTTTGTAATAAGCCCCTTGTCTTAAAACCATAAGGTCATAAAACCGACAATAGAGTAGGGGTAGAAAACAATTATCCAAAACTTTTGTTCCGATGTACATTCTATAAATACCTCTGTTTACCTCCAAGGCTACCATTGTTTTAGCTGGAATTTCATGTAAAGCAAGTTTTTTTAGAATAACTATTCGTATATTAATAAACTATTCAAATGCATCTCAATTCAATTGATTAGGCTACAACTGAATTTCCATTGAATGGAGCGGCTGCCAGAGTAAGACCCAGTTTCGGGAGTTAAAATGAGCGCTGATTCGAACCTTTGCAACATTTTTTGTGTGTAAGATTTAACTTAGTGTACCAAATAAATATATGTATAGTAAATGTAAGGGTAGTATGTCCGTGGCCTCTACAACTCACCTTGCAGCCCCATGTGGGTTATATATTATGATAGTCCTCATCTCGCATCCATACAGAAGGTTTCAATTTGGAGTTGCAGGGCTGGTTTCAGAGAAATGGGTATCAAAAAAAGGCATCGCATCAATGGAATTTTTATGAGAAGACGGTGAATCAGCTGATAATCGAGTGCCGAAACACAACATGTAAGCTAACGTGTCTAGGCTATCGATTAGAATTTAAATGTATAAAAATATAAGGATGTAAATGTATAAAGATATAAGTAGAACACAGCTGATAGGCAACATTCCAACTTATCATCTTTAAAATAGAATTAACACTGACCTAGGCTAACCAAAAGGGCATTAACTCGTATGAAAGAATGAATAAATTTGTAAGGTTACTGCGACCTCTGTAGATCTACTGCGCCCTCAGTTACAATGCCTTCTCCAGGATAAAGTCTAGGATTTGGAGAGGATTCAAGGTGGGTACTTAACTTTCCTACGTCTAATTGGTGACTTCCCAGTTCCTTATTGAGGTGCTTGCAGATGTTTGCTGTGATATTCTCCTCTCCATTTTTCTCTCTCTCTCTCTTGACCGTTAATACTGAGGTTTTACTCCATTTGTCCAACCTTTTTGTTGTGTGGTGAGATCTCGCTCATTCTATTTTACATTCTTACTTATGCGATTACCCAAGTAGCTAAGGAAATGAGGTCCGTCTGTACAGAGCCCTTGCATGCATAGGAAAGGCTAAGACATACTGATATGACGTTGGATCTCTTAGTGTATTATCGGTACATAATAATGAATTATGTATTATTAATGAATGAGGTTATTTTTGGAAATTGGATTGATTCAGTGAAGTCAGAAATTGAATTATAATACGAGTTAATAAAATACGATAGTACCATACATTTTAAGTGTTAATTAAAGTAAAAAAAATAATTAAATGTAACGAATTAAGTATTTAAAAAAATAAGGATATCTTTATAATTAGTCAGTATATTGAACATAGTCTTACCAAACTCAAAGACTAGAAAGTAATTTCATTTAAAATGTAAGTATTTTAAAGACTTATTGTATAAAGAAACAAAAATTCACAAAAACTTTTCATATAATTCTAATCTTTTTTTTCTTTTAAAAAAATATATGTCAGTACGATCACCTTGATCCGAGATAAAAGAGCTTATGCTATATATAATAAGTATAATTAAATGTAAACGTTATTTTTTTAAGAATCACTATAAATAAATAAAACACATTTTCAATTACTGAACACTTTAAAGGTTAGAAATCAAACATTTAAAGAAATATTTTTAAATTACAACCGAAAAAAATCGGTAAATATTCAGTTAATTTTAAATAAAAGAAAAATACGTTTCTGAGTGAAAACGAAAATCTTTTCAAAATGTGATGGAACGATTTTAATAAACCAGGGCAATTTTACAGAGGCTTTCAGTAAAAGTATTAGAAAATGATCTATTGGACTGTTCATCATGGAAGTATTTTGAAATGAGCGTGGATCCTGACACCTAGATCACTTTGTTAGGGGGCGTTAATAATTTTATAGGTTTGTGTGTTGGCAATTTCATGTTCATAATTTTAATGAGATATGATTCAAATACGTTATAATAATCAACTGCGGTAGTATCTTAAACGAGTTAGCTACGTTCAACAGTTTTGAAAAAATCGTAACTTTTTTTATCTAATACTTTTTGAAAGTACAATTTCACCATCGTGATCAGCGTTAAAATCTGAGTAAATTACCATTTTAGATTTTGAAAATCTAAAGAGCGCATAGAATTGATGATCCTATTTCCAATGTAATTTGAAAATGTAAAATGCTAAATTGTGCACATTTCAATATTGATTACAGTGGTCAAATATATTCACAAAAAAATTGTAAATTCGCTACTGTCACGTTAACGCGAGACAGTTGCGTGCTATAGTTTTGTTTTGGTTATCGTAATAATATGACACAAATTGATGATGTGAAGCTTATAAAAGCTGAAATTTCGCATTGTCACTAAGTTGTTTTTATCTTATGTTTTTGCAGAACAATCGTACCTCCCCTCCTTTCCCCTCAGCTAAGAGGATTGTGGCTGTCACTTTGGCTGCTTCTAACTTAATCCGGCCATATTTATAATACCTGTAGGCTAGTTCGTTGGCGATGCAGCCATTGTCAGATACCTATTCTGCCTATACAGGAAATGGTACGTGCATTTAAATGTACATGCAGACTACCGATATCAAAAACTTAAGACATATTTAGCACGCAGTTGTCTCGCTGACATGATGGAAGCGAATCCCCATAACCAGATTCATTATCGTACCGTTAAAATCTTCATAAATTAGTATTTTCAAAGTGATTTCAAACGTATGCATATTTTAACGCTCATTAGAAATGAAAACTGCTTTTTCAAAAAAAATAAAATGTAAGATAAAGAGTAGGCCCCAAGTATTTTTTTAAAAAGATTAGAAAAGGCCGCCATTTTGAAACTGTTAATGGATTGCGTTGCTTAACGAACTAGTTCAACGTGCTACTACAATGAATTTTTGCTCCAAGTTTGAATTATATCAGACCAAAATTATAAACATTAGTGTTTTACACACACACACACACACACACACACACACACACACACACACACACACACACACACACACACACACACACACACACACACCTTGCGTCTTGATGGTTTTCAAGCCCTTTTTAGTTTATAAATCTGATAAAATTGGATTTTTTACTTGTTTCTAATGATTTTAATCGCATTGGTCGTTACATTCCCAAAACATGTGGTAGGTCCAGTTTTTCTAAACTGCTTTTATCAGTTTTTGTTCAGGCATGAGGATTCATAAACTCAAGTCAGAACAGCGAATTTGAAAACAACATTGTATTCGAAAAAAATCGAAGAAAACAAAAAGTAAACCCTGACCGCTGTCGGTTTTTTCGGAACACTGCCGTGCCGCAAATTTCTTTTGAAAGATTAACTCGAAAATCTGGACGAAAATGTGATGACACTTGTCTGGTTTTGTTTCTGTCGGTAGCATCATCGGACTTTTTGAAGAAATAATTAGGCTGTATCAGGAAATCTGTGATATCGGTGCTCCATTTATTTCCGTTTTAATGTCATCTCCGAAAACTGAACTCTAAGTGTAACTACATTTCCGAATCATTGCGCGTGCAAGTGATCGCCAGTTTATCAGATGCAAGTAATACGACTCATGTTGTGGTATCAATGGCCGCAGTGTATGTCATCAAGCCATGTCGGCTGTCGGAGGCTCCAGCATAATGGCGGGCTTGTGCTCAAAGACTTATCTGTCTGCGAGATATAAAGATGTCTAACTCATTACTCCGCTTCCTTCCCCCTAAAAAAACACAAATTCTTAAGTGTAAGCTTCCATTAGTATACGTTTCATTTCTGTTCGTCGTTTCCTTCCCTCTCTTTAAAACAAACAAAAACCGTTCCGAAGGGTGTGAACGAAGCGTGGAATTGAAGACACACTCGGGGAGTCGGGGTGTGTGTAAAGTCCTACAATTATTAGGGGTGTCTGAGTCGTTATCCTGGTTTTGTAATTAAGTTACCCTCGTTTCGCACACCTCATCCTCATCCCTTACAAATATTTACTTTTGACAAACACGGTTCAGCGGAGCGTTCGTGCGTGTCTCAAAAATTAAGGGCTTTCATCTTATTTACGTTTATATTTTCTCCCTTTTTTAAAATGACATCTAGCATTTAGAGCGCCCAATCCCATTTCAAATAATCGCTGTACCACATTGATATGTATATAATTTGATATATGACCAGCAAAAGTGATAAAGAAGTTAGGGTCTCAAATCAGGGTTTTACCCAAATGGGTAAGAGTCTACTAGTTCATTTCCACATGGGAAATTCGCTAATGAAAAAACGTATTGGGGAATTCGAACACTTGTAAATATTCGGTCGAAATATTAGTCATCCCACCAAAATTCGATAAAATCCCAAGTGGTCGATGTGGTTAAGACATCGTCGGTTTGCTGCGTTTTTGAATTTGGCACCTGTAAGTCGTAGGTTCGAGACGCAGTTACTGCTTTACCCTTCCCGTTAACGCCGATTCCTCGTCCTCATTAGTCTAACTGGCATAAAGTATGGATGTTAATGAAAAAAAATCTATTTTATGTAATGAATTTTGTGTAGCCTAATTGTGCACTGTTTTAATTAGTGACAGGTTTTATTTATTCAATATACACAAGGTTTTACTTTCCCACGTACGACGTATAACATGTTTGGTGAATGTGAAAAACGAATTAGAGATTTTCATAAATTTTTGCGTTTTCAGATAGACAGAGTAAAAAAAAATGAATTTAACTCAGATGTCTGTCGCAACCTATTTTGTTTGTATATACACGTGAGCGAGAACTATCCAAATAGAACTAGAAAAATCGTTCGTTTTTCAAAATCGTCATCACAGATTTCGCTCCAAATTTGGTCTAATATGAAGCTTCATGATTTATTAAGTTAGTGCAGGGAATTTGACAAAAAATTCAGTTATGGAGTAAATAAAAAAAAATAAATAAATCCTGACCGCCGTCGGGTTTATTATTTTTTCCAATTTACTCTTAATAAATTGTGTGTACATATTTGGTGCGAGAAAGATTTGTTTTGCACGAGTTTGTTTATATATAATAGTTCTTTATATATATATATATATATATATATATATATATATATGTGTGTGTGTGTGTGTGTGTGTGTGTAATTTTGTTAATTTGCACCGTAGGGAGGTGCAGACTAGCTGCACCTATTGAGAAGTTTTAGACGTCCCTCGCGGTACCCCAGTCTAACACACACACTTACATTTAGGGAAGCGATAATAACCTCAATGTGCTTTTCGCCTTAAAATAACAAAAAAATCTTACTGAAATATATTCACTCTTCTCAAAATAGCCTACTTAATGTTCACAAACAATACATAACCCACTCATTTTCTAAACAAAAGGTAAAGTTTTGTTTAATAAAATGAGTAAAACATATTTACTATTCCGCATATAACCTACACGGACAACAGCATTTTACGTGATCTGGCTTCTGGACGTGATTCGGTTGCATATTCACCGAAATGACGTGACCCGCCCGACACGTAGTTTCCAGCGACCTACACTCTCAAACAGTTCAAGTTCACAAAGTCTAGAGTTGCGCAAAGTTTTTTTTCGGCCAGTACAACAACATTTATAAATAAACTTTATAATCTAGCGGATAAGTAAATTTTGAAGTCAACACGTTTACTGTCGCACGGATTGTTTAAGACAAATTTAAATAATCGCGGCGAGCAGACATGATGTAGGTTATATCTTAAGACTTTTTCAAAATCTAATATCATTAATAATTAATATTTTAAACTAAATTTATGCAGATCAATTTATGCAATTTTAATGCTGGTTACTATTTTACTTTTTTAAAAATCTGTTTTTTTTCTAAAATTTGAAATGGCTCTCATTACAAACAAATTTATAAAACGGATTTTGCTTGGTAATAAACATGGCCAAGCTATTATTAAAACCGATTTTTGTGTCGAATCTGATTCAAATCGGACTAAAATTGAGAATGATAGAGTACTAAATCGTACGCATACACACGCGCGCGCGCGCACACACACACACACACACACACACACCACATTTATGAATAATATAATAAAAGAGCCTTCAAAGTGTGATATAGATGTTAGGACTGGAGCTCATTTCAAGTGTTCCAGTTTGCCATGATGGTCGCCCTTATAGCTCATATTCAAATGACAAATTGTTAAAAATACGCGCATTTAGAAATAATATATTTTGTAATATATTTAGTTAAGAAAAACAGTATAACCTATAAGAAAAATGTAGTCTGTCAAATAACGCAGATAGATTTTTTAACAAAATCCCTAAGGCGTCAATTTTGTTGAGCGCTAAGTTAAAAAACGTAAATTTTCAATAAAAAACAGATATCAGTGGTTACATTGTTACCGCCGTTTATAAAACAGCTTGCACAATAAGTCTGATCAACATGGTATGCGGCCTTAGCCCTTTAACATAAATATATATTATAGTACATAAATATTAAATATGATTTTAAAAACTTCAAAATTTTGTTTATAAGGAAAGCGGAAGATGAAGAGACGGCTGAGTTATGTGACAAGCAAGTCGGCTGGAGGGCGCCCGCGTTGGTACCTGACTGAAGTAAAAACGTTGTGTAGGCAGGTTTATGGTCACCGTGTTGACGTTGTTCTTAGATTTATAGTTATAAAAGCTTTCAGTAATAAAAGGAAAGTATACACAGATGCCAAACGTGTTTGGCTTAACTTTGATTCTTGTGCCGTCAAAATATGCCAAACGTTGACAAACTAAACAAAATTCTAGTCTTGAATTAGTTGACAGTGTAAAGTTGTTCAAATTCTGTGGAACTGTGACAGCTGTTCAAAGGTCAAACCGTCCCGAAAAATG
This sequence comes from Callitettix versicolor, assembly GCA_022606455.1. Lineage (NCBI taxonomy): Eukaryota > Metazoa > Arthropoda > Insecta > Hemiptera > Cercopidae > Callitettix > Callitettix versicolor. The sequence goes on along the minus strand of CM040183.1, from coordinate 35,549,355 downwards.
GCCAACAATAAAATACTATTGGAGTATTGCAGCCTTGATCCGTTGCACAAGAATGTGTTCAGCACTTGCACTTCTCCCGGAATTGTTGGACGATGGTTGGCTGTGAGCACGCCTGAAATCCAGGAACTACAATTTTACGACTATTTTGTTGGTTTGATTTGCCAAGAAATATTTGGAATTGCAGTAGAAGACACACAGCGACACTTTATGAACGTCTCGGAAGTTGATATCAAAGGTGAAACAGATTAAACTTTGGAGGTCATTCCAATGTTTATTCACCAGTACCATCTTACGAGAAGACGCTGAATACTATGACTATCACTTTTCACTGATCAGTTTTAAATATCGATGGAAAAATAAGGAAGCTGTCAGCAAAGAGTTTATTTCAAATTCCTTAAAATACTCCAAATATGTGACATTTCTAGATTGTGTAGTTTACAGAAATTATAGTGAAGCAAAAGTCTACTGTGTGACGACGTTTAACTACTGGCAATCATGTAGCATAAGTAAGTACTCATAAAGCACTGAAAACAAAGACGAAAACTGAAACGAAACGTACTGCTTCCACGTGACATTCTCTGGAAACGACACAAAGTGAGCTGAATGTCTTTTAAAAAGTTTTAGTACTCATTAGTGGTCGTTCCGTATCAGTGTCTACATTTTCCTTCAAACTCTGAGGCAAAAGGGTTTTCGGTTCCGTGGTTTTAGCGCACACCCTTCTAAAAATTAGGTTTGTCTGTCAAGCCGCTTGGGTCTACCGCTCGAATGGTCAGGTCGTTCTGGACAAAAACTGTAAATAAAATTGGGTAGTAAATTATTACAGAATAATTTAAGGACTTTTTCAGTCTACTTCTCGACCCTGCTTCCGTCAAACACTTCTCAGTTTTTCTCTTAAATAATAAAACCCATACGTGAAATCTGATAATATGGTGTTCCGACTCCAAAAATGTGTGAATTATTTAATGGATGTTTTTGTTTTATTGTCTAAATAAAACGAGAAAATCACTTTTCCCAAAAACGTGATCAAGAGGTCATTTGGCGCTCAATTGAAGCCAGATCTGAGATTTACCATGATGGCTGCTTAAAGTGCTTATTTACCAGTGGAGATGCGCTAAACCGTCACAGTGGACAGTTACGGTAAACCCTTAAAACAACTTGAACGTAGCAAAAATGTACTACTTAAAATATGATTTTTTTAAAGTGATTAACAATTTCAATATTTTAAAGTAATTGATAGTAACAACAAACCTTTATTAATGTTGAAACTATTTCCTCCACTACTTATTTATGAACAGCATAGTTCAACTGTATGCTATGTATAAACAATCGCGCAGTATAAGATTTTTCGACTTTTCTCGTGGTATGAAAAAGACCCTTAACGACATTACTGTCGAACGATTGAACGCCTTGCAGCAGTGGTAAAGATTCATTTCCTTAAATTAGCTGTTCAAGTTTGGCTTTGTTTGTTGAGCTGTAGCTGAGGCAGTCAAGGTGACTTCTGTTTGAATATTCAGGAGTCCAGTCGTGAGATGTTGTGTGATAGACATTGTTCATTAAACGTGGGTGGTGTCGCATACATTAAGTCACATGGTGCTGGTGTTGGGCATCTCATCGCAACACGACACTGCATTGTCCCCGGACAAGTCCAATTAATAAAACCTATGTAACTTATCAAAGCGACGTCTGTTCGAACAGCTGTGGCTCTTGTTTATTTAAAAAGAAATTTCATTATAAAGAAATTAACTAGAAAAGTAATAATATATCCTACAATATTAGCTGTATGCAATAAATACGGGTGATTCTTATCGTTTCCTTTTCTTCTGTGCGAGTTCAGTTCTTTGTTTTGGAAAATGAGTTATTGGAACGGCCATCGTGAGTACAAGATCCGGGACCTTAAAACTGGCGCCGATCCTCACCTCTAGATTACTTTTTCAAAGGTTCATAAAAAATAAATATATATTAGTTGTGTGTGTGGTAGCTTGGTGCAATCGATTCAAAATTGCGGTCATTTCAAATTCTTAAAAACAACTTGACTTTATTATCTTACACTTTTTTTTTGAAATCTGATTTCAGTAACATAGCGAACATAGTAATATTTGCATAAAAATGCATTTAGAAAATTTGAAATTCCAATGTAATTACTATAATCATCCAGACTGCGTTCAGGGTTCCTTTCTGTATTTCCAATATAAGTTGACAATTTTAAAATGCCGATTTGATTGAAACTTGGCACACACATGGGTTTTGTAGCTTGTAAAGTTCGTTGGCCAGCACATTCCGTTCAACTGTTTCAAACCGGCGGTCATTTCAAGTCCTAAAAAAACATTTTTGTAAACCAGGGTTCATCACCTGCATAAATAAGCAATTTAAATTTTAAAATTCCACTTAAATTACGAAAATGAACCTGACGATGGTCAGAGTTTATTTTCCTATTACTAAGTTTAATGATAATTTATGGATACTTTGACGCTGATTAATACGGTGAATTCAGAGTATAAGAAAGTAAGATAAAGAAATTGTTGGAAATTCCGTTGTGTTACGTTGGCGAGACAGCTGAGAGTCTGGCCGGACTAGATTAAGTAAAACTTTTTCCCGTTTCCAAAAGGTCAGATAAAATAAAATAAACTACAAAAACCAATTACAACCATAAACGACTGCGCGGTCACGTTTTTAAGCGCAGTTACTATGCGTTAGTCCAGTTTAAACGACTTAATGCCGGCCGAGGTATTTATAAATAATTTATGGCGGTAACATTATATCGGAATAAAATATAAGGCCGGGCTAAAGGCTTTCACTCCAAGTCGATAGAGATATCGTGTCGCTGGTAATTGTGATCGATCCTTAGTACCGGGATTTGTACAAGAAATACATCCTTTTATGGAGCTTAAATTCGATGGCGAAGAAAATAAATAACTTTGGTGTGCAATTAGTTGTCGTTCCGCGGGGTGTTGTTTATATACATAATCATCTATTGTAATGCTTGTAACGTTTAACCTTTTTTATATTTTAAAATAAATTATAAGCTGCACTCTGTTTGTGTCACGAGTTTATGTTTTATTTGTTCTTATTCCTTTTTTTGGGGGAGGTCTGTTTTGTCACTGAACAGTTTTGTTGTCGCTATTCGCGTTTACCGACTAAACGGTAAAAAAATACTTATCAAAGAAAAAAATTGGCAGTTTTTAGAGAATTTTTGTTGGAAAATTAGTTATCATGGTAAGACCCTGACTCACAAGCTAGAGCACCGATCACACCGAATACAGTGTACACTTGGTATGTTTTTGTGGTACAGAGGACCTAGTGTTTCTAAATTCGCCCCTCTAAAAGAAGGTAAAATCTCTCTCTCTCTCTCTCTCTCTCTCTCTCTCTCTCTCTCTCTCTCTCTCTCTCTCTCTCTCCTGCAATGATCGTCTAAACAAAATCTGTGGGGGGGAGTGGCAATCTATGTTAAACCGTCGGTTTCAGATAAACTTATATACAGCTCGCACCAACAGATCTCAAATAACGCCTGAATATATGTTTTTGGAACTTAAATTGTCAAGTACCAATAGCCTACTGGGACTGTGCTACAGGCCCCTTAAAGCCGGATGTTTATCAGAGTTTGAGTGTACTCTCTTCGACTTGTTGCCAGCCTACAAGCACGCCACTGTTGTGCGCGACTTTACTGCAAACTTGTTTGGATCGAAAACTTTTGACTCGACGTTTTTAGCAAACATGTTCTATTCGAGCATCACGGGTATATTACCTCTAAAAGCGACACACTTCAATACTTCTGGATATCAGGACTGTCAGTGGTATTACACGCTCTGTGCACTTTGTTCAAATTCCAGTCCCTGATCTTTCCACCCACGATCTTGCTTACAAAGTCACTGCCTACGTTTGTTTCTTACAGAGATTTTAAGCATGTTAATTGTGATGCATTTCTAGCTGATTAAGAATTAAAACCGTTGAATTCACTAAATAATCTTAACAAAGTTTAATAAAATGATTTTACAAACAAGCCAGTTATTGAAGTACCAGTGTCTAGGTCTCCAGCGCAGCGTCCATGATCTCGAATGACTTTTCGTCTACTTATGAATCAATGTGATTCTGCTTATCGTACAGCGAGAAGAACTAGAATTGTTAAAAACATGGAGTTCTATAGCAGCTTGAGGAATACATTAAAGCAAGCAAGAAATTTTAAAAATAGGTACTTTGATATCATGTTCAACAAATATAAATCCGTGAGAGTTTTGTAGCGTGGAGTTGAACAATTGGGTTTAGGGGAAAGTCAGTGTTCACATACAGTAAACATGATGAACTAAATAATTTGTTTGTTCCTCCTTTTTTTTCTGTGGACGATAAATCTGTATGTAATTTTATATCAGTGCTGCAATGGAGTTTTGTCATATGAATAATGCTTTCAAATTCTCCTTAATTAAGGATACATATGTTTTTAAATCAAACAGTAGACTAACTAAATTCTATCAGTGCTGGTGGGTTACTATAGTTTCATCAAAGGTACTACTCTTCCAGTTATTCAATGTGTCGTTAGCATCTGGTATTTTCCCATAAATCCGCTGTAGTATGTCCTATTGGGAAAATATTCCAACCTGAGAGCCCGTCAGATTTTCGACTTATACGTGTTCTCCTGCACTACTAAAGTTCTTGAAGGAATTATACATCCACAATTAACACATTATCTTGAAACAAATAACAAACTTAGCCAATTACAATCTCGATTTCATTCATAATACAGTACTGATACTTTATCCAGTATATCACAGTATCACTTCTTTATATTACTGATGAAATAAAGTTGGCCATGGATCTCAGAGAACTCGCTATCCTCATTTTATTTCATTTCTCTAAGGCGCTTTGATAGTGTTTATTGCTGTTCGTGATTCATTGGCATTAATAAATTTAGGGAATATAGGAACTTTCTCCTTTATGTATTGAATGGGTACAATATTATCTTTCTGAAAGATTTCAATCTGTCTGTATTGGTGAGAATAAGTCCGGTTAGAAAGTTGTCAGCAGCGATGTGCCCAAAGGGTATTTGGTCCTTAATTATTTAGTATCTATATAAATGGCATACACACTGTGTTAAAATACTGTAATTTCATTTTAAAATATATTTAAACTTTAAACCAGGTGAATTTGAAAAAGAATCATGGTATATACGAACCATGATATCCAAAATATTACAGTGGTCCTTAAAACATGGATTGAGGATCAATAAAACAAAAACAGCACTAATTGTTTTATACTATTTTCGAATACTAAACAAAACTTAACTACCTCTCATAAATTTCAGTTGAATACAGACCTTTTATATTATTAAGAGAAAGCAAAGTACTTAGACTAATGATTCTAAACTGACTTGGAGTGACCATGTGACTGAGATGGGTAATAAGGTTTTTGCAGGCATGCACTCTTGCAGAAAGAATGCAAAATTTCTGCCCTTATGAATTAAAGTGCTCTTTGATATTCCCTTACTTTACTAACAATGACACTGTGAGTGGCATGTCTGCGGTGCTGGTTTATAGGCTGCAGTGGGCACAAAATCCTGGTATGTGTATAATAATGACGTATGTGCAATACATTTTCCCATGCAATTCTATTTCGAGATTGCTGTCACTGATTTACAATGAGTGTATACAGCTTCAGCCAAACGCATTAACAGATTGTTTTGAAATTTGACACGAAGGTACCTTGTGTGGTATGTATAACATTTTTCACATTTACTTCCGTTTAAAGACGGTAGGCCTTTGATTTAACAATTGTACTATCAAACGATTGTTTTCTTTTAATTTGGTACGAAGTTAACTTATACAAAGCCCGAAAGATGTACGTGTAGGAATTTGTCTCATTCACTTTCTTTTTAAGATGGCGGCCTCTGATTTGCAATGAAGTTTACACAGTTTTTTTCCAAACGCGTTGACCGATGTTTTCCAAATTTTGGTACGAAGGTACTTTGTTGTCATACCGAATGACGTATGTGTAAGATGTTTTCAAATTTAATTTAATTTTAAGATGGCGGCCTCTGATTTGCAATGAAGTTTACACAGTATTTTCCAAACGCGTTGACCGATGTTTTCCAAATTTTGGTACGAAGGTACTTTGTTGTCATACCGAATGACGTATGTGTAAGATGTTTTCAAATTTAATTTAATTTTAAGATGGCGGCCTCTGATTTAATTTTAAGATGTATGTGTAAGATGCGTATTTTCCAAACGCGTTCTGTTTTTGAAATGAATGAAGTAAGATGTTTTCAAATTTAATTTAATTTTTTTGGCGGCCTCTGACAATGAAGTTTAGTATTTTCCAAACGCGTTGACCGATGTTTTCCAAATTTTGGTACGAAGGTACTTTGTTGTCATACCGAATGACGTATGTGTAAGATGTTTTCAAATTTTTAATTTTTGGCGGCCTCTGATTTGCAATGAAGTTTACACAGTATTTTTCCAAACGCGTTTTTAAGATGGCGGCCTCTGATTTGCAATGAAGTTTACACAGTTTTTTCCAAACGCGTTGACCGATGTTTTCCAAATTTTGGCCTCTGATTTGCAATGAAGGTACTTTGTTGTCATACCGAATGACGTATGTGTAAGATGTTTTCAAATTTAATTTCGTTTTAAGATGGCGGCCTCTGATTTGCAATGAAGTTTACACAGTTTTTTCCAAACGCGTTGACCGATGTTTTCCAAATTTTGGTACGAAGGTACTTTGTTGTCATACCGAATGACGTTTTCAAATTTAATTTCGTTTTAAGATGTGTAAGATGTTTTCAAATTTAATTTAATTTTAAGATGGCGGCCTGGCGGCCTCTGATTTGCAATGAAGTTTACACAGTTTTTTCCAAACGCGTTGACCGATGTTTTCCAAATTTTGGTACGAAGGTACTTTGTTGTCATACCGAATGACGTATGTGTAAAATGTTTTCAAATTTAATTTCGTTTTAAGATGGCGGCCTCTGATTTGCAATGAAGTTTACACAGTTTTTTCCAAACGCGTTGACCGATGTTTTCCAAATTTTGGTACGAAGGTACTTTGTTGTCATACCGAATGACGTATGTGTAAGATGTTGTCAAATTTAATTTCGTTTGAAGATGGCGGCCTCTGATTTAACGATGACGAGTGCAGTTGCTGGCTGAACAGCAAACCTTATAATTTTGACCGCTTGATGGAGAAAGAGCAAAAAATTTCCAATAAAGCTGGTCCAGTAACAAATTTTTGTAAATATTACGGTTACCGGTTAAATGAGCGGAGGAAGTTAAGGGCGCTGTCGTGGAGCGCAGTGTATATAAATACGGATTATTCCGCGAGTATAAAGATAAAGCACAGGTCCTGTTCTTTGAACTGCCAGTTAATTATGATACGATTATTAATTTCCAATTCTAAGTTTCTAACATAAATATAACAATGAGTCTTTGTGAAAAACGTACACTTTTCAATTTGTTCCTTGAGATTGTTTTTAGCCGAAGCGAGCCGCAGTTCTCATCACGAGATATCTCGATGTGTGTCGATGCGAGGAGGCGTGTTTATGTAAATGCGTGCACTAAATTGTTGCAACTTAACGTTCAGCTTAAACCCACTCGGCCTAATCTCGCAGTTTACGAGAAGGGCTGTTACGAACAGGGCATAACGCGGTAGTGCTAACCTGTCATACATCGAACTACATTGGTTTAAAATATAACATCTTTTATCTTTACTGTGTAAGACTGTACGTCTATACGTAAAAGGTTCTCCACACATGCTTTCTTAAGGTTTTTTCTTGCAGTCAACTCACTGATGTGATGGAATAGAATATTTTCAACCATCACAATCAGCATTAAACTCCAGCATGTATTTACCATTTTAAAGATCAAAATAAATTTAAAACGTTAATTTAGGCTATGCAGTTTCTAATGCTTATTATGACGGTAAAATTAGAATTGTAGATCTGAAAATGAGTTATTGGAGCATCGTCATGGTAAGACCCAGACTCGGGTCAGGATCGGTGTTCATTTCACGGTCCCAGGTCTGCATCTTATCATTGTTGTTGCTTCAGTAGCTCATTTTCCGTGGAAATTATAAAGAGATCAGCAAAAATTATGAAGAAATCAGGATAGGCGTTCTTTTAACAAACGACTGTGTTTTGATAAGTCAGAACACTTCCAGTGGAAATTTGCTAACCAGGTTTACAGATTAGGTTTATTACATGTTTTATTAAACGTTACAAATATACTTTAAACAATTGTGCACGCCTTATTAAACGTACTGACAAATTTCAATTTGTTTAAATAAGTTTTAAACACTGAATTACATTACACACGACTGTCAGTTGAGCGTGATGGATTCAGATTCAGCCTATATAATAACACCTCTAGACTCGACCAGTAATTACCGCTTCACAATATCGGCTCTTTTTACTGCCAATACGAAAACATCAATCGTTTTATCCATTAGGAAGTCTTAGTGAGGGGCGTTCCTGCTCGGAGATCAATCAAGGAGCCAGGAATCGATTAACAGCTGTTTGTCTAATCTAAGACATCACAGAGGTGCTGGGTACAATTTGTTAAATTGATTTTCAATGCCTCTTAGATAATAAAAAACGTAATTGTACGTTCAAACACACAAACACGCGTTTTTATTGACTCTTTTACGAATGAAATTAATTTGTTTTTATTGGCAAATTTTCATTGGGAAATGAGCTGTTAGAGCGGCAATCATGGTGTGACCCAGACCCAGGACCTTGAAATGAGCGCTATTCTTGACTTACAAATCACTTTTTTGAGAGCTTTTAAATTTTTGAGTGTGTGTGTGTATTAGCAGTTTTGTGTCGTCTTGATTATAACTTGGCACAAAAATCTATTTTGATAACAGCTTGGGCAAGTTCGTTAACTAGTAGAATTCGTTCGATAGTTTCAAAACTACGGTCATTTTAAACTTTTAAAAATCTGATTTCTCCAGCGTAATCGCCGTTAAAACACCTTGAATCAGCATTTTGAATTTTCGAATTCTGTTGGAATTTTGTATGACAACGGTCAAGGATTCACTTTCGAGTTTTCAAAGAAAATTTGAAGTTTACAAGTGGCGAAATATTCAGATTTTTAAATGTTGTTTATATTGGTAAAATCAGAGTTTCAAAAAGAGGATAAAATGAAGAAACTTGTAACTTTTTCACATTCAATTATCCCCTCTCAAAGTTGACAATGCATAATTTCTCAAAATCAGTTTATCAGATTATGGTAAAATGGATGGGCACATATGGAAGAATTAAGTCGAGTTGCGTGTACAAGATTTGAAATAATCGCGGCTCGTAGCTGTCTGGCTGACTTGGTGGAAGCAAATTTCTGATTTCGCTATCATAAACAGCATTAAAATATGCAAATATCAGCATATTATGCTTTCAAATTGCACTGGAAAAAACATTTTAATTCCTACGATTTTTTAAAATACAAATCGCTGTCTCAAGCTGTTTGTAAAGCTGTTGCGATGGTAAAATCAGATTTTAAAAAATTAAAAACAAAAAAATTTTTGCCCCAGTATTTTGAAACTGTTGAAGAAAATTTTGTTGGTTAATGAACTTTTCCAAGTTATTTCCATAATCGATTTTTGTGCCAAGTTTTTTTTTGTTATTTTAAGGCGAAAAGCACATTGAGGCTGTTATCGCCTCCCTAAATGTAAGTGTGGGTGTAAAATGTTAAAGTTGTAAGTGTGTGTTAGACTCGGGTACCACGAGGGACGTCTAAATCCTCTCAATAGGTGCAGCTAGTCTGCACCCCCCTGGTGGGAGTGTGCCAAGTTTGAATCAAATCGAACTAAAATTTCGAATGTGAGCGTGCTAAAATACATACACGTGCCAGAGTACAAAAATATTAATGACCTCTCAAAAAAAGATCTAAAAGCAAGATCGACACTCATTTCAAGGTCTCAGGTCTAGGTCTTACCATGATGGCCGCGCCTTGGAATTCGATAATACAATACTACACATTTTTTGTTTAGTTCTCCTTCAAAAACGAGTGGACACATTAATAAATGATTCTACAGCCTTGCTTGACACAAACAAAGCTCCTTACATTTACTTCGAGTGCTTAATTAGTTACAAAGTATTCAGTTTGTTAAAAAATACAAAAGTAATGCGTTAACAATGTGATGCGATATGTTACTTGTTCCACAGGAAGTAAGTATCAAGTACAAGGCAAACTGCTTCTCCGGTATTCAAAATAAGTAGCCAGACCGTTACAGTTACTTCAGTAACTCGACAAAGACTAGTTTAACCTTAAAGTAAAAAGGTAAAGGTTAGAACGCGTGCATAACATTCTTCAGCGCCCTTCAAACTCAAATTTGGTAACGTTAAAACAAGTTCATAAAGTATGTCAGTTTTATTACAAGCAAGTGATATAAATCCTTCCCAGAGTGCGCTGAACCAGCATTAACGCGCTACAAAACTTGTAACTTGTAATTGGAAATAATCGTGGCGCGCACCAGCCTCGCTAACGTGATAAGACGCGAATTTCAAAAAAAATCTCTTTACTCTACCATTTTCGAAGTTGTGATTCTACCATTTTAATCAGCATTCAAATTTATATTTTAAACTTTTGAATTATTGAAAATACCAAAATGAACCATAAGATCAATTTAAATTTCGTAAGCTAATTTCAACAGGTCATGATATCAAAATGCTAATTTACACTGCTCTTAACGCTGATTACGATGGTGGAAACATTTCTGAAAAATGTTTTAAAAACCTTTTGAATTTTGAAAGATTTGAATACACGCACATTTAGAAACTGCTGATCGTATTTTCCTGGTTAATGAACCAAGCTATTACAAAAATCGATTTTTGTGTTAGGTTTCGATTAGACTGGACTAAAGTTACGGACGTGAGCGTGTAACTGATCTAGAGATCACAATCTAAAGTTTAAAATGTCCGCCATTTTGAACTATCGAACGATTTCTACTGGTTAACGAATTAGTCTAAGCTATTATCAAAATCGATTTTTGTGCCAAATTTGAATCGAGATGGAATAACATTGCGAAAGTGCGCGTGCTAAGACACACAAAGAGGTCAAGATCGACGCTTATTTCAAGGTCTGGGTCTTACCATGATAGCCACTTTAATAGCTAATTTTCAAATGGAAATTGTTTAAAATGTAGAGCATATCTAAAAATGAGAGATAATCAAAACCTTGAGGTAAATTGTTTTATAATAATATTACCACATATATAGTACTTGCAAAATCACTGTTCCGCCTGTCACACTGGACTAATCCTTATAAGAAAAATAACGCTCGTGGCTTTTTTCATTGCTTAAACAACAAAACTGGACTGCAGTGCCGTGACTAATGCCACTAGACAATAGACCGCTAATGTTAATGCTAATTATGAAAAGGTTAAGAAAAGATCACAGCGACGTTATCGCATGATTTGTTTCCCAAGCTAACCTAACCTTTCCTGCTCGCCGATCGCATCAAAATAACTAACAATCGCTACACGCAGCTGTCTCGCTGACTTGAAGCGAATTTGTAACACATTTTTTTTATCTTACAACCGTTTAAAAATCACTTTTCACAATTACAAACAGTATAAATTAGTCTTGAACTTTAAAATTACATTGAAAATTCAGCAGAACCATTTATACAGATTTTAACCCTGATTAGATGATTTTCAAAAAAAAGTGTTTTTTAAAGATTTGGAATGACCGCCATTTTGAAATTGTTAAAAGAAATTGATAGGGCTAACACACACACACACACACACACATATATATATATATATATATATATATATATATATATATATATGAGCAGGATCGGCGATCATTTCAAAGTGCCGGATCTGGGTCCCGGATGAAAATTCTCTGATAAGTCGGAAAGATTTATTTTTGGTTCTCCCGCCTACCCAGAGGCCGAACAGCAACAAGCGATCCAAATTGGTAGCCATGTTGTACGCCTGTCACTCACAATTTGGACTACAATGGAATTTTAATTCGCTGATCTTGTAGATAGACATATCGGTGTCGTAAAAGCTACGGCTGTGATAGGCTATTAGCTCAAACGTAACAACCTATAGAATAACTTTTAGTCTACAAAGCATTATCTAAACAATTATTTTATTATCTTTATATAAAAAATTACATTATTTCATGCTGATAAATTAGAATGAAATCAGATGAAATACAATTTTATGTTCTATTGATCGCAATGATTTATTTTTAATTTTACAGAAAAACAAGTCATTTTTATGGAATTTGTTTAGATTTATAATTAGCCCTATACTTTTTAGTACAGTACTGTTAGCTCTTCAAAAGGCACAAACTTAAAATTGTTTAATTTAAATGACATTCACATTCAGCAGGGGATACCCTATTTAATTTAATGTTGATTATGATGATGAAATCTGAATTTCAAAAAAAAGTTAAGATAAACAAATTACTTTAGAAATTCGCTTCCGTCACGTCAGCGAGACAGTCACGTGCCGTGATTATTATTGACTGTATTAAGCTCCAGTATTCAACCTTTAAATTTCTACTATAGGTGTATAGTAGATTCAAATAACTACACTAGGTGTACAGAATTAAGAAAATTAGAAAACAAAAGAAAGCCTTTACTGTTTATCTATTGCATTACACAACCGATTTTGATTAAGCTTGTCAGTTCCAAGAACGCGCTGTCATAAACATCTCGCGTACCCGTATTGTACAGTCCACGTACAGGATGTTGTACATCCTGATGTACGAACATCAGGAAATTGAGTTTCACGGCAATTTACTGGTGATTCCATCTTCGGAAAGTGTTTTGCAGACATTGGGTAGGTAATAGTTACTAGTAATTCAATGAACAATAGAGCTCGCAGTACATTCCTAATTAATTTCCTGGAGAACCGCTCCACGACACCGCTCTGACGAGCTCGCAACCTGTTCTGCCAACTGAACCGGTAACCGTAATATTTACGAAAAATGTTGGACTAACATTATTGTAAAACTTTCAGCTCTTTTTTCATGAAGCGTCAAAATTGTGATAGGACGAGCCGTTTAGCCAGTATTACATAAAATAGCCGGCACCTACACTCGTCATCGTTAAATCAAAGGCAGCCATCTTGAAATGGAAGTGAATGAAAATCTGAAATAAACGTAGGTTTTGTATAAAGTAACTTAGTAGGCCTACCGATTGTCAAAACTATTGGTCAAAGCGTTTGTCCAAAACTGCGAAACAAACATACAAACCAAATTCCGAACGGTCGAGTTTAAACAGAACCTTCGCTCGGTCAATATATACTTTAACTTTTCTGTTTATAAGTTTCTCTATGAATATAATTTTTTTCTAAACTCAGTTCTTCAAACAAACTGAATTAAAAAAAAGAATAAACCTTTTTATGGTTCCAAAACTGTTCACAATGGATTGTTTTTTTAAAATCCGCTGAACAATACTAACCGAATTTTGTTGTAATATTGTTTATAAGCACCTGAACCACCTAAAAATCAATTTCAGGAACTACTGAAAAATCTAAAAATATCAAAATAATTTCTCAAAATCGGTTAAAAAATTACGGTCAGTAATTTTCAAAAAAAGGTAAAAAGGATATTTGAAGGTGTATTTGGGTAAACAAAATTAAAGTATATTTTACTTTCTCAAAATAGGTTCTAAGGATTTTAGTTAAATTTGCTCAAATATAGTCCACAAATAAAGCGTACATTTCCAGTAACTATAGCCCTAAAAACTCCCGGAGCTGTCAGGAAAATAATCGATTAGTTTTGTCAAAATTTATTTTTAAAAACTATTAGAAAATTGAAAAAAAATCCGTTTTAAGATTAAATTCAAAATGGATTTTTTTAGAACTGACTAAAAGTGAGAAAGTTTGTGTAATGTTTTACTTGAAAATTCTAATAACTTTGAATAAAATACACAACAAACAGGTTTATTATGGTTGACGTAATGGTAATTGTTTGTACTGTATAGGAAATTTACCGTATTTGATTGTAAAACATAACAAATCACTTGGAAGTAGATATTTCCTGTAACTTACATTAACACACGCTGTCAGTGGACCTAATCTACCAACACTTCAAGGATCTGTAGCCTGCGTAGGTTTATATCAATTCCTGTGGGACGAAATGTAACAATGTAGGCTATTTCCTGTAACTGTAGATGTATTTATTGATCCGCTCTGTTAGATACACACCTGGAGACCAGATCCGACCTATGAGTTTAATAATCTGTGATAATGTAAACAAAACTAGCAGCGGTATATTTGTGTTTTGCTTTGATGTAGTTGACTTCGCCAAAAGAAATAATCCTGCACCAATAAATATCAACTTTACATAAATATAAAAACACTAGGCTTAACTTAACATGCAACGAAAATATTACGCGATAACGCGTGGCGTGGAGGTGATGTTCACCTGAACAGCTGATTTCGCACTACAGCTGTTGATTCGACAATACTGTTTCATTTAAGGTTATGTTCATTACCGTTATTTACGATGAATAGGTGTAAGAAATAACAAATAAGTAATTAATTTTATTTTAATTGTAAATATTGAAACATTTATGTGTTTGACAACGAGGAATATGCCAACAATCAATTAAAATAACTATTTTAATTGATTGTGCCGTTAACGTGTTTGCTAATTACGTTATACGTAATTTTGCTTCCATCACGTCAGCTAGACGTTCCATCATTATGTTTTTATTTCAGTTAATAGGATAACTGTTTTCCAATTAACAGAACAATCCCAAGCCTAGCAATTAAAATTGACGCAGTACCAGGACGACTAAAGCAATTAAGAATATTTATATCACGTCCAGGACTGTTAAAAAAATGTGACGGCAATCAGGGTTTTCTTTTGCTTATTTTCAACGTAATTTGCAGATTTTAGTGTTGATCGTGGTGATAAAATTAGATTATAAAAAATGTTTAAGATGAAAAATTATTATTGGAAATTCGCTTCCATCACGTTAGGCAGATTTCCGTACCTCGATTATTTTTGCATCTAATTATCACGGAACGTGATCTGTTAGAATTTGAACAGTGTCTAATTTTTGCGAACACAACAGTACTTTCGTCTATATATTTTAGAGAGAACGTAAACAAGCGTGAACTTAAGACAGTCTCTTTTGTTTATAAACGAATGCGGTTGGGACACATGCGTGTATTTACATTTCCGGTGAAACAACCAGCAGCCACCAGCCAACAATGCTTCTGGGATTTTTAATTAAGAAGAATGTCCTGGAGCAAAGCGCATTAATTATCCTTTGTGCATTATCATTCATTCCGTTGATGATCCACCCACAGCATCATCGTGTGTAACAAGAAGCAACCGTCCCATCAACCGGTTTATTAAATTACCAATCTAGGCCGAGCCGAAGCGTTCTTTTTGAAAAACATTTATCTCTCTCGTTAACTTTTGTTCCCCCGCGGGCACGACTGGATCGAATTAAAGTAGATCTGGGCCAAAATATAATGAGGCGGCTAATTGTGCCGGTCCAAATTTCTGAACAGTTTATACTGCAAATCCGCTTACACTGTAGTGAAATACGAAAGCATTTAGATAAAATAAATAGTGTAATATTGGTTTTCGTATGAACTTACAACAACTAAACAGAGTGTAATGTTATTCGTGTTTATTTCAATTAAACAACTTGTGTTTTGAAGCTGAGGTGAAAACTGACCGACAGATGGTATCGCTGCACGCAGCTGTCTCGTTGATGCTATGGTGCGGATTAACAACATTTTTTTACCTTAAAATTCATTCTTGAAGATCGGATTTCACTATCAAAAACAGCATTAAAAAAATTAAAACCCTGACCGCCGTCAAATTAATTTTCGTATTTTCAAAGGAATTTCAAAATTAAAAATGCTCTTTTACGCAGATTTTAACGTTGGCTACATTCACATTAACCCTTAATTCAACCCATGCGTTTTGATTTTTTTAAAACGACTTCTTTACAATGACTTAGGATTCAAGAGAATAGTTCACCCCAATTTTGTTTACGCCTGAGATTAAAAATTAAAATTTACCGATTTTAATTATTTTTTATGCGTGATTTTGTGCACCTTTCTTCGTGCACCTTTAAAACACCTGTAAACTATATTTCAGATCTCTACGTCTTTTGGAAATACTTTTGGAAATACAGACGTAAAATTTAAAGTTTGTTTTTACACTATTTTAAATTTTCATTAAGTGGAATTTATTAAACCGTTTCTTAGTAGGCACTTAGACTTCAAGACTAACATATGGGCAAAATTTCAACTTTGTAGGCTTTATACTTACGACACTGAACATAAACGGACTAGAAGTACAGCCATCATTATAAAAAGCGTGTTCGATATCAAAGATTAAAGCCCAAGTAATTGGACTATTTGCCGCTACGAACGCTACAAGATGCAAGGGCAAGGGGAGACGTTTGCTTGAGAAAAGAAAGTATTATTAACTATAGTTGAACTCTTTGTTACAAGACGACAGCAGTAGCGAGTTTAAATTCAATGGAGATTTCGTTATTAAAAAGCGAACAGTGTTTGGATTTTATATAGCCTACAGTATGTAACACAGGTTTTTCAAATGCACAATACAGGCAAATGAATTATAAATAGTGTAAAATATTTTTTCTGATTGTTGCCAGGATAAATAATATAGGAATATGGACTTAAGTGAAACTAAAAACACTAAATAACGTCACTTAATTAAACGAACATTTCGAAACGCAAAAAAATTTGCCACAAGAAATTTATTTTATTATTGGCTTTGTTGCTAAATCCGTTTTAAAATGTCGGCATTAGCGTTAAACTTCGAAACATTAATTTCACCTTGTACCTTGTACAATGCCCAAACGACATATAGGTGACATTTTTTCCCAATTCACTTCCGTTTGAAAAGAACGGCCTAAGATTTACGACGAGAGTGTATTTGCTGGGTATTTCCTGTAATGCTGGCTGAACAGCTCGTCCTATCACAATTTTGACCGCTCCATGGAGAAAGAGCACAAAATGTCCAATAACTCTGATCCAGTAACATTTTTTTTTAAATATTACGGTTACCGGTTACAATGGCGGAGAAAGTAACGAGGCGTCAAGAGCGCTGTCGTGGAGCGGTGGCTACGCAATTAAGGACAAACGAACGTTTGCTGTTCTTTGAACTTAAACGTAATATCTTAAAGGTAATATCTTAAGGTAAACCTTCCTTAATAGGTGGGAATTATTTCCTCTACTAGGCATTTATAAAATAAATAAAAAACATCCGATACAAACGTACTGCAAGGTAGCTTTAACGCTTGTTTGCTACGTTTACTGTTTCGTATAGGCGCTGAAAACAGACGGGTCTATTTTTAAAAAAACATAAATTATGATTACAACGATTTTTAAATCGAATAGTATAGGCTACTCTAGCGTTAAATTGTAGTGCACTATCAGCATAACGTTTTCAGTGGCACAGAAATTGCAATCCAGATCAAATTTTAAAAACGCTCAGTTCGGCGTGAAGTCGTACTGAATTTTGTTCTATTTTTAACGTTAAACGGTGGATAGGCATGCATTCATTAGGCTACCAAAATGCTTAGGACTTAACGCACCAAAACAAGCAACGGGTTTTATCAAGTCTTGTTTTTACTTCAAATCGATATTGCCTAATGTTTTAGCGAATGTCCATTGGGAATGAGCTATTGGAGTGGACACCTTTGTCAGACCAAGACCAGGACCTTGAAATGACGTATCGTTAAATTAAATATGGTTTTTCTTTATCGCTCTCAAGTTCTCAAATTTGATCCGATTTGCTTCAAACTTGGCATAAAAATCGTTGCATAGTCATTGTATTTGTAAAATTGCTATTTTGTAAAATCCGCTGAATGATTTGAAAACGGCAACCATTCCGAAACTAAAAACAAAATAACTTTTATGAAAAACCGATTTCATGATCGCAATCATTTAAAATTTTTAAATTCCTTTGAAAATACGAAAACTAATCAGACGGCATTGTGGGTTCATTTCTGTATTCTCTACGTAACCTAATGCTGACTATAAGTTGAAATCGGATAATAATTTTCCAAAATTATTATAAAATATAAATATTTTAGAAATTAGCTACCATAACGTCAACGAGGCAGCAGCAATTATCTACAGTTTCAAAGATAAACATAAAGGTATTCCAGTTGTTCGGCAGCATTTGGGTTTTATTTTGTGAAATTCATTCCGAGAAAAATGTTGAGCGAAGGGTCAACAGAAGGGGCGCCCAAAGTAAATATTGAAAGAGAAAGGCACTGACTGTCTGCGAGGGAGTGACAAAGAGTACTTCAAACGGAGACCATATGTTCATAGTGAAATGAGATATGGTTAATTGAAACCGAACGTGATGATAGGAAAAGCACGCGAGCTAGCCGGATAGTCTCGCATTTAAAATTTTATGAATTTATTTGAATACTAACCTACTCGCGGTTGTCTCGCTGACTTTATATAGCAGCTATTTCCAAAAGTATTTTCTTTATCTAAATATTTTTGAAATTCTGTTTCACTACCGTAATCAGCCTTAAAGTCTGCATATACTGCACAAACTTTCAAATTACATTGAAAATAAGAAAACAAACCCTGACCGCAGTTAATTAAATTTCCTAATTTCAATGGATTTTGTGAATTAAAAATGCTAATTTATGTAGTTTTCAAAGCTAATTACGGTGGTGAAATCGGTTTTAAAAAAAAGTGAAAACAAAAATGTTATGATTTTTAAGAATTGAAATGGCCGCCATTTTGAAACCGTTCAACGAATTTCGCTGGTTAACGAACTTGTCTACACTATTACCACGATTGATTTTTGTGTTCAATTTTTGAATCTAATTGGTCTACAATTGCAAAAATGAGCTTGCTAAGGAAAACACACACACACACGCATGCATGCACGCGTACTCACATAAGTTTTTACGACCCATCGAAAAGTGATCTAGAGGTCAGAATTGGTGCTCATTTCCCGGGTCTGGGTCTTACAATGATGAGCACTCTAAGAGCTCATTTTCTCAATTGACATTCGCTAATAATAGACTGGTTGAGTTCGAAAAGTAATGCGTGAAAAACATGTAAAATTCATACCATGATGAAATTTATTCATTAAGACATGATTCTAAGTTTTATGAAATTAAGACAAATTTGAAGGCGGTCAGGGTTCATAATGTCAGGGTTTTCGATTTTAAATGCGATTTGAAAGTTTGAAAAGCAGATAGATGCAGAACTTTATTTAAAGTTGATTTTAACGGTGAAATGAGAATTTTAAAAAAGGTTAAGATAAGAAAATCTACTTTCGGAAATTCGCTTTCATCACGTCAGCGAGACAGATGCGTGCCGCAATTATTTTAGCACTGAATAAAAGCGTATCTAAGCATCAATGAAGCAAAACACTAATTTGTGACATAGCAGCGACGGCGGTCGAGGCATGCGCAATAGAGATTGATAATTAACCCAGCTGTTCTAATGAAAGAAACACGCAACGCATGAAACAACGGACAACGCATTCCAGTTTAATCCTTGTCAAAACACTTCGAATAACGTGCCGCGACTGTTCTTGTTTCTGAAAATCGTGACCTTCTTCATTCTAAATATTGATAACTTGAGCTTATTTTTGTAGTTCCGCCTGGAAATAATCCACTTAGAAAAAAAATTATTTGCGATTTTCTATTGGAAAATGTGCTATTTGAAACTTAAAGAATTTCACTGATTGACGAACTTGTCCAAGCTCGATTCTTTGGACAAATCGAACTACCACAAGCGATTTTTTGAAGAGAAAACTTTTACGGTCGCGGTAGACAAAACATGGGTTTACATTTGCTTTCGCGTCACGCTTGATTCCGTAACGCATACTCACAGCATATATAACTGTTCTTGTATATACTGAAGTGACTAGTTCTAAACAGCAGATTTCGTATTTCAATATCATTTCAACTGAGGTTATCTATATGGTTCTTGTTAAATTTAAAAATGTTTTAAATGACTTAATTAATATGACCTATACCAATTTTCACTTCTACCCCAAGTGTCACGCGTAATTTTTTTGCCAAGATTTAATCAAATTGGACCGAAACTGCGATTGTGGAGAATGCCAACACACACACACACACACACACACACACACACACACACACACACACACACACACACACACACACACACACACACACACACACACACAACTTCAAGAGGGGGGAAGGGGAGGGGAAAGAAAACGGCATTCGTAGAGAACGGACGTCTAATCGCCCTTATCTAGGAACACTTTGTACTGTACTGATATATTTATTACTGTTTGAGAAATACTGCGGTATATTTTTTGTTTCGTTTTATCGATTTATTTAGGACAATTTTCTAAGTAAATAAAATTACATTTTTAATATTGCATGCAAGATTTAGAACGTTGATACCATAAGTTAATGTGATTCGGCTTTATGGCAGTAGATTGGTTTACAGACTGATAACTCAAGAACACCTACGGTCTTAGCCTGAGGTAAATATTTGAACTAAGTATTCTATTATTAAATATATATTGTGATATTGAATAATTTTGATTTGTCAGAGACTGTATAAATAATTTTGATTGAATATAACATCAAATAGTAAAGACGCTGGCCGATGGGCCAGCCACAGATTACCAATGTGGCCAGACTTTTGTTTATAAAGCAAAACGTTTGTGTTTAATTTCTTTTTTTAATAAAGAAAATTTAAAACAGTACATTGGACTATCATCTTGTTCATTATTTTAAAATACAAGTACTGTAATGTACCCGTTTATTTATTCTGTATTTTTAGTCTTGTTAAATAAATTTTTCCTTTACATTTATATGTTGTATGGTGTCTTGTAACATTTCGTGTCAGGGAGATTCCTGACCACAACCAAAGCCGTGACCGCTCTCTTGGTACTACCACTGGTGGCTATCGTCACCTAGCCGGACATTATTATAAAAACTGTTAAGTTATACTGAATTGCAGCTGTTGGAAAATAATGTTTAGCCCGATTATTTTATTCCATATAACTTAATTTCTAGCTGATTTTTTTAAATATGTTAACTTGAAGGAATACAAATTAGACGGACGTACACATCACAGTGTATATGAGGAAATTGTGGATAAATATTTGGCAAAATTAAAAGTAGAAATTTGCATGTTATGGCAATAAACATAACCTCAACTGATATGTATCATAGAAGTAACAGATATTGTGCGAAATCAGATGTTTAGATAAACATTACCTCCAGCCGCAGGATCTTAGTAACGTATCTATATTTCCGTTGCATATCAGACCTAAACTTAATATACATAAAATAGCGGCACGCAGCTGTCTCGCTGATGCGACAGAAACGAATTTTCAAAAGATGTTTTTCTTTATCTTACACGTTTTAATTTTACCTTTATAACCAGCATTAAAATCTATACATATTAGGATTTTAAACTATCAAGTTTCATTGAAAATACGAAAATGATAATGTATGCAGTTTTTATCGCTGCTGAAATCGGATTTTCAAAAACACTTAAGTCGAAAACGTTACGGATTTTTAAAGATTTGAAACGGTCACTATTTTGAAACTGTTGAACAAATTTTGTTGGTTAACGACTTTGTCTAAGCTACTACCATATTCGAGTTCTGTGCCACATTTGAATCAAATCGGTCTACAATCGTGGACGTGAGCGTCTTAAAAACACACGCGCGCGCGCGCGCGCACACACACACACAATATATATATATATATATATATATATATATATATATATATATGTGTGTGTGTGTGTGTGTGTGTGTGTGTGTGTGTGTATAGGCTATATATGTATTCATTTTTCTGTGTCAATGCATAGCACAAACTACAATAGCTAGAGACTTGAAATTTTAAGTATTCATTCCTTTCGTAACGTAGAGGTTCACTAATAATACTTTTTTTGAAAAATCATAGCACATTAAAGTTTGTCTCTTACCCCTCATAATATTTTTTATTTCCGTAACATCTCATGAATAAAAACAAAAATAATAAATAATATTACGTTCCGCTATTTGGTTTCTACGGTAACAGTTTAAATAATTGAATTTAATAAAACAGGCAATTTCGCGGAACAGGGTTATATACTTTAAAATTGCCGAGTTGATTAGTAATTTTCATTAAACAATTTTGCACGTAAGCTTCATTGCATGTATAGTGGACTACGTACAGTCTCATCCTACGGTTGTTTTTAATTGCACCAACTGCGATTAGCATTTGCATTCTGCGCAGGCGTGCACTCAAGGTTCCCTCGCTATCAGCTGATGGAAAAATAAGATTTATTATTACGTAATGATAAATCTGTACTCTTTAATCTCCTACTGCCCCATGTTCTTTGAGCGTAATAATCTTTACATAAGGTAATAAAGGTTACGTTTTGGCTTTATTGTTATTGCCCAGTACCTTCAGCAAATGTCTAACTCGGCATAATTTTTTAATTAAAATTTTAACATATAAAGTTTAATATAAACGCAACGCGCAGATGCCTCGTGACACCGAATTCCTAAAAATAATTTTGTTTTACACTTTTTTGAAAATCTGATCTCACGACCACGATCAACTTTGACATCTATATAAATTAGCGGTTAAAATACAAATATGAACCTTGACCGCCGTCAGATTAATAGTTATTAACGCTGACTACAATGGTGAAATCGTACTTTCAGAAAGTTGTAAAAAAAGTTCGGAGTTTTTTAAGGTTTGGAATGAACACCGTTTTGAAACTGTCGGACATATTTTTCTGGTCAAAACAATAAACGAAATCGATTTTTGCACAGTTTGAATCAAATCGAATAGTAATATTGAAAACACTAGATTGTTAATACACATATTTACAAAAATCAAGGTCAACGTGTTACCATGATGGCTTTCCAAAGACTTTTTTTGCAATATAAATTCTATAATAACCTTAGATATTAGCGAATTCCCATTGGGAAAATGAGCTATTAGAGAGGTCATCATGGAAATACCCAGACCCGAGACCTTGAATTGAGCATCAATCCTGACTTCTAGAACACTTTGTGTGTGTGAGCGCACGCGCGCCATCGTTCGCAATTTTAATGCAATTTCATTAAAACTTGGCATATAAATCGATTATGGTAACAGCTTGAACAAGTTCGTAGAACAGCAAAATTCGTTCAACAGTTTCAGAATGGCGGCCATTTTGGTATTTTTTTGAAAATCTGATTTCTCCATCATAATCAGCGTTACACACCACAAAAATTAGCATCTTGAATTTTCTAAATCCGCTGAAATTAAGAAATTTAATTTGACGGCGGTCAGGGTACATTTTCATATTTTCAATGTGATTCGAAAGTTTTTAATGCTAATACATGCAGATTTTAGTGCTGATTATTACAGTAAAATCAGGATTACAAAAAAGATAAGACGAAGTACTTTTGGAAATTCGCTCCTATCACGTCAGCGAGACAGCCGCGTGTCGCGGTTAATCAAGTTTTGCAGTTACTGTTAAATAACTAAAGCGTTGAAGGATGCAATTTATAAAACATTCTATGGGCGTTGGTCGGCACTCGGAATGGTAAAAACCACAAGGATCTGACCACATAACCTAAACACCGTGTTTTAATAAACTAACATGGCCACATGGCGATTAGACCAAACCGAACAAGAAAGTAGGACCACTTTGGCGCTCGAGTACAGGCTTAATCGTTCCTAATACCATTTGCTGGATTATTTATGGTTTCCTTTCTCCCTTGGGATATACAATGTGGGCCTATTGTTCTAAACAGTACGTTTCTAAAAGCTGAAGAAAATTTCAAACCGTGTAACTTCTATTAAGTATTTTCGTATAACACTATTTTAGATAAAATCCATCGACTGGTGATACCTGTTTTGGATTTATTTTAATAAATATTTATAATGAAGGGTGGTAAACAAATTTGCCAATTTTATCACGACCTGTACCACACAACGTGGCACTATTCTAGAATTCAATAAAACATAACCTATTTGTAATAAACGATGTGTTTTCTTTAATACAAATATGCTGGTTCTAAACTATTGTTTTCAAAATAAAAATACCTGTTACAGTTTTTATTTTAAATTTTGTCTTAAGCATTGTTTATAATTAGTTTAACCGAGAAACGGACAGCAAAAGCTTACACAAACACATACTTTTACCTAATAATAATATATTGTATCGTATAATAAATAAAGTAAGTCAATAACTTACTACATGGTGGACACAATATTTCTTTTTGACACAATTCAGTATTTACAGCATAACTCGTGCGTGCGTTACCTGAAACAAAGGCTTTGGGTTAATGAAGGACAACAAAATTTTAGTACTATTGTAATTTTAAAACTAAAACATTAGACCTACGTAAAGTTTTTACACTGTAATGAAATATTTAAACAAACAAACAAAAATTAAAGCACTTCAGCGCTCAACCGAAATAAAATGGTATTTCTCTGACTTAAACTAAGCTAAAGACAAAAATGTATTAATATTTACAAATAAAAAAACAGTGCAACAAATTTATATTTAAAAAGAAAATGGTTCGTGTGAATTTTTAAAAGAAAATAAATTTTGACTGAAGAGAATTTGAGAAATTAGGATGGATTCTTGTAATACTAATAATAGTGAAGTACTATTATTAAGCGCTTAAAGAAAAGAAACATATATCAGATCTACTTAAAGTCCTTTTATACATCCTTTCAAAGAGCGAGAATATGCACTAAGTAATTAGTTGTGTGAAAAATTCTTTTTTAACTCTTACAGTTGGAAGTCATTTTAAACTATTTCTAAAGGTTGTCTACTTCTAGTATGTACCGCATGATTAAAAAAACAGTTAAACCGATTTCGAGTAATAATGTTAATATTTTGTTTTTCAAATTAATAAAAACAACCCTCGTTTAATATGTACTACTATTTCCCCCTATAGGTTATACATTTATAAATAGCATCAGAAAAACCGCAGCATACGGTTATGGTGCTAATTTCGGTTTTCCTCATAGATTAAGCAGGAGCTTAAAGTTAAAAATTAAATCGATATAACACAGAAACAGATGTTCCTCAAAATCAGCTGTTTGGCGAAAAGTAACATAAGTAAAGATAAATAAAGACATGCCTTATATGTTATTTCCTGAACTTTTCTCCCCGTATATATATATATATATATATATATATATATATATATATATATATATATATATATATAGAGAGAGAGAGAGAGAGAGAGAGAGAGAGAGAGAGAGAGAGAGAGAGAATTATAAAATTAAATAAAAATGTAATACTTACGAAATAACTGTTATCTAAATCCAAAAAATACGCAAAACTTATCGATATTTCCGTATTTTTATTTTCTACTGCATGCTATCAGTTTGCGTTATCAACCTGAAGGATTAACAAAGTCAAAGAAATACCTGAATAATCCTAATAACTGTTAGCACCTTATCTGCACGGATTACAGGTGATACTCTAAAACTTCACAAAATAAAGTCCGCAATGGCCACTGAACTGACAAACTCTATTCGACAATCACGGTTTGCTTTTTGTTTTTTCCAATTTCATGTTGTCACAAATGGACTCTCGTCGCCTATCAGCTGTTATCACTTAACTATACTTCAGATAAGCGGGTATTGAGTAAAATCAACCTGGCAGAGCAGCTTTTGAATTATTCAATCTAGCTGGGCAAAATATATGTAACGTAATATATGTAACTGTTGATAAAAAACAGAATAACAAAGCTTTGAAAAAGTACACACACGTATAAATTGTGTGTGTGTGTGTGTGTGTGTGTGTGTGTGTGTGTTTGTTTTAGTTAATTTCCATTGGATACTTGGCTGTTTGAGCGGCAATCATAGTAAGACCCATTCTCGGGACCTTGAAATGAGTGTCGTTTCTGTCTCTAGATACCTTTTTGGTTTTTGAAGAATTTTTTAAGCCATTTTGGTAGCAACTTAGATAAGTTCGTTCGACAGTTTCAAAATAGCCATTTTAAATCCTTAAACAATTTTATTCTACCGACTTATCAAAATTGACTACGAATTTACACCTTATTACAATAACTTACAAAATTTTAGTTTCTAATCTCTATACAATTTCATGTGATTTTTTTTCTCTTGAGTCGACGAGTGTTACTAAATTGCACATTCCCAAAGTTTCTAACTAAATAGGTTTAGTTTCTAACTAAACTTTAGTGCAAGTTTCTAACTAAATTGCACATGTAACTAAATAGGTTTCAACATCTGTTTATATATTAATAGTTTATTATGTATTGACATTTCAGATCTGCGACCAAGCAGCCAATACATCTTTCTGTATTTGATTCCCCCTTTTTTAACTTATTTTGGTACGTTCTTTCCACTTCAATTTACTATCACAGTCCTATTCAAATATTTGTATTTACAAATGGACATTTCAGAATTTTTTCTTTTATGTGTAAAATACATTTTGTTTTATACTATTCTTTTAAAAAAATTGGTTTTACCATCGTAATCAACGTTACAATCTACACAATTATAGCCTCCATTATAAATTTTCAAAATGGTTAAAATTGAGAAAATGAAGTACGAGTTTAATTTTATTGTAAATTTTAAAGTTCAAAATTACTGTTTATGCAGGTTTTAGTGCTGACTATCACGGTGAAGTTTCAGATAATAAAAAAATTGTGTAAATTTGCTTCCATCAAGTCAGCGAAACAGCTGTTGGCTCCGATTTTTTTTTTTTAATCACTATCAAAGTGGTTTCAAAACCTTTATTTTGTTGGCACCGAACAACGTTCTCTTACACATTTCTAACTGCATTTTTTACAATTTTTACCTGGTAAATGTTTTTTAAAATCATAGTATTTTTTCATGCGCCGTCTTCACAGTAGTTTCCCGACTCTGGTAAAGCAATCTAATCTCCTTTTCTGATTATTTTAGCGATAACACATTTAGCACAATTCACTTTAACACTTAACACGTTTCAAGTGATCACAATTACTTACGCATTCGTTTAATGTGAAATATAACCGATTTTAGGCTGAATATTTCTATCACACATAAACGTAAACTTACGAATTGAACTCACACATCTGACGGTATTTGTCATTTATACTAAGAAGTGTTCCGTAGAACCAGCAACATTATTAGAGTTTATCTACAAAAGAGGCTCTCTCTCTCTCTCTCTCTCTCTCTCTCTCTCTCTCTCTCTCTCTCTCTTCGCAGGTTAGTGGGGAACACCACTCAAGATGGCTGTGCAATTTTCTAAGCGGTGACGTCATGCAGATAAGACGACAACGTAAAGGAATTACTTGGATTAGAAAACTCAAAAACTTGACAAATGCTTTCACATCTGATAGTACTGTGTTTGACAACAAAATTATTGGTTTATGCGGTTACATTGCCTAAATGCGTTACAACGATACGCGATAATTTTATTAACGAATTTTTATTGAAAATGATATTGGAGTGGTCATCGTGGTAACATCCTGGACTTAGAGATGTGCGTCGATCCTGACGTCTAGATTAGTTTTTTTTTAGGGGGTCGTTAAAAATTGCACAGAAGTGTTTGCTTGTGTTAGTACACTCACGATGAGAAAAAAATCAACATTGAGACTGACCTGGACATGTTTGTTTACCAGCAAAATTCATTTTAACAGTTTCAAAATGGCGGAAATTTCAAATATTTAATACATCATAACTATTTACCGTTCACACCTGTATAAAGTATTTTCGAATTTTCAGAATTCGAAAAAAGGTGTAAGATAAAGTAATTATTGTTGGGAATTAGCTTCCATCATGCCAGTCAGCTGCGTGAAGCGATTAAAGTTTGATTAATCCGTCCAGAATTTTCGAAATGCATTTCCTTAATATGAAAAACGAATTTCCTGAAACGAAAACATCGGACCTTACAAATTACAAGGCTTAAACAAATGCCAAGTTTGATTAAATCCAAAATTACGAACGTGAAACTCTTAACACACATACACAAATAAGGAAAGTTTTAAGAGCTACTCAAAAAACGATCTAGAAGTTAGGTGCTCATTTCAAGGGCTGGGTCCTTCCCACGATAGCCGCTCCAATAGTTCATTTTCCATTGGAAATTCTTTAACAAAGTAGGAAAAAGTCAATGTTTAATGAAAAAGTATTGGAAATTAAATTAATGGAACCGTTATTAAACGCACTCTGCATTTATCATAGCAAGACATTGCATGCACCATCCTATCATTCATCATTTCCCCATGAAACATAATTTGTCAAAACAGTGTCCCTAATATTCTACTTGTCACGGAACGTCCTGACCGCCATTTTCTGTAACTGACTGATGATCTCGAAAAGGTAAAAGTATCGGGAGAGAATCAATATGTAAATATATTTAAATCTACTTTGATTCCGGAAGACCTTGGTCAAGAGGAAATTCCAAATGGCAAGAACGCCGTTAGTCAAACCACTGCCTTATGGTTAGTAGCCTGGCCATGTTTAAGACAATTACAGTGAATTTGCATAGCATTAAACAGCTGATTAATCACTTTTAATTTGTTTCTCGGTAAATTTGGTATCCGTAAGTTAGGCTGAGTGTTGCTTTCTGTTGAAAGTCAATTAGAAGTTCATAAATGGTTGCGGCACGCAGCTGTCTCGCTGAGGGGATAGAAGCAAACTTTCGAAAGTATTTTTCTTTGGCCAATCCTTTGATCATATATAACATATGCAACATACTAAGCGACAGTTAACTAAAATGTTATATATGTTGCATAACGTTATCTATCTTCTGTCTCGCGTGCTGTGTTACAAGGTTATTGAAATGTATATATGTTCCATCGGCATTAAAATCTGCAGTACAAACTTTCAAATTATATTGAAAATAAGAAAATGAACCCTGACCGCAGTCAAAAACGTTCCTTAATTTCAATTTGTTTCGAAAATTAAAAATGCTAATGTATGCAGTTTTTAATGCTGTTTACGATAGTTAAATCGGATTTTCAAAAAAAACTTAAGAAAATTATGTATTTTTATAGTACTAAAATGATCATTTTGAAACTGATGAACGAATTTTGTTGGTTAAGGAACCTGCCAAACTGTTCTCATAATTCGATTTTTGTGCCAAGTTTGAATCAAATCGGATTACAGATGCGAACGTGAGCGAGATTTCTCTCTCTCTCTCTCTCTCTCTCTCTCTCTCTCTCTCTCTCTCTCTCTCTCTCTCTCTCTCTCTCTCTCTCTCTCTCTCTCACACACACACACACAAACGATCCCTCAATAAGTGATCTGGAGGTCATTATAAGTGCTCATTTGAAGGTGCTGGTCTTGGTCTTACTACGATAGCTGACTGATTCATCATCGCCGAACTGAAACCGCTGAAGCTAAAAATACGAAATTTGGTCTTTTTAATTTTTATTATTGAGACTCAAGTAAGAAAGAATTTTACAAAATTGAAGTACAAAAGCAGTAAAAAAGGTGTTAAAAGGTTGTGTTAGAAACAAAAATACGGTAGGTTTTTTTTGAAACTTATTGGAGAAAATACTCTGAAACGTTTATTTTATTTTTCCTTTTATTTTTACTGAAACTAGTTACAAAACTAACAATCAGTTTACACTTGACAAGTAAAATAAATATAGTCCAAGTTAACCCATAGGCGCTCCCAGTGAGTACACTGCAAGTTCAAGACGTTTAATCCTGCTGAGTTGTCTGTATCGTGCATCCTAGACGCCCCCTCGTTAAAATGATACATATACATATATCAAGTTCCCGAGTCTGGTCTTACCACGATGACCGCTCCAATATCTCATTTTTCCAATCGAAACTCGCAAAAATGTACAACGTTTTTACCTTACACTCTCAACATCTGATTTCACCGACATAATCAGCGATAAAAACTGCATACATTATCATTTTAAAACTCCACTGACAATAGGAAAATGAATCTGAAGGCGCTGAAAGCTTGGAAAAGTTTTCCACCCTGTTGAAGCCGTTAAAATGATGGTCATTCAAAATATTTAAAAAAATCAAAACGTTTGTACGTTACACTATTTTTGAAATTTGATTTCGCCATTGTGATCTGCGTTAATCTGCACAAATTAGCGTTTCATTTCCATTGTAATTTATGCGTTTCAAATGCGTATTTACTGATTATTAGTAAAATTAAATTTCCATAAAAAGTACAAGATTCCGTTACATCAACAAAATTGTTGCTAAGATTTTTTCCTACATAAACGGAAACTAATCTTATAATATTCTGTTCCAAACTTAAAATACTCTTAAACGTATTTCAGATTTCCATATAAGGTCCAGTTAATGACAACAAGCTGTCACCGTATAACCTTGAATTTGTTCTGAACTTGTCAATAAGTTGACATTTAATCCTTTCTTCATGTGCTGCGGCGCGGACAGTAAAATACGCGATTACGTACGCGTACGCCGAGAGAGCAAACAGCAAACAGGCAACCAGTCCTGGTTTAGTTGCAGGCAGCAAGTCAGCTGATGAAATGAAGCGTGCACCAATGGTCGTCCAAGTGGAGTTGGTACATTGCCATAATCATTCTCTGCCTGAACAATATGACCTTTCTACACGACTCAAAGGATCTGTTCGTCTGGCTGTGGAAAGTGCGATTACGAAAGAAAAGTTTGAACAATGATGGTGAACTTCAGTAGCCTACGTAATCGTATTACGTGTTATTATTGTTTATTCGGATATTTGCCATCTTTTGTGTATATAGAAACAATACGACATTTCGAGAGTATTGATCATGTAATATTATCGTTTATTCGGATATTTGCCATCTTTTGTGTATATAGAAACAATACACGACATTTCGAGAGTATGGATCAAGTAATATTATTGTTTATTCGGATATTTGCCATCTTTTGTGTATATAGAAACAATACACAACATTTCGAGAGTATGGATCAAGTAATATTATTGTTTATTCGGATATTTGCCATCTTTTGTGTATATAGAAACAATACACGACATTTCGAGAGTATGGATCAAGTAATATTATTGTTTATTCGGATATTTGCCATCTTTTGTGTATATGGAAACAATACACGACATTTCGAGAGTTTATATCATGTAATATTATTGTTTATTCGGATATTTGCCATCTTTTGTGTATATAGAAACAATACACGACATTTCGGGAGTATAGATCATGTAATATTATTGTTTATTCGGATATTTGCCATCTTTTGTGTATATAGAAACAATACATGACATTTCGAGAGTATGGATCAAGTAATATTATTGTTTATTCGGATATTTGCCATCTTTTGTGTATATGGAAACAATACACGACATTTCGAGAGTTTAGATCATGTAATATTATTGTTTATTCGGATATTTGCCATCTTTTGTGTATATAGAAACAATACACGACATTTCGGGAGTATAGATCATGTAATATTATTGTTTATTCGGATATTTGCCATCTTTTGTGTATATGGAAACAATACACGACGTTTCGAGAGTATGGGTCATGTTATATTATTGTTTATTCGGATATTTGCCATCTTTTGTGTATATAGAAAGAATACACGACGTTTCGAAAGTATGGATCATGTAATATTATTGTTTATTCGGATATTTGCCATCTTTTGTGTATATGGAAACAATACACGACATTTCGAGAGTATGGGTCATGTTATATTATTGTTTATTCGGATATTTGCCATCATTTGTGAATATAGAAACAATACACGACGTTTTTATAGTATAGATCATGTTAATATTATTGTTTATTTGAAGATTTCACATAATTTGTAAATATGGAAACAATACTCGACGTTTCGAAAGTATGGCTCAAGTTATTAACTCTCATTTTCAAAATCCTAACTTAAAACATAATCTTAGCAACAAAAACATAATAGCCTAGCATAATAGGAACTAGAATAAACTTAGCCTAGATCTCACGCCTAGTTGATCTATACTCTGGAATAGTTGTGCATTATTCCTATATAAATAAATAATTGCAAATGGTTAAATAAATAATAATATGATGCATATACTCTCGAAATGTCGTTTATTTTTTCCATATAAAAACATAGCAAATGTAGGAATAAACGATAATAATCATATGAATATTTTATCATTAAAGAACAATTTTAAAAACAATAAAGTATGAATCAACTCCCGTTCTCAAGCACCTAACTTGAAACATAAACTTAAGGATTTAAAACATAAGCCAAGATGTTAAATGTTAAAAAGCCGGTACTAAAAACTGAACAAAACGTAGTTTATTGCCATACTCTCGATTTATTTTCCCTACTCTGGGTTCCGCATACTTTCGAAACGTCGTTTGTTTCATTGTATACAAATGATGGCAAATATCCAAATAAACAATAGTATTATCATGAATGTTCCATGTTGTGCCATTAAGTAACAACTAGGGAAACCCCTGCCCACGAAGTGGGTCAACTCCAAGAAAATCTGTTTAAATTTAATTATTTTAACTGTTACCACAGAAACCAATATTAGGACTTCATTAAATACTATAAATAAAATACGCTATAAAACAGATGTTATTTAAAATACTTATATTTTATACTGAACAGAACTATCATTGCCATTCATTTCTTAGCAAACCTTTTGACTTTTGTAGCCCTTTTTAATAGCTTAAATAAGAAAAATAAATGGTATTCCATTCAAATCGAAAATAATGCTTTAGTAAGCTATTTACCCATCATTTTATAACTTATCAATATTGTTTTCAAATTCTACACACACACATATTGTTATTTTAAGGCGAAAAGCACATTGAAGCTAGTTAGACACTGGTACCGTGAGGGACGTCTAAATCCTCTCAATAGGTGCAGCTCGTCTGCACCCCCTGCGGGATGTATGTATATATATATATATATATATATATATATATATATATATATATATATATGTGTGTGTGTGTGTGTGTGTGTGTGTGTGTGTGTGTTTATGAGTATTTAAGTTATTTAATAAATAATTTAAAAAATATATCTTGTAACTATTTTACTTATGAATGCTACGCTTGTTTGGTTATTAATACGAATAGTGAAAGAAAAGTTCGAACAATATTGTTAAAATTCAGTAGTAAAAATCATTATACTTATGAATGTTCTGCGTGTTTGGTTATTTATACGAATAATGAAGGAAAAATTCGAACAATAATGCTAAACTTAAGTAGTACGTAGTCTAATCATTATACTTATTTATGAATGCTACGAGTGTTTGATTATTTATAAGAATAACGAAAGAAAAATTGAAACAATAATGCTAAACTTCAGTAGTACGTAGACTAATCATTATATTTATTTATGAATGCTACGAATGTTTGATTATATATAAGAATAACGAAAGAAAAATTGAAACAATAATGCTAAACTTCAGTAGTAATCTAATCATTATACTTATTTATGAATTATACGAGTGTTTGATTATTTATACTAATAATGAAAGAAAAATTCGAGCAATAATGCTGAACTTCAGTAGTACGTAGTCTAATCATTATACTTTTTTATGAATGCTACGAGTGTTTGATTATTTACACGAATAACGAAACAAAAATTGAAACAATAATGCTAAATTTCAGTAGTACGTAATCATTATACTTATTTATGAATGCTATGAGTGTTTGATTATTTATACCAATAACGAAAGAACAATTGAAACAATAATGCTAAACTTCTACTGAAGTTATGTTATGTTAGAGTACATAAGTAGTCTAATTATTATACTTATGCATTATACGAGTGTTTGATTATTTATACGAATAACGAAAGAAATACTTATGCATTATACGAGTATTTGATTATTTATACGAATAATGAAAGAAAAATTCAAACAATAATGCTAAACTTCGGTAGTACGTAATCAATACACTTATGAATGCTACGAGTGTTTGATTATTTATACGAATAATGAAAGAAAAATTCGAGCAACAATGCTGAACTTCAGTAGTACGTAATCATTACACTTATGAATGCTACGAGTGTTTGGTTATTTATACGAATAACTTTTCAGCCGAACGTTCGTGCTTATTAAGAATACTTTAATTTAATGGAATCTGTCACAGTGGAATGAGTTGTGTGTTTTTGTAAAGAGAAAGTAGGAAAGAACCCGTTGACAAAGCTGGCCGCCGATTCGAGGCGCGTAAACTGCGAGCAGGACGGCCTACTTGCCGATCTTTGAACCAGACTTCGATAATTTCTTAATGATTTTGATGTATCGATAAAGTTGTGCCAGTTATATCGAAAATGTTGTTTGTATTTTTACCTCCAAGAAAAACGTCGTTAATAAAAAAAAAAACAGTATTTGATGGTGTTTTAGATTTTTTTTAACTGTAAGATAAAAAAAAGTTGTTATTTTTCAAGGAGTATGTATGTCATATTATGTTTGTTTATATGTTAATTTAGGGTTTTTCAACAATGAAAAATGTAAATTACATTGATAACCGTTGTACGATGTGATTCTCGCTTTAAGATTGTAATGAAATAAGGAAATACTTTAGTATTTTAACTTTAGACTTCGAGCAATAACCATACAATATATCAGTACGAGTTCTTACAAAAAGTAATCTGGATGTTCAGTAACGGCGCTTATTTCGAGGTCCCAGGGTCTTACCATGATGGCCCCTTCAACTGATTTCCGAATGAACTTTCACAAAAAGTATTTCTAATCATCCTATACGCTAGTTAGTATTTGTGGTCCAGTAAACATTATTAAAACATCAGATTATTATTTTCAATCAGAAATTTATTTTAAGTGTCTGTGGACCTTGTCGGCCATATTGAATCTATTCCCTGTAAGATTAATGTTAATTAACGATGCAGATTATTCCGCTATTTGTTAAAATAAAATTAGGTTTAGAATCTCACTTTAAATGTCTTGTAAGTGGGAATGTGATCAGGTTTTTATATTTTGTAGATACATTTTTCTTTCAAAGATAAATATCTTTCCTACATACAAGACGTTTACATTTCTGAGATACCAAACATAATTTTATCTTAACAAATAGCAAATCTGTATCGTTAATAACATTAGTGTTATAGGGAATAGAGATTTAAGATTGCCGGCAAGATCCTCAGACTCTTAAGTACGTTTCCTTAGGTTACATATCAGCAGACTGGTCAGCAAATCATTGGTACTGTGTTAATCAACAACAATGGGAGCAAGGATAACGTGATTACGCATTGGTTCATACATACGATGAACGTATGGAAGCAATTAAAGACTTGTTCGAAGAATTAGCAAACACAGAAGGTAAGAAAGGGCATTCACACGTAAAGGCATTGTTCCTGCACGTGCAGTCTTTCACGTACATTGATGTGTGATAATGCAACCAGTGCAGCCAACTAAAGCACAGTAATGATTCCATTTGTGTCTGCATCATGTATTAATACTATATAGTGCTTATACATATAATTTGTTATAAATACGTCACTATGCCAAATATAAAGCCAATCGCAATATTTGAAATTCGCCTACATCATGATCAGTGATCCCTGCCTTCATGCTAAATATATAGCGGATAGTGTGAGTCCAAGGAAGCTTTCAGTCAAAAAGAATACAGTGAGTATGAAGTAATAAAGATTAAATTGTGGACAATGTGGATTACTTGGATTTGTATTGCAGACGCGATGTAAATCCGCGTGACTAATACTGAATTTGAAACATGATTCACTATGATCAATCATTCTATTATATTCGTGGACGATGAATCTTTTTCTTTATTCCTCTTGTAAGTATATTCACTTTCTCATCAGTTTCAATAGAAACACTTATTCCGAGCACGAAAATGAGCTAATGGAGTAAGAAGAAAACATGAACTCAAAATGAGCGTCGTTTCTGGTTCCTACATCACCTTTTGAGGTGTCGTTAATTTGCACTCTCACGTTCGCAATTTCAGTCCAAGTAGTAGTAGATCGTTATCCTACAAAATTCGTTCAACAGTTTCAAAATGGCGGCCAATTTAAATCTGAACGTTTTTACTTAAAGCTGTTTTGAAAGACTGATTTAATTATCGTAACCAACGATGAAATCTGCTTAAATTAGTATTTAAAATTTTAAAATTTTTTGAAAGTGATAATTTACGCAGATTTCAATGCACAGATGATGAAATCAGACTTTCAAAGGAAGTTTAAATATATATAATCATTAATATAGAACTTTAAGGGAATTCATGTTCATTGTGTCAGAAAGAGTGCTGTTAGCATCCATTTTTGTATTTATATTATTTATTGTATCCTATATTATCTTACTTAATTTATTTGAAAATAATTTCAAAGTTTATTTTGAAATCAATTTTAATAGTCTGTTCTGACAAACCTTATTCTCAAGTTCTTATACTCAAGTTTTATGTTTTAACATGGCCGTTCGGAATTGGTTTGTGTGTTTACCTGTTTGTTTGTTACGCTGTTTTAGCTAGACGCATTGTCTGTTTTCAAATTGCCAAGTTATCTTGCATAAAGCCCGATGTGTAGATTTTTTCTCATTCATTTCCGTTTCAAAATGGCCGCCTCCACTGAACGATAACGAGATTATGTAGTTTTAGTCAAACGCAATGATCGATTGTTTTAAACTTTCATACTGATTTATCTTGTATAAAGCGAGTACGACGTATGTGTAAGACTTTTTCCAATTCGCTTACATTTCAATATGGCGGCCATTTATTTAACAATGAAAAGTGTTTTGAACAAACGCAATGACCGATTGTTTTGAAATTTAGTACGAAGGTACACTGTATAACGTCCGAACGACGTATATGTATAAGATTTTGTCCGTTTCAAGATGACGGCCTTTACTTTAACGATGATAAGTGTATTAGCAGGCTATTTCCTGTAATACTGGCTGAACGGCAAGACCTGTCAAATTTGTCCGCTTCATGGAGAAAAGTATAAAATATCCAATAAAGCTGGTTTAAACATTTTCCCTAAATATTACCGTTGAAAAATGTTAAATTGACAGAAAAGCTTACGAGTGCTGTCGTGGAACGGTGATCAAGCAAGTAAATAAGAATATACTGCAAGGTCTACTGATCATTTACTACAACTGCGTGTTCAATATATCCAACTAATAAAATACTTTTCTCAACTTTGAACTGACTTTTAATTTTATTTAATTAAAGAATTATCTTCTTTTAAAACAAAATGTAAACGTTGAGTTTGTATTCTATGAAGAATTAATATTAACGGAAGTTAAAATTTAACTGAGATGTCTCAGCTATTCTTAAGTGTAGCATTTGTTGTGTAGCAATCTAGAACATTCTTCCTATATTAGAATTGTAATTACTAAAACAAATATTAAAAGAATATTCCACTGCGCTCTAGATTAAGTATTTATGCAAAATTTCAAGGACGTCTATTACGAAGAAGTACCACCCACAGGGGGTGCATACTAGCTGCACCTATTGAGAGGATTTAGACGTCCCTTGCGGTACCCGAGTCTAACACACACTACTTACAACACTACACTTACGACTTTAACACTTTACACTCACACTTACATTTAGGGAGGCGATAATAGCCTCAATGTGCTTTTCGCCATAAAATAACAAAAAAAGAAGTACCTTAAAAAATGGTTTTAAAATTTCACCCTCTCAAACTGGTGCTATGAGTGAGGGAAAATCCACCTTCTTTAACTAGGCCTATAATAGCGTATTATCATCAATACAATTATGAACTAGATCACCGATACTGTTCTGTGTTAATGTCAAAGAATGCGCCCTAACGGTTTTACAGCCAATCATGTAGAAATGCTGTATCAGAGATGTGATGCATGCCTCGGTATGTCCACTGCGGGTCGCGTGTTTGTGTCGGGGCTGCGTGCGTGTCTGGCCGACGTTATTGCGAGCGAACTAAATTATTCCTCGACTTCAACACTTCATAACATCGTTACGACCCTCCTCTCTCCAGTAGCGGCCCGGTCCTCGGCTTCGCTTTGTCGGTAACCTCTGTTCCCGGCCGATACAACAATGTAGGCCTCTATTGTTTCAAGTTTGTACTCAATTGTTAGCTAATGTTCATTGAAAAATAAACTTTTGACCGTCATGGTAAGACCCAGGACTTTGAAATGAACGCCAGTCCTGACCTAAAGATAATTTTTTCAAGGAGTCCTAAAATTTATATATATATATATATATATATATATATATATATATATATATATATACATAGTGTGTATGTGTTTTCATTTTAATTTTGGGTTTAACAGTTTACAAAAAGTAATAGTGCACACAGCTTTGTTAACGTGATGGAAGCGAATTTCGAACAATGTTTTTATTTATTTTAATTTTTTTTGAAAAATCTCATTTCACCGACATAATCAGCATTAAAACTTGAATAGTAGCATTTTAGATTTCAAAATTACATTGAAAATGTGAAAATTAAGCCTGTCTACCGTTGAATTAATTTGAGTATTATAAACGAATATTTGAAAATGTTGATTTTAACGCCCTTCACGGTGGTATTTTCAAATCATTGAAGTTATGAATTTTTTTTTAAGAATTGAAATGGCTAGTTATCGCACTTGGCCAAGCTGTTTCTAAAATCGATTTTTGTGTTAACATTAAATAAAATATTGTATATATATATATATATATATATATATATATATATATAATATGTATTTAAAAATTTTAACAACTTCTCAAAAAGTGATACAGGTTAGAATCAGTGCTCATTTCAAATTTCCTGATTTGACCCTTACTACGATGCTAATACTACATACAATACCTCGTTTTCGCTAATATCTAAACACCTATTTTAATGTATTTTTTCTCGTCGATTGTTATGACTTTTTGAAGGGCGAAACGTATCGGCTACAATGAATGATGAACAATTTCTCTGCATTTGAATTAACGATCAAAAAAACCTCGACACATTCACAAAATATGTTCTACGTAACTTTTTTTGTAAACTCGGGCGTCCTTGATTACGTTTCAAAGCCCTCCTTTGCGGTGCTGTTACTTAAGGCACTGACTGTAGGCCTACACTTAACTCAAGGGTTTTTTCCAAAAATCCATACGTATGGCCTATTTCATACGTTTTATTTGTGTTTGTGAAATGTGTCATCTGCTCAAATACACAGTATTTCCTCATGAAATTAACACTCCAATAATTGCTAAACAATCAAAGATCTGACTGAGTTAACGGAACAAACAGAAATCTGGGATATTCCTATTGCAATGACAGTGTTCTACGCAATACTCACGACAAATACAGCACTTGTAATACTTATGGCACGGCAAACATTGTTCTCAGATAGGCGCTTCCTTGAGATCTACATCCGGTGAATCATTGCTGAGTTAACACATTTAGTACATTTATTTCTTGGAGATAAAATTATTATTGCCTAAGCCAGTATTTCTGCCAAGGTGTAGCCTATGTACAGTAAGTACAAGTATGTAAACAACCTTGATTTTTAAAATGACGTCTGCTTGCCACTATGACTTTAAAAGATATAAATACTGTTCATATAATAATAATAATAATAATAATCGTGGCACGCAACTGTCTCGTTAACGTGATAAAAGCGAATTTCCAAAAATAACTTTTTTATGATACCCTGTTTTTGAAACTCTGAGTGCATCATTATAAACAACATAGATCAGCATGTACAAGGCCGAGTGGCCACCGAGTGTAAGTGCGGTCAGTAAAAGCGCAGCGGAGCTAAGGGGAGTCAAGCGGTGTCACTGGGCTCCGCTTCGCTTGCAGTAGCCTCACTTACACTTAAAACAACAGGTTTATTTTAAAATGCGCAGTCCGTTCCGCTCAACGCAACTCAGCTTGGTAGCCACCTGCTCGTAGCATTTTTAAACTTTCAAATTTTATTGAACCCTGACCGCTGTCATATTAAATTTTTTTAATTTCAACGGATTTTCAAAATTCAAAATGCTAATTTATGCAGATTCTAACTGTGATTACGACGGTCAAATCGAATTTTTAGAATTATTTAAGTCAAAAAGACATTTAAGAATTTTAAGACATTTAAAATGGCCGCAATTTAAAATTTTGAACGAATTTCGCTGATTAACTAACTTGTCAATGCTGATAACAATTTTTGTACCTAATTTGAATGTAATTGTTTTCACCTTATTTTTTCGAAATTCTGATCGTAATCGGCGTTCAAATTCGCGTAAATTATCATTAAAATTTTCCATTACCATTAATTTTTTTTAATTATGAAAATACAACTGACGGAGGTCAGGGTTTAGTTTTGTTATTATTTTGTTTCAAAAAGCGTCCATAAGTTTTATTCGGGTGTTTTTGAGCTTCTTTAAATAATATGAGTGAAAGATTTTATTTATTTTATTTTGTGACAGATTTGCGAAGATAATAAAACTTTTGAAGTAAAATTTAAATTAGAAAGGTCCCCATATTTATTTTGACTTTGAAGCAATGTAATCACAAGTGAAGATTAAGTGTTAAGATTAACCGCTATTACTGTACAATGAAAAGATAATGGTTAAGTAGTAATTTTAATCTATGCAGTATATTTTACATCATACGACTAAATACTCGATTTATTTTTTCCAAGAAATATTTAAAAGTAAATTAGACAACATCGACTGTCAATTATCACTGATTAAATAAATTTCTAAATAAAATACAGTAAATGGTTTCCTTAATCGTGAACCAAAAGGAAATATCAAATAGATTAAGTGAAAATGTAAGAATAGTGATGTTGGAATAGACATAGTTATACCCATACCCGGGACCTTAAGTACGTGTGTGTTTTGGTAGTGATTTGACTGAAACTTGATTCGACCTGTGTAATACCCTGCACAGGTTCGTAACACGGCAAAATACGATTTCAAAATGGCGGCTACTTTAAATTCTTTAAAATTATTAAAAATCTGATTTTACTATCACAATCAGCGTTGAAATTCGCATTTTTAATTTTAAAATTACGTTAAGAGTATGAAAATTAATTTGACGGCGGTCACGGTTCGTTTCCGGAAAATCCGTTCAAACTTTTCAAAATAGCGTTTATTGTTGCATTTTCAAATTATTTAAAGTATTAAAATGCTAATATGCAGATTTTAGTGCTGATTGTGATGGTGAAAGTGATTTTCAAAACAGCGTGATGCAAAAAATTATTGTTGGAAATTTGCTTCTATCGCGCCAGCGAGAAAGCAGCTAAGACGGCAAGTTAACGTTAAATAATTTCCAACCGTTAATTATGAACGGTTTCAATACGAATTGAATTGTTGGTTCATGTTGTAATTTTTACAGTCGTGGTCCAAGATACAATTACTACAAAGGTATAGGTTTGTGGTTGATGACGTCATTGTTGCGCCACGTTGCTCCAGATCCGACATGACCTCTGCCAGTGACCTGTGACGGGTTGCGAAACCCCCTCCCCCCTTAACCCGTTCAAACAATTATCATTCATCTTTCAAAGTTTACACAGTATCAAGTAACTTCAGATATTGTATTGAAATGTCAATATTGTAAACGTCAGCTGGTCTAATGTAATTATAATATTGTCTTGTCGTGTGACTCGTAGCGAAACGAAAAGACTTCAGGATCCGTGGTCCTGTAATGGCGCTGACCATTATTCATAAACTATTTGACCAGCTTTACATTTTTTACGTTTGTTTTACAACTGAAAAAACCCGCTCGCAGCTGTCTTGACGTGATAGAAGCGAATTTCAAAAAGTACTTCCATCTTTTTGATTTCTCAGCATTAAAGTCTGCAAATATATTGGCATTTAACTTTTAAATCGCACTGAAAGTATGAAAACGGAACCCTGAACGTCGCTAGTTTACGCAATTTCTAATGCTGATTACGAATTAGAAATAATAATGCTTACATAATAATCTGCTTAAGACGGTGAAATCGGATTTTCAAACAATTTCTGGAAAGAGTTGTGAATTTTTAAGATTTGAAATGGCGGCCATTTTGAAACAGCAGAATTTTAATGTTTAACAAACTTGTCTTGAATCGATTTTTGTGTTAACTTTGAAACAAATCGGACTAAAACAGAACACATATAAATTGTAACGATCTCTCTCTCTCTCTCTCTCTCTCTCTCTCTCTCTCACACACACACACACACACACACACACACACCATCACACTCTCTCTCTCTCTCTCTCAAACAAACAAAAAAAAGTAAAATCGCCAAAAATGATCTTGAGATATGGGCAATAGAGAACTACAAGTTAAATTTCATTAAAATCAGTCAATTGGTTTACTCTCCAGGCAGCGATGTGAAACGATCTCGCGGTCACGCAATGTCTTTGAACTTATGTGACTTTTAAACGTAAAGATCTATCGAAATGTATGTCGATAGAGTTCCTGCCAGTTTCAATGTAATTTGGAAAGTTAAAATGCTGTTTTTTGCAGATTTTCAATCTAAATATGGTGGCGAAAACTGATTAAAAAAAGATTCAGATAAAAAAGATTGTAAGTGGTTTTAATGACAACCATTTGTAAAGAGATTTTTCTTAATAACGAACGTATTCAAGTTATCATCAGAATCGATTTTCGTGCCAAGTTCGATCTTCGTGCCAAGTTCGATCTTCGTGCCAACATATAATTAACACGCTACAAGTTTATCAGAATCAGCCACATTTTAAAGTCCATGAACCTTGATGACCACTTCAAAAGCTCATTTTCCAATGGAAATCCCTAAATATCTACAATATGACCCACTGACGACAAAAGCGAGGTATATGCCCCTCTGTCTCTGTTACGGAATAAACCAAACCGGAAGTAACGTGTCAAGTCATAATCTGCCAACAGTTTTTTGATCTTAAAAAGATAACTTGTAGTAAACATTCGTGGAATGTTGAGTCTACGAGTGAGGTAGACATTGAATCTATCCTTTGCCTGTGGGTCTCTTATCTGTGTTCAAAGCAGGGAAACACAGTAACATAACGGAACTGTTTTATATGTCAAAGTTACATCTGTCGACAATATTATGTTTGTTTGTTATCAAGTTATCATAAGGTCTTTCAAACAGCTCGGTTACGGGTTCATATTTATGGCCTGCAGACCATAAGTCTGTGTTTATTGCTTAATATTAGACTTAATGCTTTCTGTGGTACGATGTTGTACCTTCTATAATGTGGATACATCTTTAAATTCGTTTTAACAAACATACTGGAACTAGAGATTTTACGAAATTTGTTTACAAATCATATTATAACTTCTCTTCGCAGAAGTATTATTATCCCCTTCAAAAGCCTCAAAACTAAAAAAGAAATTTAAATTCTGCGGGGAATTCCTATTTATTTAATACTCCACATGACCAATTCAGAATCCAACCAAAACTCCAAACTTTAAGCGTTTTAGCCCTATAAAAGCCGTGACGAATCCTTGTTTAGGGTACAATTTTCTATATATTTGATACCCTAAACGTCCTACTCAGATTCAAACCAGAAATTTCAAAATTTTTGACCTTTAAGCGCACAAAAACTCTTGAGATTTTTTTAAAAATCTGATACCCCATTTGAAATAACCGAAACATAACCTCCTTTGAAAATATCCACCCTCCTATAACTTTCCTCTAGTACGCACACTTTTTAAGCAAAAATGCTGAAAAACAATAATGTTTTATTCCAAGCAGTTTTTGTTTAGTGCTATAAATAAATCTTATCAACCGATGATTGATCCTTTCTCTCGTTATCGCGCTTACAAATTTCGTAGAACACAGACAAAAGTTTCCTCGAAAGTTGTTCGGAAAGCGATCCTAAGCTCATGTATATAAAAAACTCATTTTGAAGCATTTTTAACGAATTTAGAATTTTTGTTAGTAAAAACAATATAATCTTCGTCCTTGGCTGTGAGCCGAATCGTCATCGCCGAAATCGTTGAAGTTATTATACCTACTCACAAAGAACAGACCTACAAAATTCAACTCTTAAAGGAGTAAAAATGAGTCTGTAGTAAAAAAAATATTTTTATCGCATTTTCATGAAGCAGCATATATTTTTTACAACACAAATAATGAAACACATATTTTATCATTGCCCAAAAGT
The DNA here is from genome assembly GCA_022606455.1 of Callitettix versicolor. Classification (NCBI taxonomy): domain Eukaryota; kingdom Metazoa; phylum Arthropoda; class Insecta; order Hemiptera; family Cercopidae; genus Callitettix; species Callitettix versicolor. The sequence goes on along the minus strand of CM040183.1, from coordinate 35,505,496 downwards.
TCAACTCCTAAAAGGTTTATAAACGAAAGGAAATGTTCATGGAATGATTATTGCGTGCCTACTATTAATAATTATCTTCTATTATGGGGATACATATATTTACTAGACGTGTAATAAACCAGTGAAAGTGGAGAGTGTTCGCGGTGGTAGCATTACAATATCACTAAAACGGCAATAACTAGTTAGCTGGAATTTTGTAAATTTTATTCGGTATTTATTTTATGGGTTCTTGAGCGTTATAATTCGAATACAAGTTCAATTATTATTTGTTATCAAATTACGACATCCACACGAGCTAAGCCGTACTAAACAGCTTATTAAGTAAAAAGATAAAAGGAAATCTCACATTTCAAACAAAACCTCTGTTAACTTGGATGATTGAAGACGACACAGCTGATCACTGCCTTCTAGAGTCACAGTCTGTTAGGCCTGTTTTAATTACATAAGCGTCGTTGATCTTTACCGTTAACAAGGTCCTGCTTTGCGATGTTTATGGTCACTAAGAGTGGTTACATTAATTATGTCGCTAATTACGACCTCGGGGAGAGGCTAGATAGATCGATCGTGTACAAAGAGAAGCCGCCTGGCGATAAAGTTCCTTTTTAGCGTTACTTTCTTTAAAATAACCTACAGCTTACTAAGTCAAAATAAATAACTAATGTAAGACTCACTACACTTTCTCACAACAAATTTCACTATTTAAAAGTTGTTCAGATGAAACTATTTGTGTTGATATTTCTCGAGAAATTAAACCTCGAGGAGCTATCGAACGAAAAATCATTGTCACAATGAGAAAAATCTAAGTCAAGAGATTTTGCTTAAGTTTTCGTTATATGAAGTTCACAATTCAAGTATCGAAAAAAATTGATTTTTGGAAAAACAATCCTCAACAGCTGTTAGGGTTCAGTTTGTGTAGTTTTTTATGGTTGTCACAACAACGAGTTATGAACCATCACACATAATACAACAAAAGAAAATTCGCCTTTTAAAAATGAAAATTAATCCTACAGTTGTTAGCTCCTTTTTTAGTCGATTTTACAAATATTTAATATTTCAGGTTTTTTTGTCAATAGATCTCGAACGGCTGTCTTGGCAGTTTCGGGCTTATGAGTTAATGCATTTTGTTTAAGTACTTATGAGCTAAATTTAATCAAAATCGTCAAAATGATATTTTTTTACAGCAAGTACAAAAACGATATTTTTAAATAAAAAAGTTGTGTGGAAAATTTTCCTTCTCAGATAAATAGATATTTAGATAAACATATCTGTTTTTCCTTCAAGTCTACAGATATGTAGATAACACATTAAACAGTGATAATATCCAAGTAAAATACTTTTTTTGGATCTGAGTTCTAAAAATAGAAATTTTACGAAAGTACAATACTTTCTTCATACAGTACTTACTAGTACTTTTTGGCAAAATCCCCATTTATATTTACCTTCAAAATGGCGGACATTTTAAATCTTTAAAAAATCGTAACTTTTGTATCTTAGATTTTTTTTTAAGGTCTGATTTTACCATCTTTATTACCTGATCTACATAAACTTATTATACGATCTGCTTAAACTTACATTTTTTCAATTTAAAAAATCCATTCTGACACCTTTCGGGTTCATATTCGTATTTTCGATGTAATTTTAAAGTTTATAATATTAATGAATGTTAATTTGATTCAAATTTTACCCCAAAAGCTAAACAGGTACGTCCTAAAAGGGAAAAAATAACAGCTTATAGAAGAAATTTTTTTATCGCCATTATCGCTGGATATAATGTCAAGATCATCGGTCGCGACCAGACTCCTTTCACCTGGACGCAGGAAAGCTATCCATTCATCGGTAAGACCGTTGCTCTGTCTGTGAATGGACGTTCTACGGCCTGGAGTAGACAGACAGACTTCATTAGGAAGTGGTGCGTGCGGCGTCTGCCTTATTTAGACAAAAGTCAGATCTGCCAGGAATGTACGCGCACCATACACAGTCACAGACACTTGAAATAATTGTAACTCAGCTAGCTATTGTCTACCGGTACTACCTCTGCTCTTGACTGCAATCGTTCTCCGTGAAGACTGTTAAAAAGATCTCAACTCGTCGTAAGTTTTATATCGCTAATTAAACATACAGCGATATCATATGGAAAAATATGGTGCGTTGAAATTCGGTAAATGTGTAGTTAAAGACGGTACTTAATTTTTAATTGTTTAAGTCAAAACGCTTTATTTAATATTTAAAAGTACGAATCCTAATTATCATTTTGCGGAAATTATCGGAAGACCGGAAAACTCCTAAAGTAACCTAAAAAATCTACGATTATTGACATAGTTTGCGTTCTAATGCCGGATATACTCTAGCCTACAATGCAACCGTTGCTTCGCGTAGTAAACCGTCCGCGCTCCATACAATGTAAACGGTATTGACGTCACAAAATAGTTCCGCTTAAAATTGCAGATTAATATTATTTAATTGGATTTAAAGCCATTTATTCAAAATAATATTTTAAAAAATGTAGTCATAACAAAAAATAGTTTATCACAGCAGGAATATAAAATAGTCTTTATAACTAGAAAAAGAACAATTATATATATCAGGTACATAGGGGAAATATAGTTCATCTGCTGGTTAAAATCACACAAACAAAACTTACATAAAATGGCACTAACAGTTGACAACGAAATACAAAAAAAAAATTAAAATTAAACACATTTTGGTCTAGCTAGAGTACTTAAAATATAATTAACAGTTATAAAAGTGTATATATATATATATATATATATATATATATATATATATATATATATAAAACATGCACTGACCACCCTAACACATTTACAAAAATATAAATATGACAACATATAACAATTTTAAAACAACAATAAAATTTATAAATATAAATTAACAAATGGTCAGTGCATGCACCCACCCAAAAAACTCTAGAATTAGAAAATACTTGATGATCGACCCAGCAGACTACCACTGCTGATGACCAGTGACGTGGGTCACGTATATGTCACGTGACCAGCGAATGGTGTCTGACACCATAAGGCGTCGCATTACCATCGCATAACGAGACGATATCAGCCGCCGAATAACAGCCTCGTTCTTTTTGTCCCAGGACCTTAGTGCTCCGACAACTAGGGCGTCTAGGGTCACTTCGCAAGCTCCTCGGCCAGCTGGGCGTATTTGTCCTCTTCGGACCGTCGCGCCTCAGCCAGCGACCGGTAGCGGTTCTCAAATGGGATAGCGACATCAACAACAATAATGTTTGTTGTCTAATACAATAAGTGATGTTTAATACAAGTGGCAGCATGTTTGTTATACTCAAATTTTTTTAAAGGGACAATGCTCCCAATGGGAGCGTACACACTGTTAGATTTCCATACGGCAAGACACATTGTCGTATTGCTGGCGTCCATTGCCAGTAAAACTGACATTTGCCGTGCTGTATCTGTGATTCAATGGCGTAAATAATGTAATGCACCTTTGCGCACTAAGCATTATATTCAGTTGATTGGTTTTGTTTCACCTAGCTATTACTTGGAGATGCAATAATGCCGATAAACTCATCATTCCTCAGTACACTTTCAGCAAGGACACTCAGGTGCACTTCTCAAGACTTCAATAACATCGTGTATACGTCATGAAGTTCATATGTCACGACAAGTTGATGGGATTAAACAACTTCACCGAAAATTAACAATATCACAATACTTCTTTCTACATAAATTTTTGAAACTACGATTAGATCACTAAAATCAGCTTTAAAATCTGCAAAATACCATATTAAATAATGAACCCTGACCGCAATCAGAATCATTTGTCGTGGTTTCAAGGATTTTGAAAATTTTAAATGCTAATTTATGCGGGTTTTAACGTTGGTGAAATCAGATTTTTATAATAGTTTAAGACAAAAGAAATTATTAGTATTTAAAGGTTTTGAATGGCGGTCATTTTGAAACGGTTAGATGGACTTTGCTGTGTATCGAACATGTCCAAGCTATTTACCAAAATTTTTATTCTCACTTTGAATAACCGTGCCAAAAATGAGAACGCTGGAATACAAAAACATAGCACACTTTCAAAAATTGATTCATATTGGTGTTTATATCAACGTCCCGGATGTGGGTTTTACTGTGATGCCTCTCCAATAGTTCATTTCCTGATGTAATTTTGCTAGAAATATTTCAAATATTTCTTCCATTGTCTTCTTTAAAGCAAAAAAACCGAAAATATGTTAGGCAGAATATTTATTATTAACAAAATATGAATCCTTACTGCCTTTCAATGGTTAGGTTACGGTTTCACTAACACGCAAAATAAAATAAAACAGATTATAACACTGTGAGCCCTAGGTTGTGTTTATGCACGTCTGCTCTGGATTCCAGTACCAAGTAAAGCGACTGCTGAATCAAGTAATCTAATGATGTAGCCTGTTCGAAACGAGGGCAAAGAGCGGCGCCCCAAGCGCTGTCTTCTTACTTCTGAGAAGAGCAAAGCCTCCGGGTAAAATGTACGTAGAGGTATTTATTATTTTAATCGGTCCGTCTATCACTACATTTTGGCACATACATTATGCATCCACTTCTTCTTTTTCTGCTTCTCTGGCAAATGAAACATGCGACGTTATGGTGGCGGTATGGAGTTCACTCACAGATGAAAGACGTTTGAGTCTTTTGTACGGAATGGGTCTAGGCAAATTACATGGTGCAACCTTTTTAAGCAAATTTCTTCTTGACAATGAGTTTTCAGAGCGGCCGTGACAGTAAGACCCAGACCAGGAACTTGAAGTAAGAGCCGAGCCTGACATTTACATCACTGTTTAAATGGTCGATAAAAATTTGATACATTTGGTTCAGTATTAGTCTTCAAGAAAAGGGAATGAGCTCGTGGGAAAACGTCTAAAATTTGAGGAAAATGGGAAATAACCAAGCAACCAAGCGTGTCCCCTGGAACATCTGAAATGGAGCTTTTCCGGGAATTTTCCAATCCAAAAATGATAATGCTTGTTGCATGTCTTGTGAAGGATATTTTCGGAGAACTGTGTAAACAGGGAACTTTGGGATACACGTTCGCTGTTGACCCAGTGGATTGTTTTGAGCCAGAAAATGATAATGCGATTTTTGTCGCAACAATTTAACTCCGTTTTACATTTTCTGTATTTTTCATTAAAAACTATAACTTATAGTTGTTTGCTATAACTTTATGGTCTGAAAAAATAACTTTTACTAATTGTATTTAATGTTATTTTGTTTATTTTACAATTTTTTAAAATCAAAAATAAAATGGTGGTCCAATTTTGGGCACTTTCAACTACATTTGCGTCTGTTCGCAGCAATTTTGATTCGATAAGAATGCAATGTAAATCGTTAATAAGAACAGCAATAATAGTCGCGGCACGCAGCGTTGAAGTAATAGAAGCGAATTTCCAAAAGTATTTTTTTATCATACCCTTTTTTTAAATTGATTTTACCATCATAATCACCATTAAAATTTGCATATACTATCATTATAAACTTTAAAGGACACTGAAAATAAACTCTAATCGCAGACCGCTGTCAAAAAATTCTTTATTTCAAAGGATTTTAAAAAGTCAAAATTTTCGAAAATATTATGAATTTTTTATGAAAAGTTATGATTTTTTAATGATTTGAAATGGCTACCATTTTGAAAACTGTTAAATGAATTTTGCTCGTTAAGGAACTTGTCCAAGCTATTACCATAACTGATTTTTGTGCCAAGTTTTAATTAAATCAGATCACAATTGTAAACATGAACAATCTAAAATACACACGCACACACACTCTCTCACACACACACACACACACTCACGCACACACACACACACACACACACACACACACACACACACACACACACACACACACACACACACAAAACTTTAAAGGTCCCTCAAATTGATCTATAGACGCTCATTTCAAGGTATCTAATCCGATACTACGATTGCCGCTCAAATAGCTCATTTTACAATGGGAATTCGCTAAAACCTAATCACGTTAATACGCTATTTGTAAAGCTACATGCATGCTACATTACGCTAAGCACGTCACACATACCGTAAACTTTTCTTTACATAACTGCGTGTATCACGTAGGCCTACCAGCTTTAATGAGATTCCCTGCCTGAGCTGCAAGGCCTACATAATTTACGCACTGAGACTCAGATATAAATAAATTAGTATTAAATACTAGATTATTGTCAAAGCAATCTACCAGGAAACAAACATAAGTACCATGTTATGTCCGACAGCGCAGATAACAAACATAAAATTAACATTAAATTAAACATCTGTGCGGAAATGCAAGCAACGAGACGGCAGAATTCGTTAAGGATTCACCAGGAGTCGTCGTTGACCGAGATTGTCGAGATAGAATCCTGTCAAGGTGGGTACGGTAGAGCGCGGGATCAATGAAGCGTGTATCTCTGTTTACCTCACATCCTTTGTATTAAGTTGACAGTTCAAGGAGTCCGCCTTCCACTTAGTGAAGAATTTTTGCGAGGCAGTTAACACAGTTCTCTGAAATACTTTTAAATCACTCGCGTAATTGATTACCGACCTGGTTCTTCTTCAAGGTAACGCGCACGCGGCACGCAGTTCACTCGCTGACATATTTTGTTTGATGAAACGTTTTTTGCAGCTTTTACACTGTTTGTGATACTGTGTAAGATTAAAAAGTTAAGCGTTTATCGCAGTCCCATTAACGTTATACACTTTTAAACTGAAATAAAAATACGAAAACAAACCTTGACCGCCGTCAGATTCATTTTTTTGTTTTCAACGGCATTTGTTATGAACGCTAATCTATGCAGATTTTAGCTTTTTAACTGATTAATTTAATATCAGATTAAAGTTATATTTTTATAAGTAGTCGCAACTTTGAAACGGTTAAACACATTTCGCCAGATAACGAACTTGTCCAAGCTGCTACCGAAATCGATTTTTACGCAAAGTTTGAATTAAAATATGACCAAAATTTCGAACGCTGGAGTTTTAAAACACACATACAAAATTTTAACGATCCCTCAAAAAGTGACCTAAAGGTCAATATCGACTTTAATTTCAAGATTCTCGGTCTGAGCCTTACCAAGATGGCCGCTCGAAAAGCTCATTTTCCAATGGAAATTCGCTAAAATGTCTAAATTTAAGCGGCCATCATGTTACCATAACAGGCTGAAACCTTGAAATGAGACGACGAACCTGACCTCTAGATCATTTCATCGAAACGCGTCAACACGCGCAAATACTGGTAGTAATAAAGTAAAATGGAAATGAGTGTATGGCCCTGTACCTTAAAAGTTATAAATGTAAACAAGGGGAGCAAGGGAAAATTCTTTTAAGTTCTGAATGTAACCATCATCTTGTAAGACTTTGGTAAAAGTAACTTAGGGACTATAATAATTGTGGCAAAAAGTAATTTTTACTGTGAAATATTGATTCAAATGATAAACGGATAAAACCTGTACACTGACATATTTATCTTAATTACATTTAAATGTATTTAGTTCGATTGAAAGCCGGTAGAGCGCTACAAATCACAGATACAAAGCTTTACTCCCTTACAAAGCTACCGCTCTCTATAATTAACATCAGAAAATACTTCGGTTCACCTTTTTGTATGACTAAAGTGCTATTTCACTTCCTAGATACGATTTGCATATTTTCTTTACGTTAATTACTATATAGGCAACACAAACGTGTCACTTCTGTAAATAGTTGATTGAAATAAAAGCATTGTTTTTAAAGAATGCGGCGGCAGGACATGAATCACCCAGGAAACAGAATTTGCTGTTTATTGATTGGCCGTTGTCGATATCTACTTCATTATACACTTTAAAAAGATCCGAATAAATGATTGCAATGTTAACACCGTTAATTAAGTTAATTATATACAATAACTGCAGCTTATTAATTTGTATCAGCCGGCTTGAATGACGTACTATCACGTTAACTGGATGCTCAGTCTTTTACTTTCGTTACAAATAAAACCGCGGCATGCCGATGTGATGGACGATGGAACCTGATTTCACCATCATAATCAGCATTAAAATCTGCATATAGTATTTTAAATGTTCAAATTACATTAAAAATTCAACAATGAAACTGACTGTGCTTCATTTAAAACTCTAATACATGCAGACTTTAATACTGTTTACAGTGTTAAAAAAATGGCATCCATTTTGAAACTTCTGAGCGTATTATTCTAAAATCTATTTCTATGCCACAATTGAATCAGATCTATGAATCCTGACCTTCGACAGATTTAATTTCCTATTTTTACAGGAACTTTAAATTTTGAAGTCCAAAAATATGCAGATTTTTAATTTAACGCTGATTACGATGGTAAAACAGATTTTTCAAAAACGTTAAAGATGAAACCGTTACATTTTTTTAAATTTGATTTAGCCGCCATTTTGAAACGGGTTTTGCCGAATAATCAACTTATTCAAGTTATTACTGTTATCTAAGTCTGAAATCAAATCGGACACAAATTGAATGCTAATTTTCCCCTTTTTTCTGGTAACGCCATACTTTATGGACTACCAGCTAGACTAATGAGGTCGAGGGACGACAGGGGCCGTTAACGGTGTAAGGGTAAAGTAACGGCAGTAACTGCGTCTCGAACTCACGACCTTGAGGTACACGGTTATATTTCAAGAACAGAATTTCTCTTATAAACTAATTGGAAGAACTTTACAGTACAACATAAGCCTTAGTGACGTAGAAACAATGTGGATAATAGATACAACCTATTTACATATATGTTACTGCAATAATCTGCAAATTATGTTTCTAAGAATGAATAACAAGCGCGATAAAATAGCCTACTTCAAACATAATACCCACTTGATACAATTTACAGTTAAAAAAATTAATTTAAATATTTAAATTTCCTTGAACTATAACGCAGAGAGAAAGCTCAGTCTGTTATGTGTTTCAATATTGAAATTTTACGGCAAAAAAACAAAACCATAAAACAACAAAAATGTTCAGAAAAAATTAAAGCTCGTTTAATGTTTTCTTGTTGATGACTGAGCTTTTGTACTGGTGTCTTTAATAGAAATTTATTACCGAAAAGACGTTAAAATGTCAATAAAATAAATCAAATAAGAGGAGCACGGTGGGCCAAGGTGTTACGGGAGCCACTTCTTCTCTCTCTCATTAGTCGCCATTGTGGTCCACTGTTCACTGACAGTCCACTATTATTTATAATTACACTGTATTATTTTACAACGCACGAAGACACAGTCGATTTTCAAAACATTTTTGACTGCTGTAATATTACACTTATTCCAGATAGTAAATAAACATTAATTATTAGCACAAAAATCTTATGGTAATAGCTTGGACAAGTCTATCAACCAGCAAAATTCATTCAACTGCTTCAAAATGGCAGCAAATTCAAATCTTCAAATTCATAACCCTTTTGTCTGTGATGTGTTTTGAAAATCTGGTTTCACCATTGTAATCAACTGTATACATCAACAATTTGAACTTTCAAAATCTGTTGAAATTCAGAAATTTAATTTGACGGCGGTCAGGGATAATTTTTGCATTTTCGAAGTATTTTTAAAGTTTAAAATGATAATACATACCGGATTTCAAAAATGATTATTATGGTGAATTCATAATTTCAATAATGGTAAGGTAAAGGAAAATAATTTTGAAAATTCGTTTCTATCACGTCAGCTATACAGCTGCTAGCTGCTATTATTGATACTTATAATCGTGATTGTCCGATTATTTTAGGAACATAAAATTTGTTTTTTAGAAAATCTATAAATTATAAAATGGTGGCCATTCTAAAACGTTTTAAATCTGATTTAACTATCGTAATGAAATATTTAAATTATTCTTGTAGTTTGAATCTCTTATCATAGACTTGCGTCCATTTTAACTGTCGATCCCTACCTTTTTAGGGTTGAAAAAAGTGTGTTTAAAATACTTTAAAACAAAATATTTAAATTTTCCACAAGATTAGATAGTTTTGGTTCATTTGTTTGAACAAAAGGAGTCACCTGCTTCCAGATAGTAATGTCTTCTTTAAGTATTAACCCAATTATTTGTTTTCAACTCATGGCATTCTTGTTTGAGACGGTACAAATCGCTGGACACATCTGATTTCGATTAAATTTATCATCTTGGGCCTATTAGTAGTTTGTCAATATAACGGGACTATTGTTTTTAATTTTTAAAATGTTAAAATGCGTTGTTTTTTATAAAAAAATTGAACATTTGTATTTTTCTAAATTGTTTTTAAACATTTGTTCTACAGTGCTGAAGAATCGTTTTACAGACTTTGTTGAATTATTTTTGGGAAACAATTGAATGTTTCTGTAAAATTTATTTTCATTGAACACACTACTGAAGGCCTAAAAGTACTTATTAAAATAATTGTTTTGAAATAACGGTTTTTTAGACCTTGTAGGATGCAAGGTTATAATGTATAACCCTAGAGCTACCGTACGTAATTTGTCTAGAGCAAAACTTTACTTGAAATACTAAAACACATCAATCTTGCAGATAACTATAATTAAAGTTGATTTACTTTTGAGCTTCCAACTGTTTTATTTTCCCGTTTAGGATTAGAAGTAAATACGTTATTACTGAAACAATGAGTTTTTTTTTTAAAAAAAGTCTTCTGCTTTTAAATATAACCCGTGAGATTGGTGTTAATACCTTGGACGTAACATCACAGGCGGAGATAAAGCAGCAAATTTAATGAAGATGATTGATACGGGACCCATTTGTTTGCGAAGTGTTCTAAAACAACGTGACGACCAATTCCTGAATTTAAATATAGGCCTACTCGATTTTCTGAGTAAAAAAGTAATCTTATTTTTGATGATCTCTAAAACTACGGCATAATTTTTTTTAAATCGCTATCTCAATAAAGATTCATGCTTGTTAGCGAATTTTTTACACGTAACTATTTTTTCTTAAATGTTTAAAACTCTAAGGCCGGGCGACCACCGAATGCGGATCTGAGCTGAGCGGAATGAAGATGAACGGCAACCGGAAGCGGAGATCAATCAGTTTAAAGGACGTGTTTGTATCTTTTAAATTTTAAATTTAAGCCTACTTTAAAAACCGTAACCTAGGCAACGGGAAATAATAACTTTAGAGGCGTGGTCAGCGTGGTGAGGGAAGCGGAGTCAACTTAAAAACCGAACCTAAACAGAGTCGAAGTTACGCCGCTTGACACCGCTCAGCACCGTTACGCTTTCAGTCACCAAACTTACATTAAAAATAATAGGTTAGGTTTTGAATTCGCTGCGCTCAGCGAAACTCCGCTCTGCATTTGGTGACCGCCCGGCGTGAAAGTTAAATAAACCCTGACCACAGTGAGAAAATATTTGTTTCTTATAGACTCTAAATGTTAATTTTGCAATTTTTAACTTTGATTAGATGGCGTAATCAGATTTTTGAGAAAATTAGACAAAAATATTGTGTTTTCAAAGATCTGAAATTACTACCATTTTGAAACTGTTGAACAAATTTTCCAAAAGAAATTCCCGAAAACCTTCCTTAATATGTAGACTATAAATTATTTCCTCCGTAAAGTGCAGTTTTTTTAACTTTAACCTAATACTTTTGCGGACATCCTAAAGTATGGACGACTAATAATAAAAGTTACAATAAAGCCTTAAAAATACTGTTTGAATACAGCAAGAATTTATTATTTTTAAAGTGGTTTCTATAACAGTTTCAAAATATTTAATGATAAAAATTAATTAAAAAAACGTTTTTTAATATGTTCAAATTATTTTTTCCATTATACAAATAACATCCGAAACTGCATAGTATTTACTGTTTCAACAAGGCTGTGGCAATACCATCAACTTCCTTTTTGTTATTAGCCGTAATGGTGGATATTAACCACAGACTTACCGGGACATATTTCGTGGTCGTCCTAAACGATCAAACCGGTTGCCTCTACGTGCACCACTTAAACTAGGCAATTAAATTTCCCTTAGTCTTTGTCACTAATAAATTACCTTAATTCGGTGTCAAACAGTTTAACAATAAAATCGCATAAAAATAAATAAAAACAGGTTTTATGTGATAACCGGTTATCAGATTCGATGACAAGAAAAATGAATGGAGTCAAACTTTTTCCGTGGCACTAAATTACCGTAATTATGCCTTAACCGAGCGGCCGTTAATAAATAATGATGCTGGGTGTATTTGGTAGTCCAACCAGCGACTAGTACTTGGCCATAAAATACCTCCGACACCGAGTGCTCCCAAGGCTTATGAATAAACCAAAACCGACACGTAATAAAAATCGCATGTCAGCTATTATTTTTTTTTTCCTTTTGTAAGATTATTTCAGTCATTTTAGAGGCAATGGGAGTTGTAAGTCAAAAACGCAAGCTAACACAACATAATGAATTTATCTTTTAACAAGCAAGATACAGTATGAATGTATTATTGGTTTTTAAACATAAACTTTCTGAAAGGTTGTTAAAATTACCCACAACCACACACACACACACACACACACACACACACACACACACACACACACACACACACCAAAAAGTTCCCGGAATTGGTCAATGACAATTTACTGAAAGAATTTATAATATTTAACATTATTATTTTGTTTCCAATTACTCTCCTGCATGTACACACTTCTTCCACCTTTTATACAATTCTTAGAAACACTCCTGAAAGCCATTTTTAGAAATTTCGTTTAGCCGCACATCGCATTTTCCATCACCTCTTGCGTGTCGTCAAAACTACGTTCCTTCATGTCATTTTCAGTCATGGAAACATGTAAAAATCCAAAAATCCGATAGTAAAGAACATTGTGCTGCTTCACGACCCTCAGATAAAACGTCAGTCTGCTGAGTGGATATCAAAAACTTTACAAAGAAAGGAACAATTTCGTTTGGTCAGAAACTGCAATAAAGTGATAGAATTTTTTTATTGCCAGGGTTTGATTCACTACAAATTTATTTTTGAAGGATGCAACAAAGAAGTGTACAAGATCGTGAAACGGCTACGAGATGAAACTACCTTAAAAATGGACAGAGAACGATTAGGTTTTTGTTGTAAGACAATGTCCCGTTACATCGACGCTGATGGTGAAACAATACCTTACCAAGCACAAAGTCATCGCTCTGGAACACTCTCCTTATTCCAGGGAGACCTTGCATTGTATCAACGGTCGAAAGATGTGTATACATGCATAAGGAGGTTGTTTTGAAGGAAAGTAAGATTAAAGTATTATATGTACTTTCAATAAATTTTTATTGACCAATTCCAGGAACGTTTTGACCCTTCCTCACATACTGTATACACTTCTCGCTACACTATGCAGAAAGCATGGTGAAAACGAAAATATCGATTATGAAATTTCGACATATATCCATTAACAAGTCCCCGGGGTAAAAAAAACGTTATTAGAGCGGTCATCACTGTAAGACCCATATTTGAGACCTTGAAATGAGCACCGATCTTACCCTCCACATGCCATTATTACATTTTTTTAAAATCAGATCCTACCATTGTAATACGCGCAGGGATTATTTTCGTATTATATCATTCAAATTGTGTAACTTTAAGATGCTAATTTATACAGACTTTAAAGCTGATTACGTGGCGAAATTAGAACTTCAAAAAATTTAGGATAACTTTTGTGAAAATTTGTTCCCATCACGGCTGCAAGACAGCTGTATGGCGCGATTATAAACTGTGCTAATAGGAAACCTGTCAGCAAATGAAGAATTGACAAAGCTGAGGAAGACACACGAATATACCCAACAAAGAAATAACATTCTTAAAACAAAAAAGATTTTATTAATAACGTAAGTTTATCTTCAAGGAAAACAAAGCTCCTTGTGCAAGAATAAGCTAGAAAAAGTAAATAATTTTTGGCACGCAGCTGGTTCGCTGACGTGGTAGAAATTTTCAAAAATATGTTTCTTTGTTTTTCAATTCTGATTTCACCGCCATAATCAGCATTAAAATGTGCATGTATTCGCATTAAAAAACATCAAATTACATTGAAAATAAGAATATGATTCCTTAAGGGCGTCAAAAAATTTCTTAAATTCAACAGATTTTGAAAATTCAATATGCTAATTTATGATGTTTTCACGCTGATTACGACGGTAAAATAGGATTTTAAAGAAAATTAAAGCAAAATGTAGTGAAATTTTAAATACCGACATTTTGAAACTTTTTTTGCTGGATAACAAACTAGTCTAATTGATGTTTGTGCCATGTTTCAGTCAGACTGGACCAAAAATGCGAACGTTAGCGTGTTAAGGTGCGCACTGCAAGGACATGGGTCTGGATCTTACCATGATGACCGCTAAACTAGCTCATTTTTATAATACAATTTCTCTAATAACCTAGAAAAATACTGTCATACAATAAAGAATTCAATGCTGTAACAATATTTCCTTCGGATTAAATATTTCTATAAATTAACGGCAGACCACCGCAGTTCTGGAAAGCAGCTATCGATCATTGCGTGTCACGAAACTGATCTAACGAGTGATCGATCTTAACTCGGTGATAAAGCAGTTCCACAGTGACAACTGGAAACCGTAGCTTACTCGCTTAGCTCACTTCGAAACAAAAAAACCGCTTCATGCAGCTGTCTTATTGATGTAATAAAAGCCATTCGTAAAACGAAATTTGTTTATGCTTTCTTTTAATATAATTTAACCAACATAATCGCACTTAAAATCTGCATTTATTAGCAATGAACTTTCTAATTACATTTAATAACGAAAACGTACCTCAGTATTGTAAACGATTTCTAGTAACAATGTCAATATCTTAAGACAGTACGCATTAAAAATAAATATTCTTTAATAGGTTAAAATTTCCTCCATTTATATGTACAAGCAATACAAAAAATTGTAGACCTAGACCTCGCAGTAGAGCGCATCACGACAGCGCTCGTAACATCGTTCGTCATTTTAACTGGTAACCGTAATATTTAAGAAAAATGTTACTGGGCCAAATTTATTGAATTTTATGCTCTTCTCCATAAAGCGGTCAAAATTATGAAAGGTCTTGCCGTTCAAACAATATTACCGGAAATAACCAGCAACTACACACACAACGTTAAATCAGAGCCAGCTATCTTGAAACAATTTTATGTACAACTTGATTTTTGTAAACTAGACCTTTACAAGTACGGTAACAAATTTCAACTCAATCGGTTAAACTGTTTAATAAATAATAAATAAATAAAATAAAATGGTGGATAACTGTTTAAAGAAGAGTTCCCGGACATACGTTTATAGGAATTTTTTTGCTTTATTCTGACCCGCTCCTTCTAAATTATGTTAGCGTATTACAGGAATCTCCTGTATAGGCACAGTGCAAGTAAGCACACTTTTTTTGTGGACTCTTCTATAATTTTAAAATATTTTTAGTGTCTAGTAGTATTTATTAATTCTATATAGACAGTAAAAGTTATATGGTCATAAACAAAAAGAATGTTCACGAATTCATGCTTGGCCACACACACTTTTTTACTTTAAAGCCGATTTAAATATTATGCCTACATTATGAATACGGAATTCCGTGGTTATTGTCGATATTAGATGTTAACAGCGCTAGTTTTTGTCCCTACAATAAACTGTTTAACCAATATCCTAAACATTTTTATTGCCCATTTCATAAGTTTCTAGACCTTGACTCGGAGCCCGTGCGTCTGGCTTTTATGGCTGTTTTCTCACTTCGGAACGAACCAATCTCCCCCTCTCTCCCCCTTTCCACCCACCATCGTATGAGACAAACAAAAACAAAGTTTAAGTCGGGTCGCTATGAACACGTTTTGTAACATCTGGTGCCACAAGTCGAATGTCTTTTGATTTCAAGGGCAAGATTTTTTTTGCAACCCAGATGATATGAGTCTCATTTTCACCCGTATGATCTTGTATGCCGTGTATGTTCAACTGTTTTGTCTCGCCTTTCGTTCTTGTGTTCGAACTGTGCTCTGTTGTAGACCTACAGTATGTCATCTGTGACCTTTGTTGCATCACATTGCATTCCAAAAATAGTAAAATTCCTCAAATTAAAAATCTTGTCTTTTATTACATTAACAGAGTTATTTCAAGGATTCTAATGTTCTTTACATTCTTTTTTTTTAAATTGTTACTTAATGATGGATTATTTATGTCATTATTTTTGTATTATGTAATTAATACGTGTGTATATACAGAAACAACGCACGATGTTTTAATAAATTAAACAATTAATTTCATAAGTACTATTTGGTTCTCACTGCATCACCCTTGAGTAATTTGTTCTTAGTTTTAACATATGCCTAGCGAAATATGCTTATGTTCTTGTTGTTAAGTTTTTTTTTTTTTTTGGTGTTTAACGTCCGACTATTGTGCACACTTGGGCTAATGCAGATGATAGTTTATGTTTTAAGTTACACATGACAGTTGATCCATACTCTCGAAACGTAGTGTACTGATTCTACATACACGACGGCAAATGTCGTAATAAACAATAACAATGTTAAATCAAATATTTACTGAACCCTTTTAATTCTGTAGGCCTATTTTTCAAAATTAGCGTATTTACTGATGTTAGTGTAAAATACCGTGACCACTTTTTCGTTAGTTTTTCCAAAATGTAGCCTACATGTTTTTATGAGTAGACAGCCTGGCATAGTGACAAAATTTCTTGGGCTCTCAAAAACTAACCGAGTAGCGATTTTTTGTTTATCGCCTATATGGTATTATATATGCACTACAAAAGTTGCTGATTTGAGTAATTGTGTTTGATTTCAGATTAAATTTACTTTGTATCACCTAATGTCCAAATAACACACACCTACATTCCACGCAAAACCATGTTAGGTTCGGTTAACCAACCGTTTTACTTTCATAAGTAAACATTTCAATCTTGTTATTTGTTTACAAGTTTAGTGTAGTAGCCTAATAGTTGAAGCCTATGTGATGTAAGAATTGACGATGAATTGCGGAAGAAAAAACCGTGGCAAAGCAAAACACCTCGAAATGAAAGAAAGGTTGTAAAACGATAGGCTAAATTAAAAGAAAATAACATATAACAAAATGTTGCGTAAATTTTCATAATGATATCCAAAAGAACGTGTATTTTCAAAAAGTTGCTAGACATTGGTGGTCACGTTATTACAATTGTTACCCAATTCTTATTTCTAAGACCATTTTTAAAATAAGCCTAATTATTACACACGTAGTGTTTTTGTAAGCTCGTATTTTGCCACAGAAACTATTGTAGATAAATGATCAAACCATTTCAAAAGCCTACGACGACGTACTGCATTAGGTAGCCTATTAAAATAAAAATAAAATTTTAATAAGTAGGCCTAATTTAAAATATAAAACGATACAAAAACTGCGCGGTAAACATTCGTTGAAACAGGACGCAATACAATCGATTCAGTTTAGCTTATTATCATAAAACGATTTAAAAAAAACGTAAATACACTGAATACAAGAATATTTGAGGAAATGTATCTCTTTATTTAAGAACTTTCTATCCTTATTATGTCCTAACACAATTTTATAGAAAACTTTTAAAAAATATTAACATTTTTTTTTCTTCTTTGTAAAATATAACATAAAAATGAGTAGACCTATAACAAACATTACCTTTTTTTGTAAATCAACCCATTTCTAGTTTTACAAGTAAGGGCTGCGAACTAATATTTTTGTGTAAGGCAGAATTATTTTTTATTTATTTTAGGCTTTTTATAAATTTCATTTTTTACTCATTTTAAAATATTTTTTCAAGTAATAAGTTTAGAGAAGTTTTTTTGACATTAATTACAACAAAAACCAATTATTTGAGATAAATAATTATGCTCGCTGTGTCCAAAACTCGAAAATTGCACTGATTAAAGGTTTTTAAAAAAATATCATGTAGGTCTAAATTAAACTTAGGTCTATCTATTTCCATTTAAGGTAAGAACACAGATTACAAATGACCTATTTATAAATAAAAGCTAATTCAGGAAAACAGCTGTTCAACAAAACATTACTAATAGGCCTATGTAGTTATATCGTGTTATGTAGCCCATAGAGCCTATGTTGGTTATCATTAATAGTCTAATAACAAAGCTTAGGATTAGTTAACAATATTTTTGTTTAATTTTTAAGTACAATAGTGAACTTGATAATTTCAAAAGTAATAATATTTATTAGCTTGTTGTTTTTGAAGACAATTTGTCTAGTAATAAAATAAATTGGGGAAGATTTTTATACATAAGATGTGAAAACAGAATATATATTTTATATTTAGTAATATTTCTGTTTAGTGTTGAGGTAGGGTAGTTAGCATACCTAACGAAATTTACACTATAAATCAAATGTTTCCATTTTCCACGAAGAAAATCAAAATAATTAAAAAATAAATTATGAAGAAAAATTACTAACAGTAGGCCTACAGTTTCGAAGAGTACATCCAATACAACGTTCAAATTAGTAAAATAAAATAAACATTGATAAATAACAGGAAAAAAGCAGAAATATACAAAATTCCTTTACGAATTAGAAGCTTATGATTGTAAATAAAGTTTTGGGCTCGTAATAAATATATCTGTATAACTGTAATAGCCCATAGGCTATCTTTTTATTGTAATTTTTAATATTATAATGAATTACAATAATGATTATCCGTATTGATTATAATGCTATTTTCTTGTCGGTTATAATTAACAGAAAAGTAAACTTTTAAGCAAAGCCTACTGTCAAAAAATGAGACCAAGTAACAATTAGACTACTTGAAAACCTTTAACCTACACTTTTAAATACCTGATACCAGGATAATGAGGATAATAATAGCCTATTTCACTAGTTGGTATTAATAGTTAAGCTGTGAAAAAACAAGTGAAAACAGACCTTACAAAAATATATGATTTAATAAGAAAATTAGTAGGCTAAGCTACTCCGTATAGGCTATAGTCATGATATAATAAACCTATCTGTTAAAAATGTACTTTTTTAATTTGTATAGCCTATTTGTATGCACATCACATCAAAATATATAATTTTTGGTGAAGATGTACTACATTGATTGAAATGCATGGCTCAAACTTCATACCCTGCAAAACTTTCAAAGGGCTTTGAAGAATCCAGACATTTTAGCAGTATTTACTAGCCTATGTAAAATTGGTTACACGCTGGCCAATTCAACAACACGCCGAACTTTAAAATTTATAGTAGTAAAAATTAACTATTTTAAAAGTGATTTCCAATAACAATTTCCGTATTTTCTGGTAACAGGTTATAACAATAATCTTTCCTTAATATGTTGAAGATATCGCTTCCGATATAAATGTGTAAATAGCATCCGAAACAGTGTAGTACAAAAGTGTTTCAACGATCAAGCAACATTATTAGGTCGAACGGTTGGTGCTCCGTAGGTTAAGGATAGCCTTAATAATTAGTGTGCGTATACTTTGAGTAACATTCTTATAGGTTGGTACTCTTATTGAATTCAATAAAGAATAATATGCAATTTATACAGATACAGTAAATTTTACAATTCCGACCTCAACCGTATTTTCAGTGATATACGTTTTTCAGGTACAAACCAGGTACTTTACCTGCATTTGCTGAAGCCAACTATCGACGTACGGGTGCTGGTAATCCTGGCAATCAGGCACTATCTGATCTTGACAATGTTGATGAAACGTTAGGACACAACAGGTCCCGGTCTCCATAACCGACACACACTGTCCAAACACACTACACACTGTGACCACTACTTGAGCTGAGGCTCGACTGACACTTCGAGGTATTACTGAATGGGCGGAACCTAATTCTAGCTCCTCCTCCGATACCCCTCCAACTCGTTTTACACAACTTTGTTAACTTTTTTATCTTTCATCCCCCCCTCCTTTTTATTTGTTATTCTTATCTGACACAAGCGGAATCTATTATATAGTGATATAAAACTCAGGCCTGACAATCGAGTACGTGTGATCTCATTTCGAAGATTACCTGTTATCAGCGTTCAATTAGTAAATCACAATTTGTTCTGGTTCTTTCTTATTTATAGCCTTGAAACTACAGTATACAGTTTTATGTTTGTGGCTGATGTTTTAAAATTCAGATGTTTAGACAGTGAGACCAACATACGTGTAACTGTCTCACAAAAGAAAGTTTTGTGAACTTTGAAAGATCGACACTAGATTCTGATGATCTTTACGTTTTAGTCCCTGAGGCCAAGTGTCCGTCCATCTGTGTAAAATGTTTAAGATGTGTAACAATAATACCCGAAACGTGTAAATCATAAACTGTTACATAAACTCATAGAATGCATGCGATGTTGTTTTTGGCAAGTACGTAGATCAGTAGAGAGTGATCTTTTTTTTTGTGAATTCGCGTATTTAAAAGAACTAAAATCTTCAAAATCCGTTCTACAGTTTTTTTCATTGGAGAAACAAATACATTTAAAGTAGTTTTTAGCCTCTAGCATTCATTGATATATTTTTTTACTTGGTTTTTCTTTAAAAGGACTTAAGCCCAAGCCCTTTCTCTAGACGCGCACATGCATTAAACTGAAAAGAATTAAGAATCCCCTTTGAAACGTCGATATCTGTAACCATGTAAGATGGCTTCCGGTTTGCCTTTCCTAGTCTCGTTAACTTCATTCGACCTTTTTTTTTTTAAGGCGAAAAGCACATTGAGGCTATTATCGCCTCCTTAAATGTAAGTGTGTGTGTGTGTGTGTGTGTGTGTGTGTGTGTGTGTGTGTGTGTGTGTGTGTGTGTGTGTGTGTGTGTGTGTGTGTGTGTGTGTGTGTGTGTGTGTGTGTGTGTGTGTGTGTGTGTGTGTGTGTGTGTGTGTGTGTGTGTGTGTGTGTGTGTGTGTGTGTGTGTGTGTGTGTGTGTGTAAAATGTTAAAGTCGTAAATGTAGAATTGTAAGTGTATGTTAGACTCGGGTACCGCGAGGGACGTTTAAATCCTCTCAATAGGTGCAGGCTAGTCTATGTCCCCCTGCGGGTTACTTCCCTCGATATGTCGTGGTCTGTCAACTTAGTAATTCAGTCACATAGCTATGTGAGGGCTGTTAGACCGATGCTAACCTAAAGATTTTCGAAAGTCTCTTTGACTTGGAGTCTTAGACTTAGACACTTAGTGATTCAGATGCATAGCTATGTGACTACAGTAAATTAGTCACATAGCTATGTGAGGGCTGTTAGACCGATGCTAACCTAAAGATTTTCGAAAGTCTCTTTGACTGGAGTCTTAGACTTAGACACTTAGTGATTCAGATGCATAGCTATGTGACTACAGTAAATTAGTCACATAGCTATGTGAGGGCTGTTAGACCGATGCTAACCTAAGGATTTTCGAAAGTCTCTTTGACTGGAGTCTTAGACTTAGACACTTAGTGATTCAGATGCATAGCTATGTGACTACAGTAAATTAGTTACATAGCTATGTGAGGGCTGTTAGACCGATGCTAACCTAAAGATTTTCGAAAGTCTCTTTGACTGGAGTCTTAGACTTAGACACTTAGTGATTCAGATGCATAGCTATGTGACTACAGTAAATTAGTTACATAGCTATGTGAGGGCTGTTATACCGATACTAAGCTCAGGATTATCGAAAGTCTCTTTGGCTTGGAGTCTTAGACTTAGACACTTAGTGATTCAGATGCATAGCTATGTGACTACAGTAAATTAGTCACATAGCTATGTGAGGGCTGTAGACCGATACTAAGCTCAGGATTATCGAAAGTCTCTTTGGCTTGGAGTCTTAGACTTAGACACTTAGTGATTCAGATGCATAGCTATGTGACTACAGTAAATTAGTCACATAGCTATGTGAGGGCTGTTAGACCGATGCTAACCTAAAGATTTTCGAAAGTCTCTTTGACTGGAGTCTTAGACTTAGACACTTAGTGATTCAGATGCATAGCTATGTGACTACAGTAAATTAGTTACATAGCTATGTGAGGGCTGTTAGACCGATGCTAACCTAAAGATTTTCGAAAGTCTCTTTGACTGGAGTCTTAGACTTAGACACTTAGTGATTCAGATGCATAGCTATGTGAGGGCTGTTATACCGATACTAAGCTCAGGATTATCGAAAGTCTCTTTGACTTGGAGTCTTAGACTTAGACACTTAGTGATTCAGATGCATAGCTATGTGACTACAGTAAATTAGTTACATAGCTATGTGAGGGCTGTTAGACCGATGCTAACCTAAAGATTTTCGAAAGTCTCTTTGACTGGAGTCTTAGACTTAGACACTTAGTGATTCAGATGCATAGCTATGTGACTACAGTAAATTAGTTACATAGCTATGTGAGGGCTGTTATACCGATACTAAGCTCAGGATTATCGAAAGTCTCTTTGGCTTGGAGTCTTAGACTTAGACACTTAGTGATTCAGATGCATAGCTATGTGACTACAGTAAATTAGTCACATAGCTATGTGAGGGCTGTAGACCGATACTAAGCTCAGGATTACCGAAAGTCTCTTTGACTGGAGTCTTAGACTTAGACACTTAATGATTCAGATGCATAGCCATGTGACTACAGTAAATCAGTCATATAGCTATGTGAGGGCTGTTAGACCGATACTAAGCTCAGGATTATCGAAAGTCTCTTTGACTTGGAGTCTCAGACTTAGATACTTAGTAATTCAGATGCATAGCTATGTGACTACAGTAAATAAGTCACATAGCTATGTGAGGGCTGTTAGACCGATACTAAGCTCAGGATAATCGAAAGTCTCTTTGACTGGAGTCTTAGACTTAGACACTTAATGATTCAGATGCATAGCTATGTGACTACAGTAAATTAGTCACATAGCTATGTGAGGGCTGTTAGACCGATGCTATCCTGAAGATTATCGAAAGTCTCTTTGACTGGAGTCTTAGACTTAGACACTTAATGATTCAGATGCAAAGCTATGTGACTACAGTAAATAAGTCACATAGCTATGTGAGGGCTGTTAGACCGATGCTAAGCTGAGGATTGTCGAAAGTCTCTTTGACTGGAGTCTTAGACTTAAACACTTAGTGATTCAGATGCATAGCTATGTGACTACAGTAAATAAGTCACATAGCTATGTGCCGGCTCTTAGACTGTTACTAGGAGTTGAGACTTATCGAATATCTATTTTGTTGTAGTTCCCGAAGAAATAGAAGAAGTCCAAGAGTTTAACGGATCGCCGCGGGCTGGCAAGGCTCTTAAGCGATTCTAAATTGTGAGTAAGAAGTTCGCGTCTTCTTTACTGTTGACCGAATCCTTCCTATTTCCTCCACAGCAAGTTGCAATATCAACATACGCACACCCACATACTGACACATTTCACATTTTTAATACAACATTTTTCACCTTCAAAAATCCCTCGGGTGAACCCAGTTTCTCGAATGAGGGGGAGTTGTCGCCTAAACATGTGAACTGAGCTACACAACCTAGTTCCACTTACTAACACCGAAAAACATCCACGTTAAAATCCCGCACTTCTCTCCCGGTTTTCAAACGGCCTATACCTGCGAACTCATACAATTCTCCCATCAACCAATACTCGCTCCTGATTAGTTCACAGTGCTCGAGTATCTCGGGTCTATAATATGTTAGATTAATACATTTCTGCCTAAGCATTACTGCCGGCGCATCACCTCGCATCTGCCGTATACAATAGCTTCATTCTGATTGGTGGATTCTTTCTCTAGTTTTAACAATGGAATTCTGAGAAATTATGATTCCAGCCATAATTTCGGGTTTAAATACAGGTCGAAAATCGTTGTTCAGCAGAACATTCGGGAGGACCACCCACCACCTACGCGACAGCCTACCAACATCCGGAACAACTCTACAAGACACCATAACTTGCTCGGAAGGAAGTAGAAGGAACCCAGCCAACTTTAAAGAAGATGCGAACGTCTTACTCAATCTTCTGAACCGGAAAAGTGCCTCGCCAGCCCGCGATCGACCTGGTTAAACATCCGGACTATTTCTCTCAGAGACTACAATAATTTGATTGGAGTCGTAGTCATAGGGACACTTATAGATTCAAATGCATTGATATGTTACCGGAGTAAATCAGTCACATAGCTACGTGCCGGCTCTTAGACCAATGCTAACTGAGAATTCTAGAGTGTCTATTTCACTGGAGTCTTAGAATTAGACACTTAGCTGTTCAGATGCATAGCTATGTCCAGTCAAATAGACATTCGATAACTCAGCTTATCAACGGTCTAAGAGGGAGGCACTTAGCTACATGACTGATTTGCTCCAGTATCATAGCTATGAGATTTATTCAGTAAGTGTCGTGGTCTAAGAATCCAGTCAAATAGACATTCCAGAATCCACAGCTTAGCATAGATCTAAGAGCCAGCACATAGCTGAGAGGATTTAGACGTCCCTCGCGGTACCTAAATTTGCCTGATCGTGGAAATTATTTTACTGATCTGCTCCAATAACTATGCATCTGAATAGTTAAGTGTCTATAAGATTCGAGTCAAATAGACATTCGAGAATCCTCAGCTATCATCGGTCTAAGATATCGGTTCATAGCTATGGAACAGATTTGCTTCAGTAACGTAGCTATCATCTTAATCGCCGGGAAATATTCGTCCTAACGGAATTTCTAGATATTGAAAGAGGTTGACTTCCTGTACGCTGACTCCACTGTGCGCCAAAGTAGCTGACTCCACACTACTAACAGTCTAAGCTATGTGTGTAATAAACATTGGTCATTATGGTCTACTCAGTGTAAGCACAACATGACCTTATGCAAGAATCCATCTTTATCAAGTACTCACTGGCATCACCATTAAGTGGAGGTAATAAAATAAATACATTAGATTTGTTATGAATCTGAGATCCGGTCCTTATCTGAACATACACTACCATTAAAACCGATTGCATGTATTTGTAATTTTATGCCGATGTGAATAAATTATAGCCGTAATATAAACATAACCATGATTGGTCGAAATGAATTTCTAATTCTTCAGATAAATTAAACTACGTAATAGCCTAATATTACTTTTTACAAAGCGTTTTCTTACATCTGGTAGAAATGGTTGTAATTAGGTAATTTTCGGACATTTTATCCGAAACTACAGACGAATACAGACTATAGCTATGTTAGTTAGCTTAAGAAGCAGCTGATTTAACTGCGACTTGTTTTTATCTTTCAAACTGTTTCCACCCTGAAAAACCACCCTAAATAACATTTGTAAATAGTAATTTTTGTAAATAGTAAGGTAGTAACCTAACCTACAAAATTAGTTATAACCGGCTTTTATTGTTACGGATATGGTTTGTTGGGGTCCAGTGGGTGTAAAAAAACCACGCTTTTAAGATGTATTGTAGGTAGGCTAAAACTGGACGCAGGAAAGATTTCTGAAAACGCCTGGATGGAGGGACAAAGTAGGATACATGCCACAGGTAGGTTATTTTATCTTACTTATTGCTTGTTTATCTTATTATCTTATTTACATTGTTTGCTACCCTTTAATCGCCTGTATGACATTACCGAGCACTTGATTAAAACTACGCAGTACAGAATTTCGTACCAATCAGATTAAAATACGTTCAAACTTTTACAAAGATGTTGCAATTTATTATTTAGTCTACATAAGTATTATGTAAGTACATAACTCGTGATATGACAGTACAAGCAACTTCCAGTCATGTTAAAACTTGTAATTTGGAACAAAATTTAAAACTTTTACACACGTAATTTGAAAAAGAAAAAATTTTTTACTCTAGTTCATTGTTAATTCTGAATAGGCCTATAACACATTCTTTACATCTTTCTTCCACACAAAAATTATTTTAAAACACATTTTTTTAGTATTTCTTAATCTATATATACATAAGAAAAAACAAAGAATCACTCACTTTCTTATCACGAAATCTTGAAGTCCAAAAGATGCAGATATCTGAAATTTGGTGCGCTGGGTGTCTTGTACACTAGAGATGCAATAGGACTGTTTTTAAATTTTCATTGTGGTGATTAATTCCCAATTTTGACATTTAACCCAAAAAAATATTTATCTTAAGATACTGAATTCAAATTTGGTGCAGATCATTTTTAAAGTGTTTACAAAGTCAGATCTTTATTGAGAGTATTTTTGGGAATGATCAAAAACAAAAAAAGTAGGAAAATTTTCAAATTTAAAGGGCCTTCATAATTTTAACACTTTAGTATTTTGACGAATTGAATTAGGAAATGAGTTATTGGAGCGACCAACGTTTTAACTCCAAGGCAGGGGCCTAAAAATCACCGCCGATCCTGACCTGTATATATTTGCGGGGGGAGGTGCGCATCGAAGAATAGACGAGTTGACCAATTTAAATCGAATTTGAAACATAAGCTGAGAGTAGTTTACAAATAATCTCACGACTAGTTTGAGTTTCCGATCAAAAATCCTTAAAATTTATCAACAACACAAATTTTCTAAAATGTAGTCCAAGTAAATTGTACAAATAAAGCGCATAGGTTATCTTAGCGAAAAATTTGTTTCGGCAAAAACGACAAAAATTTGAAAAGTCCGTTCATCAAACAGAAGATTTTGAAGATTCAAAAGTGAAGCCTACAACGAATTAAACAAAAAGACATGCAGTTCGACAGTGGGCCTACAGCTATCGCGTCAATTTTTTCTCGATTTATTTCAGAATATTAAATTTTGTTTTATTTAAAATTTAGTTCTTTGACTTGATCTATGATTTTTCAGGTATGACCCACTTTGAGTAAAACCTGATAAATCAATTTTTAAAAATATAATCCGTCATCGAAGTGAAATGTGAAAAAAATATCACATTTGTATTTATTTCAAGCGATTTACGTAATCAATTTGAATTAACGGTGATAAAATTTGTACAATGAAAACAGTTTTACGACACTGCAACTGTACTATACATGAATACATGTCTGAAGTATAATACGACGGCAAAGATTTATCGAGTGAGTAGTTATTTTAGAAAGTCAAAGGTAAACCGGAAATGTTTTCAAACACATTCCTATTCGTGACCTTAAAAATAAATAAATAAATATCTGCGATATGTTAAACCGCTTGTAGGTCAGCACACTTAGATAAAATGTACCTTTATAAATAGAGCTACTGATAACTTCAATATATCTAAAAATGTATTGGCTAATAAAGCTTAGATTTTTGTTAAGGGTGATTATAAAATACTCTTTAACTATCGCAACAGCGAAAAAAAAATCAATCAACAATCAATAATGGGTATTGTTATAGTCTTCAGCTATTTTTTTTTTTTTAAGGCGAAAAGCACATTAAGGCTATTATCGCTTCCCTAAATGTAAGTGTGAGTGTAAATGTAAGTGTAAGTTAGACTAGGGTACCGCGAGGGACATCTAAATCCTCTCAATAGGGTGCTAGTCTGCACCCCTCTAGGGACAATAATGGGTAGAGGAAGGGGTGCAAATGTGGAAACGTATAGTATCTGGCCAATAAAGTGCTGCACTCCAGCAGGATTAGGGGTAAACATTTATAGTAGTTCTTATTTGTCTTTGTAAGCAGTCAGCAGTCAGTCAAGCAGTGGATAGTGTCACATTGAGTCAAGTTATTTTCCTGGATTTTTCAATACTTTTTAGAGGTAAGCTGTAGGCATTAAATTCGTCTAACTATCTTATAAATATGTTACTTTAGATTAGGTAGGTTATAAAAGGATGTACAAAGAAGGTCTAGGCAGTTTTCAATCTGACCTAAGCTAATAGTTTCGCAACATAATTTGCTTAAATTCGAGATGGCCAATGTGCGGGTAACGTGGAAACGTACATGTGTTGGTATTGCGGAAACGTTTCCACAATACCCACATAATATACATTATTTTTAATGCGCTATGCTCTTGTGTTTTAGATGCCGCGGAAGCACATTGGTCAGAAGCCGAAAGCTATTTTATAGAAGTGGGATACTGAAAACATGATTAAGGCTATAACAGCATTAAGGGAAAAAATATGGGGCTAAGAAGGGCAGTAAAAGCTTATAAAGTGCCTCAGACGACAATGCAAAGATTTGTACATAGCGACTTGTCACCTGAAGAATGTGTTTCTTTAAAAGTAGAACGTAAGCCTGTCCTTCCTGGTAATCTTGAGAAACAGTTGGTAGAGTGTCTTGTTGAAATGGATAATCGCTTTTACGGCCTTACTAGATTAGATGTCAAGAGGATGGCCTATCAACTAGCAGAGAAAGATAATATCCAGCATCCTTTTACTTAAAATGCTGCAGGTAGGGCTTGGTTTGACCTTTTTCTTAGGCGACACAAAAAGAAACTCACAATTCACAAACCGATTGCAACCTCACATTCAAGAGCAAATGGATTCAACAAAGAAGCAATAGACAAGTTTTTTGACATGCTGCAAGCTGAGTATGATAAGCACTCTTTTAGTGCTGATCGTGTATACAACGTGGACGAGACCGGTCTCACTGTAGTTCAGAGCAAGATACCACATCTAGTTGGACTAAAGGGTAAACGTCAAGTATGTGCCATTACTTCAGCAGAGAGAGGGTCCCTGGTAACTGCAATATGCTGCATGAGCGCCGGTGGTAATTTCATACCACCCATGATGATCTTCCCCAGAAAGAACTGGACTGATACTCTAATCAAAGGGGCACCACCTGGGACAATCGGAAAATGCCATCCTTCAGGATGGATACAAACGGAGCTTTTTACCGAGTGGTTTGATCATTTCATTTCCAAGGCACATCCGTCTAAGGAGTCTCCTGTATTGTTAGTTCTCGATGGGCACAACAGTCACTCCAGAAACCTTGAAGTTATAGAACGTGCAAGGAAAAATCATGTTACAATCGTGAGCGACCCCCCGCATACCTCCCACAAAACCCAGCCTCTTGATAAAACCTTTATGGGCACTCTCAAAACGTATTATAGTGAATACGTTCGCCAATGGCTGCGGCACAGCGACCGGCCTTTAAGCCCTTATGACATATTCGAGTTATTTGGGAAAGCTTACTTGCAGAGCCAGACTGGCTCTATTGCTGCGAAAGGATTTTTGGAGACCGGAATTTTTCCATGTGATCGGAATGTTTTCAGTGAAACTGATTTTATCGCTGCTATATCTTCTTTCCCTACTCAGTCTCCAAAAACAAATGGTTTAAATGAAATTGAATTAAGAGAAGCTGGAAGTTCTACATCGTTAGCCTTTTCAAACTTATGCGTATCTCCCCAAGATATCATGCCAGTCCCCCCTCTGAAAAGGAAAGTGTCAAACAGAGGCCGTAAGCCAAGCTCATCAGCTGTTCTGACATCTTCGCCCTATAAATCATATCTATCAAAGAAACAGAAGCTGTCTATAACCTCTACTACCAAAACCAGAAAAATTAAGGCTGCTCCTACGAAAACATGCAAAAAGCGACTTAAGTTAATTGAAGATTCGGATGAAGAGTCCAATGCATCAACCATCTCTTCAGGAGAGTCAAATTTGGATCTTCCAATTGGTGAAAAAAACCTACCGAAGAAGATGCCCTTTGTATTTTTTGCGAAGACGCATTTTCTAAAGACGTTCGGGGAGAATTGTGGATTAAATGTGTAATGTGTGAAGAGTGGAGTCACTCTTTGTGTGCTGGATGTGAAAGTGACACTTACGTATGTGATTTCTGCAAGTAAATTTAGTGTAACAATAGTTTTAAGGCGTTTCCACATTACCCGCACTTTATGAAGTTTTCAAAAAACGTATTACAAAGACAAAACGTTTTTTTATTCTTTACATGCATAGTTTTTGTATTAATTAGTATTATATTTATGTTTAAAACATTATAAAGTAACTTTAAGCAATTTTTTAAAGCTAAAAAACAATTAAAAAATTTTTTATTCAACAAAAACAAAATGGGTTTCCACATTTGCACCCCCTCCTCTATTGTTATAGTCTTTAGCTGTCACAACAGTGAAAACAATCAATAATGGGTATTGTTAGAACTGTTAGCTATTACAACAATAAAAACAATCAGTAATGGGTATTGTTATAGTTTTTACCTACCACTACAATAAAAATAATCAATAATGAGTATTATTACAGTTTTTAGCTGCCACAACAAAAAAAAAGTTAGTAATGGGTATTGTTACAGTCTTTAGCTACACTACAGGGAAAAAATAAACAATGGGAATTGTTATAGTTTTTAGCTATCACAACAGTGAAAACCACCAATAATAATTGTTATAGTCTTTAGCTGCCTCAACACTGAAAACAATCAGTAAGGGGTATTGTTATAGTCCTTAGCTACCACAATAGTGTAAACAATCAGTAACGGGAATTGTTATATATAGTCTTTATCTACAAGTGAAAACAATCAATAGTGTGCATTGTTAGAGTCTTTAGCCATCACAACAAAGAAAAAAAGTGAATAATGAGCATTGTTATAGTCTTTAGCTATCACAACAATAAAACAATCAAGAGTGGGTATTGTGAAGTGTTTAACTACCATAGTAGAGAAAACCGTTGATACTGGATATTGTTCAAGTCTTTAGCAACCACAACAATGACAACAGTCAATAAAGAGTATTTTTAGAGCCTTTGGCAACCATAGCAGTAAAAATGCAAAATAATTTTTATTGATAGGGTCTTTAACTACCATAAGAGCGAAAATATCAATAATTGATATTGTTGGAGTCTTTAGCAACCAAAATCGAGGAAAATGTCATTAAAGGGTATTTTTAGAATCTTTAGCAACCACAACAGTGAAAACAATCAATAATTGATATTGTAGGAGTCTCTAGCAACCACAATCGAGGAAAACGTCATTAAAGGGTATTGTTAGAGTCTTTAGCAACCACAACAGTGAAAACAATCAATAATTGATATTGTAGGAGTCTTTAGCAACCACAATCGAGGAAAACGTCATTAAACGGTATTGTTAGAGTCTTTAGCAACCACAACATTGAAAACCATCAATAAAGGGTATTGTAGGAGTCTTTAGCAACCAAAATCGAGGAAAACGTCATTAAAGAGTATTTTTAGAACCTTTAGCAACCACAACAGTGAAAACAATCAATAATTGGTATTGTAGGAGTCTCTAGCAACCACAATCGAGGAAAACGTCATTAAAGGGTATTTTTAGAATCTTTAGCAACCACAACAGTGAAAACAATCAATAATCGGTATTGCAAAAGTCTTAGCTACATAACAGAAAAACAACCACTGATAGGTATTCTTATAGTCTTTAGCTAACACAAATGTAAAAAGAATGAATAATGAGTACTGTTATGGTTTTAGCTAACACAACAGTGAAAATAATAAATACGGTTATTGTTAGAGTATTTAGCTACCACAACAGTGGAAACAATCAATAATGGGTACTGGAAATGTCTTTAGCTACCATAATAGAGGGAAAAAATCAAATTTCGGAAGCCATTATTTTTACTGTAATGGTAGCTATTGGTCTTAAATTACTTATTCCCAAATGTTGTATCTTCACTTGTGTACCATAAATTAAAATAACACAGTTATTGTTTTCTAAATAAAAAAAAATGTTTATTAATTATTGTCCAATAACTATTTTAACATTCAAAGGTAAAAGATAATAATTTATCAATAAACCTTCATTAACCTGTTAAAATTATTTCCTTCGCCCTCTATCTCTCTCTCTCTCTCTCTCTCTCTCTCTCTCTTTATATATATATATATATATATATATCGAAGTGTTCCGATACTTCGATTTTCCTCTCTGGCTAAGAACCTCTTTTTGCAAACATATTAAATAAGTCCGAGCTGAAATGTAAGTTTTTTGCCGTCAGTAAGTTTTTTACGCAGTAAGTTAAGTTTTAAATTTAATATTTATTTTTTTAAATTGTGTAGCCTATAACAATAAGTTGAATAATAACAATTTTAATCATATTTACCTCCATTATACTACGTACTCGACCCATCAACACAAAAAAAGTTTAGAGCGTTTACAATTAAATATATTTTGCACATTATATTTACATTTAATATTTATTTGTTTAAAATAATGTATATAATTAATTTAAATAATTAATATTTTTGTTATAAATAAAGCTACGTACCCAACACATCTCACTCAAAATCGTTTACAGGTAAATACACCATACACATTGTATATAAATAAGTTCAAGGATACAAATTTTAATTAATAATGAAAGCCGTTATACAACATGCCCAGCCCAACCGTTTTGTTTAGGTTTTCACGACTCTATACAGCCCCGCGACGGTAATATGTTTTTCGTAACATTTAGTAAAAAATGTAACAAAAGTCTTAACTTATTATAATAAACTTTTACCTTGACTGGAGATAGCCTAAGTTATTTTGGCGTGCACTGACAAGGTACTGAAGATACAACAGCTAGACCTACTACAACTTACAAGGAAGACATTGATGGTAAGCAGGCCAGAGAGATAAGCGCCTCTGACACTGACAGCTGTTTGTAAAGAGCTGGCATATCGGGCGTCGAGGAAGTCAATAAAATCAACACTGAAATGATAAAGTAACAGCGGCACGCAGCTGTCTCGCTGACGTGATAGAAGCGAATTTCAAAAAATGATCTTACCATTTTTGAAATTATGATTTAATCATTAAATCTGCATTAACATGTAATTTCACCAAGGTTATCACACCCTGAACGGCGGTCAGGGTTCATTTTTATGTGTTCAATGAAGTCTGACAATTTGAAATGCTAATATCTGCAAGATTTTTAACGCTGATTGTAATGGTGAAGTCAGGTTTTGAAAAAAATGTAGTATAAAATTAATATTTGAAATTCGCTTTCATTACGATTATTATCTGCTAATTTGAAACCAGAATTGCGTTTATGCGTGACGTTTTGAGCTGAGGTACGATGGAATTACAAAGGAGCACATCACGTAGGCCCTAATTGTCGACCCACTTTGTACACAGGAGGTAAAAGTACCGACCTTGCACTGTTAACTGTATACAAGAAATAAAAATATAGAAATATGATTTTAAAAACACATCAACACAAACGATTTTAAAACAGCCGGAGTACAGTTTAGTAAACAAAGTAACATATTCAAAGGTCAGTTAATTTATTTTAAATTAAAAGTCCACCGTAGTTAGAACGTAAAGGTTTACAAAATATTGTTACTAAATGTACGAGAAAAGGGAATAATTTCTCGTTTATAATATTATTTATGTAAAAGCGGACAATAGAGTCCTGACGAGAGGGCCATTACTGGGGCCACCCCGGCCGGAGTTGTAAATAATACCTGCCGCATTATCTGGTGTGCCTATCGGAAGGCTCGGTCATTTGTTAGTCACAGTAGCCTCACAAGGTGACATTACCGATGTCCGCTCTCCAAACTTTACAAAACTCATTTTTATTTTTATTCCCTTGGCATAACAGAACGAGTTTAAAAGCCGAGTTTATCACTTGCAAGTAGCGTTTCAACGATGTGCCAGCAGCCCGCCTACACTCGTCCTAGCGTACAGAGTAGGCTATGTTGGCAACACTGAGTCTATGGTTAGCTGGTAACATAAACAAGTCGCTCGCCGTTATTATTTGTACCGTATTAAATTAAAGCAGAAAATATAAGTATTTTTCTTTACCTTATCTTTTTTGAAATTTGGTTTCACTATCTCAGTCAGCATTAAAATCTGCTCACGTAAAGTTTCAAATTTCGTTGAAATTACAGAAGTAAATCTTTACCGCCATCAAATATTTTTTTTTATTTTAACCGATTTTGAAAATTCAGAATATTAATTCGCGCAGTTTTTAACTCTGATTACGATGATAAAATCGGATTTGCTTAAAGATTTATGACAAAATTTTGTGAATTTTTAAATTTTTGAAAAGGCCGCCGTTTTGAAATTGTTGGCACGCACGCACACACTCAGGATCAGTGCTCATTTCAATATCCTGGGTCGGGTTTTACTGTGATGACCGCTCCAACAGTTCATTTTTTCAACGAAAACTCGCTAATAATACATTACAGCCTACAGCATAAATGTAAATTGAGCCGCCATGGTGGACTAGTGGATAGCGTACTAGGCTTTCACCCCAAGGACCCCCGGCAAGGGGCACACGCTATAAATCATCCCATCGTCTGCATTAGCCCAAGTGTGCACAATAGTCGGACGTTAAACACAAAAAAAAATGTAAATTGTACTTTACAAACAGCCAGCTGGTAAACTCGTCAGAAAAGCTTACTCATATGAACATTCCTCGTTTATAGGTTCCCGATGGAAAACAAAACAATAGTTAAAAAAACAATTTGGAAAATAGCACAAGGAAGTGGTATTACAGCAGCAAGTTAAACGACAAAGTGCGTTCAGCACCGATACAGTATTTCTATGATTTATGGCACCCGTTGGATCAGTCATTTATTGCGATATACGCATTGTCCAAGCTACATTTAATGGGCAAAACAGTAAGAACGGCATGCATGCGCATGCGTACGCATACCAGATATTTCGAAAACTATAGAAAAGCCGATGTCACGAGGCTGTTTTGTTTCACTAGGAAGCGATCAGTCACGTTTTTATAGCCAGCTTTATTCCTCAGGTAAACCAAGCAACGATCCTTTGTTCCTCGTAATCTTAGGACAATACCGGTCATCTTGCAGAATGATACGGCTTGTCTAATTGAATGCTTTAAGGATATAACGATATCCCTTGTTAGAAGAATGTTTACTTTACTTAAACAGAGAAAATTAGTATGCACTGAATTTGTAAGCAGCACTTCCTGACCAAAAGGTTGAAGTGTCAGTGGTTCGAGTTATAGCTAAGTTGAAAAAACGCGTTTATTGGTGTATTTTTGTACGATAATTTTTCGAAATTCTTAAGATTAACGAGTTTTTTATTAGAAAATGAGTTATTTGTGCAGCCATCATAGTAAGGCCCAAACAGTATAGTAAAAAGTAGCCTTCATTAACAGGGCCGCATTTAGGTGTTCAGCGTCTGTAGGCCCTTTGGCTGTCAGCCCCCCATGGTAAGCTCCATTATATCGAATATTAAAAACTTGTCTCTTGTCTGTATACATAACAGTGTATATATAAGGTTCTTTAAAAAGATAATAAATTGAGAAAATAATATAAAATGCCACTGTGAAATTAATAATATGAGCCTAAAATTAGACTCTGTTAATTCAATACAAAATAGCATTTATTCAAGACAGCAAATAATTGAGTTAACAATAAAACTGTAAGGTATTGAGACACAATTTTCGTCCGTCTAATTTATGAAAATTTTGAAGTAATCTCTTTGCAGTCCAATGACGATGTTACGCAAACAGTATTTAACTTTACACTGTCCATAGGTGTAATTTTTCACTCGCTTAAGGTTGAAGTTGCGACACATGGTATTTGTGTTGTGGTAGGCGGTTCTACTTAAAATGAAGCAATGATACCGTCTTCCGCCATTGTTAAATACTTTTTTTCACTAATAATACTAAATTTCCCACAATTTTTTAAATGTCTTGAAACTTGTTTTTTAAAATTTTTAGCACCCCTACTTTTAACCAAAATTTTACTTTCCTAGACTCTGGCTCATTTAGGCTAATGGGAAGTACGGTCTTGTGCACTAATTATATTACGGTCTTAAGAATACGTTTTGAGGAATCGTCATAGACCTATCTAGATGATCAAGTGGAGGAGTTACTACAACCGGTGGAAGGGATGTCATATACCCTTAGTTAAAGATAGTGTTTAGGGATACATTTTTAAACTTACCAGTTTTTAAGGTCTCCTTAGGCCTTTATTTTTTATTCTTCTATTGCGTGTTCCAAGAAATCTGTTACAACGAGCAATTAGTGTGAAACGAAGATTTTTTAAATAATTCGTATGTTATTAGTATTATAATCTTATGACTTACGGTAGTTCAATTTAGCGTGCACAAAAATAATTTTACTAAATATCTATTTTATTTTTGTACGTGCCGCACGAGCGCACATTTTGGGCGGAAATAGCGCGGAACTGAGAACTACAGTTACAATAATGATTTAAATTTTACTTACTTTTAAGAAATAAAAGTTATATTTACGTTTTTAAACAAAATAAGATTTTGTTTAATAAAATTGTACTGAAAATTACTTTTATGTATGTATAATTCTAGCACAAGTTATGCAATATCTTTAGTTTGCTGTTATAGTTGCCTACATTTCCCGAAGCTACACAATATTAAAAGTGCAATAGTTGGCAGGTTTGTTGTTTGACAAAAGACTTAAAAATTTGCGGACAGTTTGATATAGTAGGTCTATGTTACTTGTTAAAAATATCTTCAAGTTTTTTTTTATCAATTTCCAACCCCATCACCTGGGTACGCTTATGGGAATCGTTGTGTGCTTTGATTTAAACTTTAAACGTTAATTAAAATGAAAATTATTATACAATTATTTACAGTGTAATTAACAGCCTGTTAATTCTCACCCATGTCCGTAACGCATCTGTTATTTTCAACGTTTAAACGTATCAATGTAAAACGTAGCGAAGCTAGTTTTGGCAAGGGGCCAAGGACAAAATACAGACGTTGGTAACAAAATATTTTATGGTACCTTGTTAAGTGGTAACTTTTTAAGGGCAAAAATTATTGTTTATTAGGGAATTTACATAGAAAGTCAGGAAACGGCCATCATAGCGATTTCACAATCATAATCAGCACTTTAAACTTTCAAATTTCATTGAAAATACGAAAATGAACCCTGATCGCAGTCAAGAAATTTCTTAATTTAAACGGATTTTGAAAATTCAAAACGTCAATTTATGCGCTTTTTAATGCGAATTATGATGATTAAATAGGATTTTAAAAAAGATAAATGACAAAAAAGTTATGATTTTTTAAAGAGCTGAAATAACCGCCATTTTGAAATTGTTTTAAAAAATTTACTGGTTAAGAAGCTATTGACAAAATCGATTTTTTTCGCAGAGTTTGAATTAAATCCAACCAAAATTGCAAACGTAAGCATGCTAAGACACACACAACACACACACACACACACACACACACACACATTTTAATGACATCTCAAAAAATTATATAGTGGTCAGGATCGATGTCATTTCAAGGTTCCGGGGGTCTGGGTCTTACAATGATGACCGCTTCAATAGTTGATTTTCCAATAGAAATTTGCTAAAACAATTATTACGCTAAGGTCATTTGGGAGATGGACCTAAACAAAGTTCAACACAGCTGACTTGACAACGTAAAATAAGCATAGGCTCTTAATATTATTTTCAATAATGATTAAGTCTTTAGAATGCGTACTATAGTTTTATATTTTTATACAAAAGTTCATACCGAAATTTAGCTTAAAATCTGAACAAACACTTTAGAAAGAATTATTTTAAAATTGATTATAAATGTTTTATTCTACTGTTTATTGCATATTAAGATAAATTGAATTGATGTTAAATGCAAATTTACGAAAAAAATATTATTATTTTAAGTAAGTATATTTATTAAGTTCAGGAGCCATGTTCAAGATTAATAGTAAGTAGCCTAATGAGTTGTGAGTCCGGTAAAATGCCTTAACAGAGCAATGAGCAGGCACAGGTGTTCTGAGTGGGCATTTAGTGTTCAAGAGAGTGGGCCTACTGTTGTTACACAATGAATAAGCCTACAAGTACTTTATATAGCAAATAATTAGTCGCAATAAAATTATTATTATTAGCTCGCAATATGCATGAGTGGTTTATAATTTATTTTTATAGTACTTTTATAAGAGTTATGTTTTTTATTTTTATTGTTTAAATATTTATACACAGAATGATCCATGACAAGCTGATTCTGTACTTAAAAGCATTAAAAATGTTCGAATAAGTCCGAAAAAGCCGTCTTATTTCCCCACTAGCCGCTATTTAGTTTTTCTAACAAAATATTTTATATCTCTAGAATAGTTTGATAAAAAAATTAAAACTTAGTATGCTTCTTTTCCTAATAGAGACCTACATGGACAAAAATAACAAACTACTTTTAAAATGGCGGACGTTTAAAAAAATTAACCAAAATAAATGAATAACGATAAATTTTAGTGACAAATGTTTTTATTGTTCTATTCAATATTTTTTAAAAGTACGAAGCAGTAAAGCTGCTTCATAACGTATGATATGCAACGTATGAAGTTGACTATTTTGTTTTAATTAGGCCCTTAACAAATAAAACATGCTAGGTTTAAATTTTATTGATAGAACCTTTCTAGAAATATAGCCTTCATTATTTTTTTTTAACAAATAGCTCCCCGCAGGGGGTGCAGACTAGCTGCACCTATTGAGAGGATTTAGATGTCCCTCGCGGTACCCGAGTCTTACAACACTTACACTTACAACACTACACTTGCAACTAACACTTTACACTCACACTTACATTTAGGGAGGCAATAATAGCCTTAATGTGCTCTTCGCCTTAAAATAATAATAATAACAAAAAAGTATTGGGAAATTGAAGCTTTTTCAAACATATGTTTATACGTTTTGTTTCACATTAATGTTTGTACGTATAAGGTCAGCTTCCGAGAGATTACGGTACAGTTTTGAATATTCCAGTAAGCCAAGTTCACTCACTGCTCACTGTATCTCAAGAACGACAAAGCCTCGAAGTGGTAAGTTTGCAGCATTACTACCCTTACATGCAGGGTGCAATAAGGCCGAGTTTTAAAAGTTCAGTGTTTTAAGTTGTTTAAAACGGCTTCTTTCTGAAACATGAAAATTTGACCGATTTCCACGGGAGTATAGGTTAAGCATTTTAATGAAACGTTTTTAATCGTTCTATTTAGCTGTGACAAGGTTTTTAAGCTATGTCAAACTGTCATAAGCCTATTTGTAAAAACAATTTATGCGGGTACTCAAAATATCTGATTTATCTGTCTGTTACGAACACAACAAGGCTGATAAATCTGTCATGTCCACAGAAAACGGCTTGACAGATTTGAAAGAAAATTTTATGTTTATTAAATACAATTATTGGCCGGTTTTAGTCTACTTAAAACTTCCGTGCATTTATTTAAACTCAAACCGCTTGATTTATTTTAAAACGAGGTATTTTCACGAAATATAAAAGCCAAACGGGTTATAGTTATAGTTATAGTTTGTTTTTAAAGTCTTGCATGGGAACATCTAAACGTGACTTTAAACAAATTTCTTCTAATTTAATATGTGTTTGTTACGTTAAAATGCCAGATTTGTCGCTGTCCACTACGAAACGACTTGACAGATTTCAATGAAAATTTTTATATTTGTTACATACAATACTCAGTAGGTTTTAGGATGCCTAAAACTTTTTATCGCCTGTTCGAAAAAAAATGGCGGGTACTCAAAATTCCAGACTTTTTTTAAAGGTTTTTCCAAGTGATTTACAGCCAACCGAGTTGATAAAAAAATCAACCGTATGATTTTTTAGTGTAAAATTTCAATTGAATGGTTACAATAACTTAAGGTGGTGGTGAGTATTTAATTTTGGCCCAACAATCCTAATTTTCGGAAAAACATTACTGTTTTCTAACACTAGCAATAACTAACATTTTAATAACAAAAATTCTCTCATACACGTGTACACTTACTGTAGTACACATTGAAACAAAATTTTTAAGTCATTTTTCAAATTGATCAAATGCAATTTTTATT
The DNA here is from genome assembly GCA_022606455.1 of Callitettix versicolor. Taxonomy (NCBI): domain Eukaryota; kingdom Metazoa; phylum Arthropoda; class Insecta; order Hemiptera; family Cercopidae; genus Callitettix; species Callitettix versicolor. Next base: position 35,465,975 of record CM040183.1, on the reverse strand, counting down.
CTCTGAAAAATAACGTAGCAAAGAATGGGTACACAACTAGTGTATGTATGTACTAGATGTGTACTACTCATGCTATGGTATTTTTCAGGTAATAAAAGTTACAGTTAAAAGTTTACTTAAGAATTTTATTTTAACATAAACTACAGTAAGTTTACATGTCTTTAGAGAGAAGCTTTTGTTGTTGAGAAAGCAAGTTATTATGGGTACACTATATTATTTTTTCTAAATTACTGGCAAAATTACAGTCACTTTATTAGGCTAAAGTCCTAAATACCCTCTTCTGGCATTTGGATATTTTAACTAGGCAAGTGACATTTTAGACAAAGAAACCAAACAATTGGCTTGCCGGTTGGTTGATCTAGTTGACTCTGGACTGATAGAGTTTGTGGAAATTTTCATTTTAAAATAAATCAGGCATTTTGAGGTTATTTTGTTTCATTGTTTTTAACAAATGTAAACGTTTCCATTGAAATATATCAAGTGGTTTTGGAGTTAACAAAGGACGAAATCGGTATTTTAACATAACAGGCATAACAGGCACAATCAGTCATACGGAGATTGTGTGTGTGTGTGTGTGTGTGTGTGTGTGTGTGTGTGTGTGTGTGTGTGTGTGTGTGTGTGTGTGTGCGCGCGCGCGTGTGTCGTTTGGTAGGCCGTCTGATGTGTTTTGGTAAGTTCGACACCCAGCAAAATCTGTTCAACAGTTTTAAAATTGCTGTCCTTTCAAACATTAAAAAAAAGTTGTCTTAAAATTTAAAACCTTTATCTTACACATTTTTAAAAATACAATTTCACTATAGTAATCAGCGTTAAAAATTTCATAAATTGACATTTCGAATTTTAAAATTTTATTAAAAATATAACAATGAATCTGTCTGCAGACGGGGGCCGGGATTTAAAAAATTTTAAATTTTTAGATGTTAACATAATGCTGATTTTCAAAGTAATGAGAGATAGAAAAAAAGTGTTCCATGAAATCAGCAAGACCACTGCGTGTTGCGAGGATATCAGTTAATAAATTCGAAAAGAAACTCTTGATATGTTAGGACTGTAAGCCGTAGCCAGTGGAGCGAGATCAGTGCCCACCGTGTGTTCGAGAAGCACGATCTATTAATAACTTCCTTTCCATTATTTCAAATTGCTTTGCTAAAAGAACGTGTAATTTTTGTTACGGCGCACGAATCGACTATATAAAATTAAGGTCATACGTTTATAAAAATGGTTTGACTTTATATGAAACGGTGACCTTTTGTTGGCATCGCAAACCGACGCCCGAAGGGTCCTGTAATGAACTTGTAATTTACAACGTGTGGTCTGCACGACGCTGTACAGGCTGCCATAACCATGTCAGTCCATACTTTAGGCAGATTAAGGAGCTGGTTAGCGGATTATTAACGGTCGGTTAATATACTACCGACTATGCTAATGGTTCTTCTGTTCAGGCTAATAACGAAAACTACTTGACGGTCCCGTGCCTGGAGCGATTTTTTATCCTCTGTCTATTACAATAAATTTCAGAACATAATTTCAGACGAAGTTCTGTAATCACTCGCTCAAGTACGGAAGACAATATGAGACTCTGGCTAAGAATTATTGTGTAAGGTATATCGAAAGCAGAATGGCAAAAATTAATTTTACGGCTAAAAATTATGGTATAAATATTACGTAACAAAACAAAAAGTTGCAAATAAAAAACAAATTCTCTCAAAACGAATATGTATGTAACTTTTCAAGTGCAATATGTCAGTACGACAGTTCCATTACGGCGTAAAAATTTTGTGAACTGCCAGTTATAAATTGAAAAACACTAATTTTTCAAAATCACTTTAACAGATTTTAATAAAATTTATTTTAACCTAAAGATTTATAACTCAAGTAGGTGTAATACATTTTTAAGTAATGGCGGCACACAGCTTTCTCGCTCGCTGATATCATGTAAGCTAATATATTAGCAATTTAAACGTTCAAATTACACTAAAATCACGAAGTTAATTTCAACATCGTTCAAGTTTAAAATGATAATTTATCCGTTTTTTAACGCTCATTACGATGATGTTTTCAATAATGTTCAAGAGGAAAAAGTTATTCATTTTTAAAGATATTAAACGGCCGCCATTTTAAAACTGCAGGATTTTGCTGATTAGCGAACTTATCTAAACTATTACCGAAATTGGTTTCCGTATTTCAAGTTTGAACCAAATCGTAACAATGCTAAAACACGCGTATTAAAAAAAATGAACCACCCTTAAATAGTGATCTGGAACTCCATATCTTACTATTACCTAACGAAAATTCGCTAATAATATTGCATCAACATTTCTTGCAATTACGTAGAGCTAAACAAAGGGTTGCCGCTAAAACATTTCGAACAATCACTGCATACACCTGTAAATAGAAGGAATTTTAAACAGAGTTAGTAATCGTATTTTTAAGTACAAAATTAAAACGAATATGTGCAAAATTTCTATTAAATAGGCGTTTACAATTTTCTAGTTAATGGACACACACACAAAGTGATCTCAAGGTGAGAATTGTGCTCATTTCTAAATTCATGGTGCTCACCATGAATGCCCACTTCAACGGCTCACTTTCCAATGGAAAATCGCTAAAAAGCGTTTGACAATTCCCTTTTTAATGAACTAATAGAACACAACTAATCGATTTGACGTTATATTCGAGATTAATGATTGAAAGATAATTAAAACAAATTCCTATCCACCTTCCGTGGGGTCAGAGGTCATGGAAAATCTGTGCTGTAGGTCCGCCAGCACGGCAGCTACCGAACACGTGCACGCCGGGAATCAATCTGCTAATTAAAACGTTATTAATTCTAAATATTACTAAGGACTTAGATTAGATAAACAGTTTGGACAATTTAATAACTGTAATCACAGATAACTCAATAGCTTGCTTCTAGAAAAGGATGTCAGACGTTAGGCAATTAGTTAACCGGGTAATATTTGACAATTCCACTTTCCTTTGTTCTACAATGATTAATTTAAAGCTGGTTTACATAAGTGTAATCACGGACCAGTCAAGTTATTTTACTCGAAGAAGAAAAGGCACAAGTTAGAGTCACGGAAACGCGGCTCTTTTGTTGAGAAATAATCGCGCACGCAGCTGTCTTGCTGAAGTAATGGAGCAAATTTCCTACAATGTATCTCGGTATCTTGCACTTTTGAAGTGAAAACATCTTTAGGCAGTTCTAATACTTTATGTATGAAGAAAAAATTGATATTCTTGAAGAGATCTTAAGTCTACCAGTAAGCTGATTGCTTCTGAATGCATTCTTGGCTAAGTGCTATAATTTCTGCTTACAAAACTAAGAAAAGTGAGTTAAAAACTACGCTACTGACTAAATTTTACATTTAATATTTACTTATTTAGATTTGTGTATATGAATAAGTTCAATGATAACTATTAAAATTATAACTAACGTTTTTATACTCCATATCCGTCACCTCTAGTACAATTTTTTTAGACCTTTACAGTTAAATATATCTTACACATTGTGTTTAAATAAGTCCATTACTAAATATATACATTTTTAACGAACGTCATTGTATTACATACTCACCCCAGCCATCACAGTTATTTCAATATCAACAGCTGGATATATTTCACAAGATACTTCTTTATTGTCAGTTGTACACAATTTTAATGTAGCCATGAGATCAGTAATATAATTGGACTAAAACAAACCTACTGGACACTGATACATCATTGTAATTAGCGTTACAATCTGAATATTCTCAAATTACATTAAAATATGAACCCTGACCGCATTTAGATTCTTTTTATCCAATGCAAATTATTTTAAAAAAGGGCAACTTAGAAACGTTCGCTACGCTTTTCTTTAACGCCGGTTCCTCTTTGTCTGGCATAAAGTATGGACGTTGATCCAATACCCAACTCGAAATCTGAAGTTGAACTTCATTGCTGATTTGAACTTCAAGTTTTGACTTGGTGCCAGAACCACTCCGAAGATGCCAGATACGATATTTGGCGAAATGTCGGAACCATGTTACTTCTAGAAATGTAATTACACACACACACACACACACACACACACACACACACACACACACACACACACACACACACACACACACACACACACACACACACACACACGTATATATAATTTGTTCCCACATTTCGTCAAAATACTACCTGTCATTTTCAAATTTAGTTCTTGCCCAAATTTGAACGAGCATCATCAGATATTTCACTTACCGACAGCAGTAGCAACGGGGCACTGGGCTGTAAATAATGATTGCGTTTAACGCATATGCCTTGCGTCGGCAGCTTCTTGGGAATTATTCTCCAAGTAATTTATTTCAATTAAGAAAGTAATTCTTAGAACTGTGACGTCATTAGTGCCTTAGTGCATTACTGTTTATTAGTTTATGCTATTTAAAAAATGTATTGTTTGTAAATTGACTGCATTTCATTTGTAGCATTTACTGTATTATGTCGTATATTTATTAAGTAAACTACAGTAACTGGTGATAGAGGTTCGATCTGTTCAAAGTTTCTGTTACATTTTTACGAATATATTCATACAGTCTTTGTTAAACACATTTACTAATTAAAACCATTTTTCTCAATTAGATGAGACCTACCTAGATCACTTTTTTAGACCTGATATGCTTTAGACAAACGCTTAACGTGGAAACAGCGCATCCGTAAAAGATAGAATAATTTCACATGAAAACAATTAGCATTCATCTGTCACACTGACGTGATAGAAGTGTATTCCAAAAGTTTTTCTTAATTTTACCCTTTTTTAATTTCGATTTCACCACCGTGATCAGATTTAAAATCTACGTATATTAAAAATATAAACTTTCAAATTACATTGAAAATAAGAAAAACACTGACCGCCATCAAATTAAAATCCTTAATTTCATCAGGTTTGGTAAATTCAAAGTGCTAGTTTACTTAGTTTTTAAAGCTAATTACTATGTAAAATCGGATTTTTAAAATCATTAAAGACAAAAATATTGTAAATCTCTAAAGATTTGAAAACGCCCCCATCTTAAATCTTTTGAATGAGTTTTCCTGGTTAAAGAACTTGTCCATAGTCGATTTTTGCATCACGTTTAATTTAAAACGGACAAACATTGCTGGCATCAGAACTAACAAACAAACAAACAAACAAAAACAAACACACACACACACACACACACACACACAAAGTTCTTATCGAACAGTTTCCTACAAGGCTGCTTGCGTAGTATCTGTGGCGAATCCCCATCGGAGGTAATGGCCGATGAAAAAGCGAGCCTCTAACGACGGAAGCGAGCTGCTGAACAGCGGTATAGTCATGCAGGCAATTAAAGAGGAGCGAAATCGGACCCTGAATACCTGGCAGTGAAGGTGGGACGAATCAGTAAAAGACGATGGAAGCACTAACTCATCCAGGATTGGTGCATCAAGAAGCATGGAGAGATGAACCTCACCTCACACAGATTCTAACTGAGCACGGTTGCTTCCAAGCTTACCTGTTCCTTTTCCGGTTGGAATCAGACTCGGCTTGTTCCCTCTGTTTTCCAGCAGTGGAGGAAGATGCGGAGCACGTATTTTTCCGCTGTCATAGATTCGACGAGGACAGGTGATGAACTTGCAGACATATCTGCGAGGTAGCATTACACCGGAAAACTGGTTGCGACAATAACTTTAGAGGTCAACTGGAGGGCCATTGCAGGATTCGCCGCAGTGGTCATGAAGAGGCTGAGGATTGAAGATCAAGAAAGGAGAGCCAACGCTGTAGGGGGATAGACAGACAACCAGTCCAACTCCACGCGAAGTAATGCCGTTCCGTGGGCATGGCGGTTCCGTGGGGTGATTTGCAGACAGAGGAATGCTTTTGGTAGTTTTTAGTGCGTAGCAAAATTTTAAACTTAACTTGAGTTTGAACTTGAATCCTACACTCTGGAGAGTCGGTACCCTATCCCAGGTAGTCTATAAAGGATTTGTCCACCTTTTTGGCATCACGAAAACACACACACACACACACACACACACACACACACACACACACACACACACACACACACATTTTGACGATGCCACAAAGAGTGATCTAGAGGTTAGGGTCGATGTTCACTTTAAGTGTCCTGATCTGGGTCTTAACATAAATACCGCTGATTTTCCAAAGGAAATTGACTGATAAGCCAAATGTTTTGGCTAACTGGACGAAAATCACAACTAGACTTTTTAAGTAAAAGATTACTTTATCTGACAGTCATTAGATGTAATTGGAAATATGAAGCCAAACTCTCGTGGTTTACTAAGTCGACTGCTACTACAGGGAAGTAAAAACAGTATATTGCGTGCAATGACAAATTCAAAATGGTATCAAAGGAATGGTGTCTTACACTGAGACGTAAATATTAAAGTGATGCAAGACGTCATCGGTGATACTGATCGAGCGAAGCAAGATCTCTCTCTGATTCAAATTTGACCTTTCGGCGTTTGGTTTGTGTGTTTGTCACGCAGCTTTTGGAAAAACGCATTGACCGATTATTTTAAAATTTCGTACGGAAATACCTTGTATAAAGCCCGATCGACGAATGTGTAAAATTTTTTCTCATTCATTTCCGTTTCGAGATGGTGGGTCTGATTTACAATAATGAGTATGCTATATAATGAGTAGTTTTAGCCAAACACATTGACCAATTGTTTTCAAATTTGATATAAAGGTACCTTGTATCGTTATCCTTACAATGTATGTAAAGATTTTTTAATTTAGTTCTTTTGAAGATGGCGACCTTTGATTTGCAATGACTAGTGTACACAGTTTTGGCCAAACTAATTAACCATATTTTTAAAAATTTGGTACGAAAATATCTTGTGCATAATCCAAATGACATACGAGGTGTGTTCAGAAAGTAAGGAGAATTTTTAAATTTCGCGGGCTTGGAGAGTCCGATTGTCAAACATTTTGATAAAACTTACAGCTGTTTTCATTGTTGACTTTGTCTGTGACAGCCAGTAAGGTTAGACGTGTTTTTATGAGCTCGACGATTTTCGTTTGTTAAAAAAAATGGATCAAAGAATTTTTATCAAATTTTGCGTAAAAAATGGAATAAAGTGTAACAAAGTGTGTGAATTGTTAACAAAGGCTTATGGTGAGTCTGCTATGAGTAAAGCAGGAGTTTACGAATGGTATAAGCGTTTTCAAGAAGGCCGTGAAGACGTTGAAGATGACGAACGCCTTGGACGCCCCATCAAATCAACAACCGATGAAAACGTGGAAGAAGTGAAAGAAATGGTTATGAACAATCGCCGAATTACAATTAGAGAGGTCGTTAATGATGTTGGCATATCGATTGGATCATGTCATGACATTGTTTTCAATGTTTTGTGTATGAAACGCGTGGCAGCAAAATTCGTTCCAAAATTGTTGAATTTTGAACAAAAACAGCGGCGAATGGAAGTTGCTCAGGAGTCACTATATGAAGTTAACGACTATGCAGAATTACTGAAACGTATTGTAACAGGTGACGAAACATGGGTTTATGGATATGACGTCGAAAATAAGGCTCAATCATCCCAGTGGAGGCATTCCGGCTCACCAAGACCGAAAAAGGCTCGACAAGTGCGGTCGAACGTGAAGGTTCTCACTGTGTTTTTCGTTATTAATGGCATAGTGCATCATGAATTCCTGCCACCAGGTGAAACGGTCAATAAGGCGTACTACCTACAAGTTCAACGAAGTTTGCGTGAAGCAATCCGAAAAAAAAAACGCCCGGATCTGTGGAAAAACAATTCATGGCTTTTGCACCACGATAATGCACCAGCTCACACTTCATTGCTTGTTTGTGAATTTTTGGCCAAAAACAGTACTGTAACGATGCCCCAGCCTCCATATTCGCCAGACATGGCTCCGTGTGACTTTTCCTATTTCCAAAAATAAAGAGAACCTTAAAGGACCGTCGTTTTACATCCGTAGATGACATTAAAAGCGCATCGCTGAAAGAACTAAAGGCTATCTCAAAGATCGAGTTTGAGAAGTGTTTCGAGGATTGGAAGAAGCGCTGGCACAAGTGCATAATTTCCAATGGAGACTATTTTGAAGGCGACAACATCAATGTAGAAGAATAAATAAATATCTTGTTCAAAAAATTAAAATTCTCGTTACTTTCTGAACACACCTCGTATATTTAACATTTTTTCCAATTTACATCCTTTTTAATATAACGGCCTCTGAGCAGTATACTTAGTTTTAATCAATCGCATTTATCGATTATTTTAAATTTGGTACTAAGATGCTTTTAAATTGGCGGGCTCTGATTCAACGTTGCTGGTTATTCCCTGTAATACTGGCTAAACGTCAACACATCATTATTTTCATGAAGAGCGTAAAATTTCAAATAAAGTTAAATTGGCTAGAAATTACGAGCTCTGTCGTGGTGCGCTGGTATATTAATTAAGAGTGCACTGTGAGGTCCCCTGTTCTTTGAATTACTAGTATAATGCCAATAAAGAAAAGACTCCACAAAATTGTCAATGTGGAAACTAAACAGCTACTGGATATTGGCAGGAGCCACAAGATAAAATAGAACCTAGATTAAGATTTAGGCTTCATAACCTGTTGTTTGTACAGACAAGTTATTTTGTGTTTCTAAATGAAGCAACACCTTAAGACTGTAATATACTAGACAAAAACCATGAAGTGATAAAAAGTCTCCGTCAAGTTTACAATTACAACAGTTAATCACTTTTGAGAATTCCGCCAAGGACCTGCCACCCGCTTACGCAGTTTACTAACAATCTTCGCATTTGGCCGTGGCGTGCCTTTTTTCCGTCAAAATGGCTACCTAATTTCAGTCAAATATTGAATAAAGCAATCTCTTATTTTAAAGATGTTATGTGAATGTATATATGTAGAATTTATTTTATGTGAATTACTTAGAGGCGTATGTAGGTTTCCACAATGTAAGTGGTCTCCTTAAATGATATGGTGTTAGTTTCAGAGTCAATTGTACAGTTTGAACTCGAATAAGCGCTCAGTTAAAGGTTAATAACATGATGATTTTACATGTCCACTAATGCCTTTAGCAAGACGCTGAGCGTAGTGAACAACATGGAAGAACACCATTGTCATAACAGTGGTTGATGAGGGAAAGCACGCCACCACAAAGTGCGAATATTGATATTGTTCAGTAAACTGTGTAAGCAGGTGACAGGTTCTAAGCGAATTTAAAGGTGGTTTAACAAATTTTTAATTATGAACTTGACGGGGATCGTTGTATCACTTGGTGTTTTCTTGTTTAAATTGAGATTATTTTTGTTGGAGTGACGCTGGTACCAAATATCGTGGAAGATGATTAAGGTAAATTAAATTACGTAATAACTGATGAAGAAGAGAAAATATGTATACAAAGAAATTATGTTATACTTATATTTGATTACAATAGCCAAATAATGTGAAAACTAATTTATTTTTAGCATTGTACATAACTTAAATAGATATTTTTTCATTTTTCATAACATATAGTAGCAGCAAGTCATCTTTCATAGATCAGTTACATAAAGTACAAAATACTGAAATCGATAAACGTTTTGGCAGTTTATTGAAATTTTATAATTGTAAACGTAATTTATTTTTAAAATTTTGTACAAAAGGCAAATACTGCAACCATGACGAATAAAATGAGTGATCATTGATAAATTAGTTAAGTAGTTTAGGCTGTAGGTGAACCAATGTTTAAATTTTCCAATTTTTTGCAATTTTGCAATTTTGTAAACTTACTTAGTTTTTGTGATAAACTTACTTATTTAGAATAAAATGGTTAAAAGTTCCGTTTCCAAATCGTATTTGTATGCATTGACTCTACCAATTAAAAAAAAAATAATTCTTACCCAATCCGTCATGCCCCAATCGGTACTACTGTAAACGTTTTCGTTTTTTAATTATGGATATTTGAAAACTGCTAACCGTCACCTCCTGCGCACACACACACACACACACACACACACACACACACACACACACACACACTGCCACACCATTAGTGTCTTGGATACTGCGTTCCTTGATAAAACAAATATTTAAAAAATTGTAATTACGTTTACTGGTTAACCAGCTTATTAATAAAATATATATTTTTTGCCAAGTTTGAATTAAATTGAACAAAAATGCGAAAGTATGATTGCTAACACATATAGTCTGTGCACTAATTATTAGTGAGATAATGACCCTACAAAGGGAACGTACAGGTCAGAATCGGCGCCTATTAATTTATAAATTGGAAATTATCTCAATATTTATAATTGTATGAGTGATTAACTTTAAATACAGTATTGTTCTGTAATTAGCGATTTTAAAATTAGAATTGGTATTGGAGCAGCTTTCATGGTACAAGGCTCAGACCGAGAACCTTGAAAGAGCACCAATCGTGTTCTTTAGATCAATTTTTAGGAGTTGTTTCAAGGTATGTGTGTGCGCGCGCGTGAGTAAAAACTACCACATTCAGATTTGCAATTATTTTTGGCCCAATTTGATTCAAAATTGGCATAAAAATCGATTACGGTGACAGCTTGGATAAGTTCGTTAACCAGCAAAATTCGTTCAACAATTTCAAAATGGCGGTAATTTAAAATCTTCAAAAATGCATATCTTTTTTGTCCTAAATGTTTTTAATCTGATTTCGACACAGCAGTCAGCGTTAAAAAATCGCATGAATTTTCACTTTCAATTTTAAAAATTGCGTTGAAATTAAGAAATGTTTTGACGGTTGTCGTGGTTCACTTTTAATGCTGATTATGATGATGGTAAAATCTGTCACGTCAGCGAGAGAGCTGCGTGCTACAGTTGTTATTAACTTGAAAAATGTGGGAGAAAATCACAGTGAAATCTTTACAAGAAAAGGATATTGTATTAATCTGTCGTTAAACCTATTTAGAAGCAGTTGTCAAATTTGGGCATGTGTGAGGAATCTAAAACTTTGAAAATTCAGAGAATACAGAATATGATCATTTGAGAAATTACGAATCCCATGTGGTACCAAAGTAATGGTGTCAATACACGCCGACTTAAATTTATATTTTGTGTGATGCAATCAAAACATTCGCTATACTTCATAAAAGAAGACTGCAAAATCATGTCAATATTGAAGCCCATCAAATTCATAGTATAAATTATCCACAACGTCTGAAGCGAAGAAATCCTTTTGCGGTAAATCATAATGACTTAATTTATTGATTTAAGTTTAATGTATATTTGATGTTTTATGCATACTTTTACCGTCAACTTTCTCACTTTTCAATGTATTATATTTAGGTTGAAGTTAAATATAAATTTAATTTCAGGTTTTAATAGTTGTTAATTTCACTTCAATGTTCAGCTTATTACTTATTTGAATTTTAATTTATTGTTCAAGATGTTAATACGCAATAAAATGAACATTAAAAAACTTGAAAATAGTTATTTATTAAAAATTGAGTAGTATCTATCACAACGTGAACGTTGCTATTTAAGACCAATCAACGTTCATTCACGGCCAAATGAAAATTACGTTTTCAATTAAAACATCTTCACGGGAAACTAATTAATGCAGAAGCAAAGCGTTGTGTAATATGGTAAATTAAATTGTTTAAGCTAATAAGCGACTTGCTTTAAGGTCAATGTTTTAATTAAAAAGTCCGCCTCTTCAGGTTTCGTTTCTATCTCCTGTGGTATTAAATTTAATTAAGAAGTTACACGATAAGTCAGTGATGCGGGCGATCGGTTGATAAGGAGGCGGCGTTGGTGACACTTCACGAAGTGGTGATCGACCGATGACAAATTTGTCACCGGCTGACGTCACAGCAGACAATAGCTGGCTCATCGTATGCGAGATTACAATACAATGCTATTACACGTTTTAACCTTTGTATAACTCGCTGTTTTTAAACCGTAATTTGAGAAGTTTGTTGTATATCATCAGTTGGATGCTTAATGGCTGATCGTACATCGTGAAACCGTGTCATGACAGTGCATGACGGAATAACATCAGCATTGCCATACTGTTGTAAATAAGTATAAATTACAGCGGGAAATCTGGTGTAAGATTAGATCACGAATAAATATCCAACATGATCGCGGCACGCAGCTGTCTCGCTAAGGTGACGGAAGCGAATTCCCAAAAATATTTTTCTTTATTATACCGTTTTTGAAATTTTGATTTCACCATTAAAATCTGCATAAATTGAGATTTTTAAGTTACATTGAAAATTAACCCTGTCCTCCGTCAAAAAATTTTTTTTAATCAAAGGGTTTAGAAATATCAAGACAAAAAAGTAATGAATAATTTGAAGTTGTGAATGAATGATTTTAAATGGCCGCCATTTTCAGAATGTCAAACGAATTTTGCTTGTTAACAAATTTTTTTACACTACTACCATAATCGATTTGTTTGCCAACTGTAAATTAAAACGGACTAACATTGCAAAAAGGCGCCCCACAAAAAGTGACGTGCAGGTCAGGATCGGTGCTAATTTCATGGACCCGGGTCTGGGTCTTACCATAATTCATTTCCAAATAGAAATTCGCTTAAACACAACTTGTAATTACAGAAATTATTTAATATAAACTATGCATACTTCAAAAGTAATCCTATTATAATTCTTAAAGAAATAATCGCAGCGCATAGCTGTCTGCCTGGCGTGATAGAAGCGAATTTCCAAAAGTATTTTCTTATCATAAACTTTTTTTCTAAAATCTTGATTTCACCATCGTAATCAGCATTAAGTTCTGCACGTATTAGCATTTAAAATATTCAAATTAAGTTTCTTAATTTCAACGGATTTTGAAATATGAAAACACTAATTTATGCAGTTCTTAACGTTAATTACAACGAAATCCCCGCAGGGGAGCAGACTAGCTGCACCTATTGAGAGGATTTAGATGTCCCTCGCGATCCCCAAGTCTAACACACACTTACACTTACAACACTACACTTACGACTTTAACATTTTACACTCACACTTACATTTAGGGCGTCGATAATAGCCTCAGTGTGCTTTTCGCCTTAAAATAAAAAAAAAGATAACGAAATCAAAGATTTAAGACCGAAAAAGTTATACATTTTAAAATGTATGAAATGGCCGCCATTTTGGAACTGTCGAACGAATTTCGCTGGTCAACAAATTTGTCCAAACTATTACGTTAAAACCGTGCTAATAATAAAGAACAACACACACACACACACACACACACACACACACACACACACACACACACACACACACACACACACACACACACACACACACACAGACACACACACACACACACACACACACACACACACACACACACACACACACACACATATATATATATATATATATATATATATATATATATATATATATATACACACACACACATGTATATATATATATATATATATATATATATATATATATATATATATATATATATATATATATATATATATATATATATATATATATATATATATATATATATATACATATATATATATATATATATATATATATATATATATATATACACATGTATATATATATATATATGTGTGTGTGTGTGTGTGTAAAATATATATATATGTGTGTGTGTGTGTTGTAACGGCCCCTCAAACTCTGGGTTTTACCAGTATGGCTGCTCTAATAGTTAACTTTTGTAAATTTGCTAATAACATTACTAAATATCATGTGCGTTATTCTCGCTACCGTCTAAACGTTATGTGCAGGTTTACCGCGACACCACAGCAGATGTTCACGAGTATTACACAATTAAGGCAGACGGTTGCTCCTCGCTCTGCAATACAGTAAGTAAAGGTTCCGAATGATTTATTGTTAGTCTTTAATTGTTTCTCCTTTACGTACGTTCACGTTTTTATTGCAACAACTACAATGCAACACGTCACAAAGGAGACTTTTAATATGGAAGAAACCCTGAAATGTGAATTATTGTTAAGTACCACATTTAATAAAAATTGTAGACCAATAGGCGATTAATCAAAATAATCGCAGAGGAACGAATTTAAAAAAATAATTTTCTTTATCTTACCATTTTTGGGATTCTGATTCAACCATCATAATCGGCATTAAAATCTTCATGTATTAGTACGTTAAGTTTTCAAATTATATTAAAAATACAAAAATGAACCATTTTAAAGGATTTTAAAAATTCCGAAAGCTACATTGATGCCATTTTTAACGATTACGATAGTGAAATCAGATTTTCAAAAACTTATATATATATATATAATATTAAGGCGAAAAGTACATAGAGGCTATTATCGCTTCCCTAAGTGTAAGTGTGAGTGTAAAGTGTTAAAGCCGTAAGTGTAGTGTTGTAAGATTCGGGTACCGCGAGGGATGTCTAAATCCTCTCAATAGGTGCAACTAGTCTGCACCCCCTGCGGGGATATATATATATATAATTTAACAACCCTTCAGAAAGTGATCTAGATATCAGTATCGGTGCTTATTTCAGAGTTCCGGGTCTGTGATAGAACTCTGATCACATGTTGCTCCAATAGCTTATTTTTCCAATGGGAATTCGTTAATAATTATTTTTTTTAGCAAATTTGAACTAGAAAATATACTATTGGAGCTGATTGGTAAGATTAAAAGCACGAAATTGAATTGAGAACTAATCCTGACCAGAGAGAGAGAGAGAGAGAGAGAGAGAGAGAGAGAGAGAGAGAGAGAGAGAGAGAGAGAGAGAGAGAGAGAGAGAGAGAGAGAGAGATAGTTCACGTAATGCGCAAACATATTTCAGGAAAAGATTACTTACTCTTCTTCATCAACTACCCGCCTTTTTTTTTATTTACTAAATAATTTTAATATCTAGACCGCACGAAAGGTTTTGAGTTGAAAATTTACTAGTTATTGCAAAAACATAGTTTAATATAAAATAATCGCGGCCCTCAGCTGTATATGGAGATTTTAATGCTCGTTATGATGGTGAAATCAGACTTTTCAAAAAAGGTTAAGAAAAAGACTTTTGGAAATTAGTTTCATTTATGTAATCGAGACAACTGCTTGCCGCGATTCTTATTTTATTAACCTCATTAAATGAGGAATCGTTAAAGTTTTTCTCGCATAATATATGACACGACAATACCGTTTTGTGAAAAAAAACTGTTATATTAATCTGGCACGCAACTGTCTCGCTGACTTGGTGGAAGCGAATTTTCAAAAGTATTTATCTTTATCATAATCAGCACTAAAATCTGTATATATTAGCACTTAAAACTTTCAAATTGCATTGGAAATACGAAAATGTCTTATGACTTCCGTTAAATTAAATTTCTTAATTTGAACCACTAAGAAATTATGAATTTCGTAACATTTGAAATTGACGTAATTTTGAATTAGTTAAACAAATTTCGCTGATCAACGAACAAATTAAGCTATTACCGAAACCGATTTTATGAATTGTGAACGTGAAATTACTGTCATACACACAAAAACACTCATCTTGACTTATAAACACAGATAGTTTAATGACCAGAAATGTAGTGGTTAAGATGGGCGCTAATTTCGAGACCCCGTATTTGAGCCTTAAGACGAGCTCTATAGCTCATTTTCCAGTAGAAATTCGCTAGCATTTACCAAATTCGTTTGACTAAAAATGAGCGAACCCGATCGATTAATCGAAATCATTCTATTAATTTTGCCTTTAATGATGTGCACCGACATCCAAGTAAGTAACATAGTAGAACTACAAAACGTTTATACGCGTTAAAAATGTCTACACAGATTTTTGAAGTGAAAACTTCTTTAGGCGTGTTTAACACTTTTTGGGTGGGTAAAAAATATTGGGCTCGCGTCACGCTAAATCTGTATACGGTGAGTTCTATCAATTCAATACAGCTGCGAGCTGTGGCACGCCGAGACTGCTGAGTATAATCAATGTTATTCTTACAGGACCTATTTCTTACATTGAATTTTACGTAAATTTGTTTTGAAATATAAATCAGTACGTATCAATTAAATACATTTAAATATTACAGTGTATATATTTATATTAATTATATTAATGCCGCCTCGGTGGCCTAGTTGATAGCGTACTGGTCTTTCACCCTGAGGACCCAGGTTCGATTTCCGGCCAGGGCTTGGCATTTTCATAAGCTATAAATCATCCCATCGTCTACATTAGCCTAAGTGTGCACAATAGTCGGTAGTTGAACATAAAAAAAAAATATAAATACAATTACATTGTTTTTATTTGTACTGGGTTTTTGCAGCCCATCGTGTGTTTTTACAAATAAATAAAAATATAAAAATGTAAAAACTACATTAAAAAAGATGAATTTTTAATTAATGTACAAATTATCCATGTAGGACTTATTTCTTATAATGAATTTTAATTAAATATTCGAATATGAATTAAAACATAAATCAATATATATTAATTCGGTTTCATTTATTTCAGTTTTCACTTCTGTCGGCCAGTCCAGCGACTGCCAATTTTTCTCGTTAACCTTTCGTTTTTTATAATTCTTCTATATAGGCTTAATTCTATGTTATAACCTTCTTTTTTCATTTTCATGAACATATTAATTATTGTCATTATATTTAGAAAATTCATATACCGTACAGCATGAGTGAACGTTTTCGGAAGGGTCTTAGGCAATTGTTTAAATTTATGTGCATGTTCGAGCGAGTATAAATTAATTACAGTTTGTAGCTAAAGTATTGAATCAGCCTTGGTCAGTGACTGTACAAGAAGGAAAACGTTCCGTGTGCTGTAATTCTATACTACATGTCCGCTACAATAGAATTATTACCCATGCACGAATTCAATTTACAATTTGACCCTTATATATAGCTCCTACATATGTATTAAAATTATTAATAAATGGAATAGATAATGTCATTTTAAATAAGTAGTCATTATTTTTAATATTAGTCGTAAAATACGTGCTCTGAAATATAAACCAAATGTTTCATTGTTTTTTGCTAAGTCTTTTGAAAGTGGAAGGGTTACTATAAAAATACATTTAAAACTAAAAGAGTGTTTCTTAAGAGGCGAATGTTTTCTTGCAAGGTCCTTCGGAAGTACTGATGAATCAAAAGAAGTATTTTACATTGATGGATCTCTCACGAATGGGCTGTCAGGTATTGGAAAGTATCGTGAAAATGCATCTCATTCGAGCAATAATTCTCCATTTTTTAAGCCGGTTTCGCAATTGGACACACAATAAATGAGGAGGAAAATTCGATTTAAAGCGAATTAAAGCTGTATTAACAGCTGCAACTTTGGTAATAAACTCATTCAAGCTCGTTGAAGAATCTTGAAAGACTTCAAAGTCTTGAATCACGTTGCCGTTTGGTTTAACTGATTTTTTGTACCGGGTGGTGAGGGGGTAGTGCAGAAAAGATGTAAAGATACTGTCTGTGTACGGTACTTTCAGGGGGAAAATTACAGTTGATTAATTTGAAAGTTGAATTAAAAATTCTCTTTCATTTTAAACTACAGTAAGTTTATACATTTTGGAAACAACCAATTGTTTTAAAAATGTAAACTGCGTTTATTGTTACAATATAGTAATGTTTTAGCAAAATAATTCAGATTTTTTGGCAAACACCTAAACAACCATCACCATTCTTGGCATTAAGATCTTTTAACCATATAACTAATATTTCACACGACGAAATCATACATTGTCTATTTGGTTGCTAAAGCACTTTGAAGTACTTTTTTTAAATAAATGAGACATTTTTGAGTTCCGCCATTTTGTTTCGAACATGCAAAAGAAAGGTTGAGGTATCCCAAAACCTACTAAGTATTGTATGGAACAAATATAAACTTTTTCATTGAAATCTGTCAAGTCGTTTCGTAGTGGACAGCGACAAAACTGGCATTTTAACCTAACAAACACATATTAAATTAGACAGAATCTTTTTTCAGGTTTGGCTGTTCCCATGCAAGACTTTAAAACAAACTAAACTATTAAGTGTACAAACAACCCGTTTGGCTTCTAGAGCTCGTGAAAATACCCCGCTTAAAATAAATAAAGCATTTTGAATGATTGCCATTTTGTTTTGTGTATGACAGTTTAAAGCTTCATAATAATTAATTGTATTTAATAAACGTAAAGGTTTCCTTTTTAATCTGTCGTCTGTCATGCGTGTTTCACTGAAAAGCAGAAAATAAGCCTTTTAACGTAATAGACTGTTAAATCAGTCATTTTGAGTGTCAGCTGTTTTGTTTATAATAGGCGTATGACAGTTTGACATTGCTTATAACTTCGTCACAGATACAAATAACAACATTAAAAAATGTTTCATTGAAATACGGTCCTACTATTGTGTAAACGTGATATGTAGTAGGCCTACAGAAAAAACAAGATGTTCATGTTCTAGAAAAAAGCCATCTTAAATCATTTAAAAGGCAATTTTTTAAAAGCCAGCCTTACAGCACATATATAGGCTAGTATAAGGAGAGTCACATTGCAAAATTTCAACGTCCTTGGCTTTGTCGTTCTTGAAATACAATAAATGACTGAGTGATTTCGGCGGTCCGAAAAAGTTTTATTTTTACGCTAGCCGCCATTTTGTTTTTTAAGAAAATATTTTACATCTCTAAACGGTTCTTTCAATAAAATTCAAACGAAGCATGCTTCCTTTACCTTTTAGATGGTTAACTATATAAAAATAACCACCTTCATTCATTACATGACATTGATATGTCACATTTCGACGGATGTGGCACAGCTTTGCTGTTTTACTTGCTCCACTATTTTGAAAGTTACACAATTCGATTGGGAATTAAAAGAGGTAGATCTTGAAACTTAGATTAGATTCATACTAGAGGAAAAAATAATACAACCCCAGGCACTGCGATGAACAGACCTCTTGAGTACTAATTTAGCAGATTGATGCCCTTAGTAAGTTCCAACAACCACTGACTAGCTCATTCTTCTGACGATCCT
This sequence comes from Callitettix versicolor, assembly GCA_022606455.1. Taxonomy (NCBI): domain Eukaryota; kingdom Metazoa; phylum Arthropoda; class Insecta; order Hemiptera; family Cercopidae; genus Callitettix; species Callitettix versicolor. The sequence goes on along the minus strand of CM040183.1, from coordinate 35,447,046 downwards.
ATGGTCCTGGAAACCAAAACCCCCCAGCCTCCCAACCATGGATTATTTGTCCTGTAGTTTTCTCCCTTTCCTGCACAACCTATACACGGTTTCTCCATGGTGCATACCTATCCTGTTCTGTTCATGTGTACCCTCAGACCAAGATGTCTGCTACTTCTTTAAGCCCTCCTGTGGTACCATGTTTAAGAGATGCTTATTATGGGAATGCCCATGAAGGTTATTCCGTCTTTCCTCATGTTGTTTACTAATCCACTTATTAATAGCAGACCTGGTCAAGAACAGAGAGATCGCTAAAACCGGCTCAGGCCCGGTGAACTCAGATGCAGATCCCAATTCAGCCAGTCGGTCTGCCTCCTCATTACCCTCAACTCCAACTTGACATCAAAGCTTCCAAAGACCATGTGTCGTTTGACCATCTGATCAGTCCCCATCGTTCGAATTGGGTCACTGATCTTTTCTGTGATTCTAGCATGCCCCAAAGTTGAGGATAGCCAGACACCACCTACCTGCTTTTACTGCTGCCTGACTATCGATATGAATATGAGTACGAGCACCGAACACAGTCATTAATGGCCATTACTTCAAACTGGAATACTATTGTATGCTGTCCCAGGGTACAAACTTTCTTCAACCCCATGAGGCCATACACCCCAGCACCAGTGGCTCTCTTTGTCTTGTATACCATATTATGTCTCCAGATTTTCCCAACACACAATCTCCACCCTCAAACGTCAACTTGACATCAAAGGGTCCAGAGACCATGTGTTGTTTGACCATCTGATCAGACTCCATCATTCAGATTGCGTCACTGATCTTTTTTGTGAATCAAGCATGCCCCAAATTTGAGGATAGCCAGACTATCCTATACTAGCTGCAGTCTATATGCTGCTTTACGGGTATCCCCCATGGCGTAAATGTCAATGGGAGGAAACCGAAGAACGATTTTTGTAGCTGCTGTTGATGCGTGTTCATAGTGCCGGTAATGTGCAGGGAGGCCAGCCTCTGAATTTTAGTCAGAGACTCTCTGGCCCCACACTGCCCAGCCACACCAAAGCGCCATAGCACACCATAAATCTAATGACCCCAGTATAGATGTACTTCATCAAGCCTGGTCGCAGCCCCTATGTTTTACCAAACATTCTTCTAACTTCCATCAATGGCTTTCCCTATGATGTGCCGCAAATTGAGCATTCCAAGTTAATTTGATGTCCAATACCAAGCCCAGGTACTTCACCTTGTTTGAAACAAGGATTGTCTCCCCAAAGAGCTTAAGCCCTCCTAAATACGGAATGATCCTCTTCGTAGTAAAAGGAAGAAGAGTTGTTTTCCTGGGATTATCCCCTAGATTCTTCTGACAACACCAGCTTTCCACTAGTGATAGGGCTATCTTCATAAGATCCAATTTGTATTACCATACCTACCCCGGATAAGCACCACCACATCATCTGCATATCCTTGGGTATAGCATCCCTCCGAAGAAAGAAGATCCATAAGAGAGGTGACAAAACTCCCCCTGCGGACAGCCCCTGACAACCTCTACTTCCACTTCTTCTCCTACGGCTTTAGTTACAACTGTCCTCCTTCTCATCATGTCCCTCATCCAGTCACACACGGTATTATTAATTCCAAGTCGCGACAGGGCACTAAACATCGAAGAATGGGAGGCATTTTTAAAAGCCCTTTCAATAGAAGCCCTTTCATATTCTTTGGACTTTAGAGTCTCCTCCAATCTGTGAAACAAATTATGAAGGCACTCTCACAGCCCATTCCTGATTGCTAGGCATGCTGAGGAATTATGACCCTTCTAACATGTCTCCTAAGATCCTGAAGGTCAGCCTTAACACTCTCTTCATAGGCCCCCATCTGGTATTCCTGGGTTATCTGTATGTATTTACTGATCTTTCTGCTACCCCGAGATCAGATCCATGACTATGTGCCTATGATCCGACAAAGACGGCTCTTTAGACACATACCACCTTTCCAACATGGTGAAAATGCCATTGGCCCCCAGGTAAGATCTAAAACCTCACTTCTTGCCTTCGTTACAAAGGTCGGAGTGTTACCTTTATTAAGAATATAAAATTTGGATGCTACGATAAAGGAAAGCAATTGCTCTCAGTGTCACTGTCCCCCACACTGAGTGATGTGCCATTGACGTCGGCTCCAACAAGTAGCTCAATGTCCCCAGTACTCCACTACCTTACGAAAACTATATGGATATGGATGGTGGGAAGCAGTCCATATCCTCGTGTAGGTATATCGTTTGGGCTTTATACAGAGTACCTTCATACCAATTTCAAAAATAATTGGTCAATTCGTGTGACCCAAACTGATGAAAAACAAACAAATAACAAACAAACAAGCGAGCAAACAAATACACAAACCAAATGCCGAAAGGTCAAGTTGAAAAAGAGACCTTGTCAATAAGAAACCACAGTAAACGTTAAACAAAATAGATCTTGATATTTTGATGAATGTCTCCGTTTCAGCAGCCTGGAGCTATAAATGTTTATTTCCAAGCAATAAATTTACTCGTGAACATCTTTATATTTTTAATTTTATAAACTGACATACATTATTAATCTTCTTATAACTAAAACGTTAGTAATGAACAAAGTTTTTTTTCATGATCACCAAACATTCAGTTTACTTTAAGAATTGCAAGAAATTACCACGTTATCAGAAGACTTGTTTTACATAATGCATTTTTCATTGCCTGCATGATACAAACACGACCGCACGAGGTTAATGTCAAACGAAATATGTAGTTATCAATTCGGATGTAAATGTAAAATTATTTTTTACTACGATCCGTTGCAGACCTTCAACTTTTACATAAACTTAATGGCGCCTCGTCAAACAAGACAGCGATTTGGGCATAGTCCAACAGATTAGTGAAACAGTGAATGTTAATGTGCCGGTCTTAAATCTTGTCACCGGAACATTTCGCATCTGGAAGAACACCTCACGCTGCGCTTCGCAATACACTACAAACACTCGAGTATAATTTGGTAAAGTGATATCTGTTGAATTTGTGGCTTGTTAGTTTCAGAACAGTTATACGTTATAAGTTATACGCTATAATTTAACAATAACATTTAAGAAACGTAATTCTTAAAAAGTTTTCTGAAGTTTGACCTTTACAAGCTCTTTAAATTTTGAATTCTTTTATATTGAGTGATGGCGAAATTTTTTTAAAACATCGAAATGCAAATGTTTCGATATATCGTTTTAAAAAAATCGATAACGTTATTATTGTGAAAAAATGTCGATTATTTTTAGGCTTTTTTAAAATTAAGCTATTGAAGATCAAGCTTTATATATATATATATATATATATATATATATATATATATATATATATATAATGTTTGCGCTCGCACGTTCTCTCAAAACGTTGTATTTAGGGGTTTATCAAATTTTACAGTAATTTTCTAATATAAATTCTTTAATAATCGTGGCACACAGCTGTATCGTTTACATGAAAAAAGCGTATTTCCAAAAGTATTTTTGTTTATCTTACTATTCTTTTCTTTTTAAAATGCTTATGTCACCATCACAATCAGCAATAAAATCTGCATGCATTAGCATTTTAAACTTTAAACATTTCAACAAATATACGAAAATGAACCTTGAAGGCCGTAAATAAATCCCTCAATTTCAAAGTATTTTGGAAATCCAAAAAGCTTTTGTACGCAGTTTGTATCGCTGATTACGATGGTGGAATCGGACTTTCAAAAACATTCAAGACGAAATAGTTATTCATTTCTATAAATTTGAAATGGTCGCCATTTTGAAACTGTTAAACTAATTTTTATGGTTAACGAAGGTGAGCGAGCTACTACCATAATCGATTTTTGTACCAAATTTGAATCAAATTGGACCAAAATTGCGAACTTAAGTGCGCTAAAAAAAAACATACACACACACACGATATATATTGAGACAACTCAGATCTTCAATTAGATATCTCGTGATTGATACATATATATATGAATATATATATACCGTCATATATATCATATATATATATATATATATATATATTTTTTATATATAGTGCCAGTAAGGAAAGAATGTTACTAAAAAAATGTTTGACAGCGGGAACTTGGTTGTTCTCACCGATTTTGTAGCTCCGTTTTTAAGAAAAGAAATATTGTCTAACCTAGGGGGATCCACTAAACTCTGATTAGCGGGGGGGGAATAATCAACCTGTTTAATACGTTAATCGAACATTAAAGTTTGTTCATATAATTCACTTTATTTTCAGTAATATATTTTTGTAAAGGGCCCTAGCGTATTATTTTAGTTAGTTATAGTGACGTCATTAATATAATATTTTTACTTTTAGTAAAGCTATTAACCTCTAGAAGAATATATTTTCGTTCAAGAGTTAGTTTTGTTTTGTTTAGTTTGTTTTGGTGGACAAATGACATCTTTAAGATATAGTTATATTCCGAAAGTTGGTAAAGGTTTAAGTTTTGTTTAAGTTAAAGTTTAGTTTTGATTATGTTGTTGTTTGCCTTTCTGAAAGTTGAATTAATTTGTTATTATAAATGTTCTTTCTTTTAATTATGATTATTTTTCCTTTCAATATTGTACAAAAACAGAAGCAATTAATTTAAATATTTTTTCCTGTCACTACTTGTTTTTTTAACTTTTAATGGGGCACATTAAAAAAACCAAGACAATTATAAATTTTTGAAAAGCAACAACTTTGATTTTCACCCTGAGCATCGTAATCTCGCAAAGGCATTCTCGTTGTCTTGGCCTAAACATTGGGGTATTATATTACAGTTAAAGACAACGTGGCGCTCAACAAATGGTTCATTGAAATGAGATATAAAATTAGATATGGCCCGCAATTTTTTTCCTCTGTAGCTAGCAAACAATTAAAGATTTGCCAAATTTTTATTACAGGAAATAATAATATATATGTATATATATATATAATATATATATATATATATATATATATATATATATATATATATATATATATATATATATATCTCTCTATATATATATATATATATATATATATATATATATATATATATATATATGATAAAATAGAAACTTATATTTCCTGGGCAGTTAGTAACCATTTTCTGTAATTGTATTTAAACTTTTAATTTTCGCATTGACAATTAAAAATGGTTTTAAAAAATGATTTTTAGTAACAATTTATATATTTAAAGTAACAGGTTTTCCGCTATACATAAATAGTATCCGAAACAGTAGATTACAAAGTATGTTTCAACGATCGCGGTACTTTAGATTTGTGTCGTCATTGAGCGGCTTTAAGTTCACTTAGTTCAAAGCGACTTGAGCATGTGAGGATCGCAGTGTGCCAGGACCAATTTGCGACACTCGTTATGCGCCTGCGCCAAGTAGGATAATACCCATTTGTCGGTAATTGGCATCACCTTGGTACGGAACAATGCAGTGTTGTCATCCATTATTTCGCGTTGCCATGCTCCAGCTATAAACAATGTAAACATAATGGTTCTTGATAATTACATCTTATTACTGTCATTAAACTGTGGCGGTGCTCTCGATTTTATTCATGGTTAATTTATACCATTACAGTTTTCCTCTTGAATGCTGTATACTTCGGTTTTATGGCAGTTATTGTTGGAGCCGTAAGTAACTTATCGCAATATCAAAAGAATGAACTGCTAAAGTATCTACATTTATTGCACTTTTAAGCGAATTTCTAAAGGAAAATTAGCTATTGGAGCGGCCATTATGGTTAGATCAAGACTCGAGAATTCGAAATGAGAGCAGATCCCCCGACCTCGAGATCACTTTTTCAAAAGTAATTTTAAAGTTTAAAATGCTAATTAATGCATTCAAAATTGGCACATATTGGTAGTTTGTTACCCACCAAATTTTGAAGAATAATACATTTTTTTACTTTTTGATTTTACCGTTATAATGAGCATTAAAATACGAAATCAGATTTTTAAATGAATGCAAGATAAAATAATGGTGACATAGTGCTGTCTTGCTGACGTGATTGAAGCGAATTTTCAAAACTTTTTTTCTTTATATAACCTTTTTTAAATTTTTATTTAACCAACATTAAAATCTGCATATATTAGCATTTTAAACTTACAAATTAAGTTGGAGTTCAAAAATAAACCCTGACAGTTGTCAAATTAAATTTTTTAACCAACGGATTTTGATTATTTAAAAATGCTTATTTATACAGTTTTTAACGCTGGTTATGAAGATGAAATCAGATTTTTCAAAAATTTGTAAGACCAAAAAAGTTACGAATTTTCAAATTTTTGAAATAGTAGCCATTTTGAAACTGTTGAACGAATTTTGCTGGTTAAAGAAATTGTCCAAGCTATTACTGAAATCTATTTTTGTGCCAAGTTTGAATCAAATCGGATTGAAATTGTGAAAGTGATCGTGCTAAAAGACACACAGACACAGATAGACAGACAGACGGACACACACACACACACACACACACACACACACACACACACACACACACACACACATTGCAGAATACAGAGAAAACCTGAGCAGACCTGATGGCCAAAAGAAGAGCTGCTACTCGACTTATGGTCCAGAGCACACTTTTGGGATCACCTGTGCAACTGGTGGGTCTAGAGCCCACTTATGGGCTCTTCAGCTGTGCTACTGCTAGAGGTGCACTAGGAAACTGGACAATGCTCTGGGCAAAGATTAAAAGAACGTCTTTTATCGGGACCAGACAAGGACACTTGTTCAGTTCAAGAGGAGGTCGCTAAGACTGGTCGACGCCACGATCAACGGAGACGGTCACACCTGAGTCATCTGCGTAAGGTGAGATAACCACAAATCTCACCTGAGTGTAGTCTGTGCAGGAAGGAAGCTGAAACCGCAGCACACATACTAGCCGAGTGCGAGGTCCTGTAGTCCAAAAGGAGACTCTTTGGACCTTTGCAACCGGATAAGGAGTTTCACATGGACACCCTGTACAAGATTCTGGATTTCGTCAAGGGCTCTGCAGTCGATCTAAGGTGCAGTAGAAGAGGAACACAAAAAGCTTATCGCTGACTTGTCGTCGGAGGCCAACAGAGCCACGCAGCAAGCCTAAGGCCCCGGTTCTGATTCTTACCGTTATAACACTGCTCCAGAAGCTCATTTTCCAATAGAAATTCACTTAACAATTTGATTTCTTTGCGTCAGTAATAATTAGAAGTCCTGCCACTACTTCTAGCACTGTATTATTGTGTAACTGTTTACTACAGTTTTATTAACTGGATATAGGCCTAATCGTATCGTTGAATTATTTATAACCCATTATTGCAGCATACACCCTAAAGGCATATATTGAACAAAATATAAAAACATTTATTCGTTGTACTGATTAACAGTGTGGAAGTTTTCCTATAAAACAGCGAATATATCCATTCTATAATATGTTGTTCTATAATATTTAACTTTAAGAAAAGTTAGTGTCATTAACGGAACACCATAAAGAAAAACTTGAATGTAGTAAAATAATAATATTTTAATAGTTTTTTTAATGATTTATAATATAAATTTACATATTTTAATGTTACAAGTAATAACAATAAACCATCTTTAACATGTTCAAGTTATTCCCTCCACTGTACATTTATAAATAGCATAGTATGTTTCAACGATCGTTCAGCATTCGGCTGTCTTTGATTTTCCTAGTAGTTAAGAGGAACCCGTAATATAGACCGATATTTAGAGGTTGTGGAGTTTTGATAGCTCCTGGCAACGTGACCAAAGGTACTATTTCAGTAGACTTGTTTCCTTCGATTACTTTGAGTAGTCCACTGATCAGCTCAATCAACTGGAGGTCCTCTAGAGTCTCGAAGCAGCCTCCTTCTGCCAGCTTCAAAATCATAGATGATATGTCGGCGTAACCATGGTATAAATTTCTACCCGGTTCAGATGCCACTGCTCTATAATACGTTCCACAGTTCGTTTGAGTTGACCTCTACACAAGGTTTTTACTCGTCACATACAGAGGGACCTCTTTCAACACATATTTGTTGCTGACAGTCCTTCAATCTTGGAGTACGCGTTTCCCGTCAACTTTGTCATCAAAATCTTACAAGAATTGTGTTTCTCATACCCAAGGTTTGATTACTGTCAGGTCTTCTGCTTCTAGGTTTAATTACAAGCCCTTTTGTCACCTTCTCTCTTCTGTTCTCAGTTTGCCCTTTTACAAATGTCTGATTCGAGATATGCCGTCATCTTACTGATTTGAGACATTCGGCCTCCATGTCACACATTCTAATATTGATTAGGTAGTTCCGTCTATCTTAACACAGTCTTCGCAATTCACTGCTTGTCGGTTCCATGGTGTTCGATACAGATTTAGTTTCCTCCACCGCTATGCTGTTTTTTTTCCCGATCCACTTTCCCCACGATTTGTTTTTCAGCTATAAAAATTTTACAAGCCCTTTCAGAACCCTGCATGTATTGGTAAAGCTGGATTAAAGTGGAGGACGCCTGGTATCAAAACGGTATACTTAAATCTAAGGGACACTTACGCTCTTCCAACTTGGCAAAAGATGTGGTTAAGAATAGGGAAGGACTGTTAGGAAGTGGAAGGGGGATGTGTCATGTGAACTGTTTCAGTCTCCCTTCAGATTCCTCCAGATGGAAATGAAGTGGATCAGTACCTTACAAATGGGCAGGATTTGAGAAATACTAGAGCAGACTATCCTTTACCGGGATCGTAGTGAATTTCTGCTAGCTGTTACAATTAAAAAACTGTTAAATAATATGTTTTTAAAATATTACAACTGAAAATTACAGAAGTTCGCTAAAAAAAGCAGAAGTTTCACTTCAGAAACATTTACTTTCATCTAACATGAAATGCTCCAGCGATACACGTTCGTTTAACTTAATAATGTTTAAGATAATTTCAAAACGCTTTTTAAACGTAGGCCTAAATAATATAATAAGTTGATAAAAAAAACAAGAATTATTTCTAATCAACAATTACATCTAAATTTTACAGAAATGCTTTATCCTTTGTTTCAGTTGTGCCAACAATTTTTTTTTTTTTGGAACAGCAAAGCTTTTGTTTTAGGAAAAATTATGAGACATAACACCGCATATACTCCTTTTGGTGCCAACACAGACGATGGGGTAGAGGGAAATGAGAAGCAGCTGACAAGGAAGGAGACATCGACCCAATTTGTAGGATCAGAATCGTTTTGCAGACTTAAAGACAGTTACTTCAAGATGGAGAGAAAGCTAGAAGGTCCAAACTCTGGGACAGGTGTTTAAGGCAGGCGAAACTGCTTCTCGGAAACTTTAATAGGAGCAGAGCAAAAATCTGAATAACCCTTTAAGCTGATGAGTTTTCCTACGAGACATGGCACTTCTAAGACATCTTAAAAATCTTGGTTTAGTAGAAGATCCAACTTGCAGATAGTGTGGAAGGAGAGAGAAAAAATTCCTCACCGCCTGTTATTATATTGTGACGCTGTGGCTATAACAAGAGCTGGAATTCTGGAAAGTTACCAGCTGGAAATAAATGCTCTATTTATCTTAAATTCTCTGCAAATCCTGGACTTCATGAAAAGACTAGGAGTGGAGAAGTTACTGAAACTGAGAGCCTCGGGAGTGTATCAGGAAACAATAGATCTACGAAGGTCGCAGTTTGTTTGTAACCTGTAATCATTTATTTATTCATTTATTCAACGTCGTTTGTACAGTCACCAAGTGTCCCCTGAGTGCCTGACTATCTCCTGATTGTCAGACTGTTCCATGACTAAAGTAGTCAATCAAAGCTGTTCACTCGACATCTAGCTTCTGTGTACTGGATACTTGTTTTACTTTAGCATTGCCGAACTCAAGTAACTTTATATTTGAGATCCGCAAATTGTAAAAGTGAGTTTATTCTAAACTTTAAAATTCTAAAGATTTTTCGGTAATTCTATTTTTTCGTCCATGTAATAGTGATACTTTTAGCGATTTGTAATTGGAAAATAAGTTATTTGAGCGGTTATCATAAAATGACTGAAATACAAAACCTTATCCTGACCTCAAGATCACTTTTTGAAATATCTTTTATAGCCTAATTATAAAAATAATACATGTGAGTGTATGTTTATGTTAGCACTTTCATTTTTGCAATGCCCCGCAGGGGGTGCAGACTAGCTGCATCTATTGAGAGGATTTAGACGTCCCTCGCGGTACCCGAGTCTTAAAACACACACACACACACACACACACACACACACACACACACACACACACACACACACACACACACACACACACACACACACACACACACACACACACACACACACACACACACACACACACACACACACACACACACACACACACACACACACACACTTACATTTGTGCTCGTCGCCTTAAAATAACAACACAAATTTTGCAATAAAATTCTAATTTGATTCAAACTTTTTACTCAATTTGACTGTAGACAAGTAAAGTTCTCTAAAGAGTTTCAAAATGACGGGCAATCTTAAATTAACCATAAAAGTTTTATCTAACATTTTGAATATCTGATTTGATCATCGCAATGAGAGTTAAAAGTCTGCATTATTATCACTTTCAAAATCAATTGAAAATACGAAAACTAATTTATCGACAGTCAGAATGTTTTTCAGTGTATATTTATGCCAATTTGGTTCAAACCTATTATACAACACCATATCGGTAAGAGCTTTGACCAGTTCGTTACCCAATAAAATCTTTAAATAACTTATTCAATTTTGTAATGTACGTTAAAGTCTGACAAGAATAGCTATTTCAAATTCCTTTGAAAATAAGAAAATTTTTCTGACAACGGTCAGGGTTCATTTTGTATTACAAAATCTATTTTCCACCTTGCGTTCATTTACATTCAATTAAAATACTCTTTACAACTTATAAGTAACAACCTGTTTCTATCATCCACATCATAGTTTATTTGCACTAATAACGATCTGAGAATATTTCAATTCAATAAATTATTTGTTTTTTCTCTGAAGATGACGTCTCGCTTAACGATTTGAATCTCAATAAAGTCATGTTCGCTTGTAAAAGGCAACTTTATCAGTGTACGTATATCTTATAACCAACGGCCATTAAATACCACTCTACCACCAGTACGTTTAGGCCTTTGCCAACAAATTAATGTATTCAAATCGAATCCAAGCAATAACTTTCATTCTGCCATAGTTATGAATTGTTTCCAACTTCAAGGCCAAAGTAACAAACTATATCTATATAAGGAAGTACTATATTGTTGTTATACTGTTAACTATATGAAGTTGTGTAATGGTTAACGTGCTTGCCAAGAATCTGTTATTTATATACCAGATTAAAGATCGCATTTCGCGTGAAGAGAAGATAATAATAGCCTGTCTTATTTGTATGTCTTCCTCTTTTTGAAATTATGATTTCAGCAACATAATCAGCGTTAAAATAACCATAGGCACTTACACTTTCAAATTACACTGAAAATACGAAAATCAACCCTGACCGACGTCAAATTTAAAGGATTTTAAGAATTCAAAACGCTATTTTATACAGTTTTTAATGATGGCGGAATCGGATTTCAAAAATTAATGAAAAAAGTTATGATTTTTTAAAAATTTGGAATGGTCGTCACTTATAAACTTTTGAACGGATTTCACTACGTAATAAATCTGTATAAGATATTGCAAAAACTAATTTTCGCGTCAAATTTGAATCATTTTAATTTTATTTTAAGGCAAAAAGTACATTGCATTTATCGCCTCCCTAAATGTAAGTGTGAGTGTAAAGTGTTAAAGTCGTAAGTGTAGTGTTGTAAGAGTAAGTGTGTGTTAGACCGTGAAGGACGTCTAAATCCTCTCAGTAGGTACAGCTAGCCTGCACCCCCCCCCCGCGGGGCGTAGAAATTTGTTTCGGCAGTACATATACTGAAATTGGAACGATATAGAGAAGATTAGCATGGCCCCTGTGCAAGGAAATTTGAATCAAATCTGCATCAATTAGTGTATTGAACTTTCAAATACGAGGTGTGTTCAGAAAGTAACGAGAATTTTAATTTTTTGACCAAATATTTATTTATTTTTCTACATTGATGTTGTCGCCTTCAAAATAGTCCTCATTGGAGATTATGCACTTGTGCCAGCGCTTCTTCCAATCCTCGAAACACTTCTCAAACTCGATCGTTTAGATAGCCTTTAATTCTTTCAGCGATGCGCTTTTAATGTCATCTACGGCTGTAAAACGACGGCCCTTTAAGGTTCTATTTATTTTTGGAAATAGGAAAAAGTCACACGGAGCCATGTCTGGCGAATATGGAGGCTGGGGCATAGTTACAGTACTGTTTTTGGCCAAAAATTCACGAACAAGCAATGAAGTGTGAGCTGGTGCATTATCGTGGTGCAAAAGCAATGAATTGTTTTTCCACAGATCCGGACATTTTTTCGGATTGCTTCACGCAAACGGCGTTAAACTTGTAGGTAGTACTCCTTATTGACCGTTTCACTGGTGGCACCTAGTGAAAAATTCATGATGCACTATGCCATTAATATCGAAGAACACGATGAGCATAACCTTCACGTTCGACCGCACTTGTCGAGCCTTTTTCGGTCTTGACGAGCCAGAATGCCTCCACTGGGATGATTGAGCCTTAGCTTCGACGTTATATCCGTAAACCCATGTTTCGTCACCTGTTATAATACGTTTCAGTAATTCTGCATCGTCGTTGACTCCATTTACTGACTCCTGAGAAACTTCCATTCGCCGCTGTTTTTGCTCAAAATTCAACAATTTTGGAACGAATCTTGCTGCCACGCTTTTCATACACAAAACATTGGAAACAATGTCATAACATGATCCAATAGATATGCCAACATCATCAGCGACCTCTCTAATTGTGAATCGGCGATTGTTCATAACCATTTCTTTCACTTTTTCCACGTTTTCATCGGTTGTTGATGTGCTGGGGCGTCCAGGGCGTTCGTCATCTTCAACGTCTTCACGGCTTTCTTGGAAACGCTTATACCACTCGTAAACTCTTGATTTACTCATAACAGACTTATCATAGGCCTTTGTTAACAATTCGCACACTTTGTTACACTTTATTCTATTTGTTACGCAAAATTTGATACAAATTCTTTGATCCATTTCTTTTAACAAACGAAAATCGCCGAGCTCATAAAAACACGTCTAACCTTACTGGCTGTCACAGACAAAGTCAACAATGAAAACAGCTGAAAGTTTTATCATACTTCAAGGGCATGTATACCAACATAATAAAAAAAATGTTTGACAATCGGACTTTCCAAGCCCGTGAAATTTAAAAATTCTCGTTACTTTCTGAACACACTTCGTACATCGAAATTATAAGGATTAATTTCGTAATTTCAATTTGTTTTGAAAATTTCAAACGACATCAGATTTTCTTGAAAATTTGAAATGACCGTCATTTTGAAACCGTAGAAAGGATTTTACCGAGAAACGAATTTGTCCAAGCCGTTATTGAAATTAATTTTTGTGATAAGTTTAATCGAATCAGCATTAATTAGCATGATGTGGTGAAACTTTAAAATTACATTGAAAATACGAAAATAAAACCAAACCACAGTCAGATCCATTATTGTGATTACAACCACGGATTCAGATTTTAAAAAACAAAAACCTTCTAACAAAAATAAACTCTGCGTTTGAGTAACGAATTTTGAATCAAATCGGACCAAAATTACAAACCCTAGAGTAGTAAAACACGCACGCACGCACGCTTACGAAATTCTACGTAATTACAAACCGCATTCCACACTTGTCAGAAAATTGTGTTACTTGTACAAATGGAACAAAAACGAGTAAAATAATTTATTAATTAAAAAAATTTTAACAACGCAATATAGAAAGTGTATGTATTAGTTGTAAAGGTGGATAAATTATTAAAATATTTCACTAGTGTGTGACAGTATTGCGGGATTCGCATATCAAACATTACCAGCAGCACTTATAACCCAGAGCACGCATTGGAACAGCCACTTCATTACGTTGTGATGACTAGTTACTGTTACATAACTGATAATGCTAGGCACTGGAATTTGTTTGAAATCAAATTTAATATTTTTCTCATAACAACAACGAATTTTCCTGTGTTTGTCTATAAAGTCCGAACAAATATTTTAAGAAATAAGGATAAAAGACTTCTCGGAACCACGACCTCAAGGTTAGAAAAGCCAGGTGTTCAGCTTAGAAAAACGGCAGATCGGTGTTTTAGGGGAAAACTAAATGCGAGAAAGTTTTGTGTAATCCGCTGAACAATTTTTGAAAGAAATTCATACAATTCTATTGCAGTGCGTCAAACACTGTTAATGTGAAATGCAATGTTAATTATGTAAAACATATCCACCACAAAAATTAAAATTTTACTTGCACGTAGTTATCACGTTGACGTAATAGAAACAAATTACCAATTCTTTTTTTACATTTTTATTATCGTCTTTTTGTAGTGATTCTTTCTTTTCAAATACATCAGGTTTTTTTTTATTTTACATTGTCTTTGATTATTATGACTTCACCTGCAAACAACACACACACACACACACACACACACACACACACACACACACACACACACACACACACACACACACACACACACACACACACACACACACACACATATATATATATATATATATATATATATATATATATATATATGTGTATATATATTAGAATTAGGTTCATCTTCGTATTTTTAATGTATTCATAGAGATTTTAACACTTTAACACTGATTACGACGGGTGAAATTAGGTTTAAAAAAAAATGAGAAAGGTAAGAAATTATGCATTTTTTAAGATTTGAAATAGCCGTCATTTGAAAACAGTTTAACGGCTTGTGGTGAAAACGAACATGGCCAAGCTTTTATTAGAATTTTTAAAGAAAATGATTTCGACGGCGATCGTGGTTCATGTTTGTATTTCCAGTGCAATTTGAAAGATTGTTATACTGATTTAATTTAAATTTGGCTCGAAAATATACTTGAATAGTAGTTTCAAGAAGTTCAGTTATCAATAAAATTCGTTCAAAATGACACCCAGTTATTCAAAAATTATATCCTTGTTTTTACAATATTGTTGCAATCGTAATCAGCGTTAAAATTTGCATAAATTAATGTGCAGCGGTAATGTGTTTAAATTCAATTGAAAATGAGCTTGTCGGCGATCATAATTCGCTTATGTATTTTCAATGGTGAAATTAAACTTTCAAAAACGTAAGAAATATGGTCGTAAATTTGCTTCCATCGCGTCAGCGAGTCAACTGCGTGCCGCGATTTAAACGCGCCATAAATAATAAATGATTTTATTTCGTTTTTAAAACAATAAATTGTTTTTAACGTGCATAAGAGCACGTTGGCCAACATAATCGAAGCGATATAGATTCGTTCCCGGTTATTGTCTCAGCTGTGAATAAAGCAACCAGTTTGACATATTGCTGACAATCAATGCGTCGATAAATCAATCCTTTAAAGTTTTTCACCTTCATTGAAACAGAATTGAAACTGCTCCTGCTCCCCCCCCCCAACCCCAACTCCGGACAGCTTGTCAGATACCAAGTGCAGCTGTCGCTATTACTTATTATGAATATACATAGCCACACAAGTACGTAATTGTTAATTTGTATAGTTGATTTTTGTCCTTATTGAGAGTTAAATTCGAAACAACTTGTATGTGAGAAAATATCCTGTCATATTGTATTAAACGGTGTGTGTGTGTGTGTGTGTGTGTGTGTGTGTGTGTGTGTGTGTGTGTGTGTGTGTGTGTGTGTGTGTGTGTGTGTGTGTGTGTGTGTGTGTGTGTGTGTGTGTGTGTGTGTGTGTGTGTGTGTGTGTGTGTGTGTGTGTGTGTGTGTGTGTGTGTGTGTGTGTGTGTGTGTGTGTGTGTGTGTATGTAGTGTGTGTGTGTGTGTGTGTGTGTGTGTGTGTGTGTGTGTGTGTGTGTGTGTGTGTGTGTGTGTGTGTGTGTGTGTGTGTGTGTGTGTGTGTGTGTGTGTGTGTGTGTGTGTGTGTGTGTGTGTGTGGTGTGGTGTGTGTGTGTGTGTGTGTGTGTGTGTGTGTGTGTGTTTGTGAATTTTTTTTCTCGGAACCGGATCTTAGGATTGTCTTGAGATATTATGAATTCGTTGGTTAAGGTCTTATATTCTGAGAAATTGAGAAATTTTCATTTTCCGAACTATAATTGTCCATTTGTCGTTTATCCGAAAAGTCCTGAGAGATTTTCTTGAAACTTTGACAATGGAAGTTTTTCAATACTAGAAATTCATTGATCAATATCTTATTTTCGACAGATTTCATATTTTTTGTCAGGTTTTAATTTTAAGAAAATCTATTTCCCGCTTTCAAACCTAAAACTCCCTTTTTTTACAACTGAAGTCATTTTCTTGTCTTATAATCAAGTTCCTTTTTAAATATATTGTGCTAAGAAGAAATTTGCATATTTTATATTTTAGATGCCTCGCGGACATTAATTTTATGTATGATTGTACATAATTTTTATCGCAAAAGGTAACAACGATTTTGATATGTTATAATATTTCAGGCTCAAAAAAATCGACCTAGGTGGTGATTTATCGATTTTACGTTTTGGAATACTCGTTTTAATATGATAAAACCGTTTAACACAAGCCGTTTGAATACCTACCTAAAGATATAATAACAATGAAATAACCAATTCGAATTAATACTGTTCAATCAGCTGCTAATTAACATCTGATTGATAATTTATATTTAATCAGCTGTTAATAATATTAAACATTAATTAATACTCTCAATATATATTTAGCAATGAAACAAAAACGAGCAATCTACGTATTTATAAATGACCATTTTCTCGCAAACAGTTCTAACGATTAAAATATAACTGTGGAATATAACTTTTTTCTGTCTCAAAAAAAACGAACTATTATAACGGATTTCATCTTTGGGAGAATTTGTTTTCTAATTAAGAAAACGTGAGTTGTCATAAGTTAATCCTGTTAACATTAACATATTTTTGTTATATTTAAACTACTGTAGTAATTCTTAAACCAGACTAAATAATTATTAATATCATGATTTTATAATAAATACGGAATTTCGAAAACAATCTTCTTGGAATCTCCACCAGTGCGTGACTGCCTCATCAGAAGTTCCGTGGTAAACTCCTGCAGAACGTGGCTTGCACGTCAAACAGCTGATGGTTGATGCTATGATATCGTAATACGTTGCTATGGTTACTAATTCATGATCCGTCTTGTCTGACCAGCGTAAAGCTTTCGTTTAGTGAATTCTAATCCACTTAACTTGCATTCAAATAATACCGAACACAATGTTTGATTATTAAATGCGTTAGTTGCTTATTATTGAATTTTAAGTGGAAAATGAGCAGGCACAGTAAGAGCCGGTATCAATCCTTACCTCCAGATAAGCGGTTGTGTGTGTGTGTGTGTGTGTGTGTGTGTGTTTTAGCTCGTTATAATTCACATTTTGAACCAATTTGGTATAAACTTGGCACAAAATTCATCTTGATAATAGGCCTTTTATGGACAAGTTCTTTAACCAGCCATATCCTATGAAATTTGAAAATTGTAAATGCGGATACGTAAGCAGACTTTAATGCTATTATTATTTTTAAAATAGATTTTCAAATATATATAAGATAAAATGAATATTGTTGAAAATTTGCTTTAATCACGTTTCGGGACCGGTACGTGGCAATTTTACACACACACACACACACACACACACACACACACACACACACACACACACACACACACACACACACACACACACACACACACACACACACACACACACACACACACACACACACACACACACACACACACACACACACACACACACACACACACACACACACACACACACACACACACACACACACATACAAATATATATATATATATATAATATATATATATATATATATATATATATATATATATATATATATATTATTATTATTATTATTATTATTATTATTTGCGTATAGACCCTGTTGGATCACGCAAAGCACTCCGACTCATGTCTTGTTCCTTCTAATCCTCCACACCTCCCTCATCCTGTCCCCATGGATCCTCTTCCGCTCCTCAGTCCATTTTACCCCTGCTCTCATTGACATTTCATTCTCTGGGACCTTCCAACCGAGCATCTTTCTCCTGTATGCGTGCCTGTCTTCAACGTCTGTTGAGTCTATTTCTGCGTCATGTAGGTCTATTCTGACTTGTGCGATCCACGACGTTGTTGATTTGACTCCTTGTATATACTTAAGGATTCTGTTGGCAAGTCTCGTTGTTGGGAGTCTACTGATGTGTCCATAGAACCGAAGCCTCCTTCTTCTGATATCTGCTGCCAGGTTCGATATCTTCTCTGTGGTCTTCCGGGAGTGCAACCTGTATCCATCTTCTGTTAATCTCGGGCCAAGGATCTTCCTCAAGATTTTGCGTTCTTCCTTCAAAATACCCTCCATGGTAGCTTTTGTGTGGAGTGCTAGCGTCTCGCTTGCATATAATATATATATATACACATTGAATAAATAATTGCACTATAGTGATAAGCCCAGTAAATGTAATTTTCTCCCAAACAGCTGATTTCGCATCACAGCTGTTTCTTCGATAATTTCAGTTGAAGGTATGCATTTATTGAGGTTAGTCACATTACAATTATTATAACAAAAATATTAATAAATCATTACTAATGCGTTAATTTAATTTCGAAAACGTGACTTTAAACATTTTCCAAAATATGACGTTTTACTCCTTCCATTTTGAGTAACAACAGTTTGTATTTTCCCACCATTGTACTGCGTAACTCTGCGGAATTTTCACTATAATCTTGGACTTAGTTTTCATAGTTCGCTGTTTTCCATTTTCACAGATCGAACTACAAGTATTATCTGCTATACTTTTATTACATAGTCGTTGAGAGAAAAGTGACGTTAAAATTGCTTACGTTCAAGTACATTTAATCAGCTGATCATTGAAAAATTACAAGTGCCTAATGAATCGGCAAGTCGGCAGAGTAAAATAATTACAAGGTTATTTATAATTACAGTATTTTCGAAAAGCGGGACGTTTGTGCTCAGCTCGCGTAGCTCGTAGCTAAAGCACGATGTTCCGACCAAACACCGACAATCGCTTAACAAATTGACAACTGGTTATACAAGTTTTTAGTAAATCATTGACCCGCCTATAGATATACGCATTCAACATTTTAAGTTTAGCTCTAACTTATAAAAATGTATTACAAAGTCTTTAACTTGATTTCTGGTAAAATATCTCGATCATTGCTAAAAATGTTTGGGTTAAATTTAAAGGGAACTGGAAGCTTCTACCCATAAACAGCTGCGATGCGATAACGAAGCAATTATTACTTTGACTTGACGAATGAAATTGCAAATAATCGCGGCACGCAGCTGTCTCGCTGAGGTGAATTTCCAAAAGTATTTTTTTATCGAATCTTTTTTGAAATTCTGATTTCACCATCTTTATCAACATAAATATTTGCATGTACTATTATTTTAAACTTTCAAATTGCACTGAAAATACGAAATTTAATCATTATCACCGTCAAAAAGTTTTTATTTTCAACGGAGTCTGAAAATTCAAAAATCTAATTTATGCAGTTTTTTATGCTAAATTACAATAGTGAAAGAGGATTTTCAAAAAGATTTAAGGCAAAAATGTTATAAATTCTTAAAAATTTGAAATGGCCCCCATTTTGAAACAAATTTTGCTGGTTAACGAACTTGTCCAACATGATCGATTTTTGAGCTAAATGTGATTCAAATCGGAATAAAATAGCAAATGTGAGCGTTCTTAAACACACATTTACATGAATAAAAATGTTAACGACCCCTTAAAAAGTAATCTACAGCACAGGATCACTGCTCATTTCCAAATCCTGGATCTGGATCTTACTATAACCAAATTGCTCATTTTTTCAATGAAAATTTGCTAAAAAACCTGACTGAGTATCTAAAGTTTGTGTATGCAATGTTTCAGGACAACTCACGCAGTAGTTTAGGTTTCTATTCAACTATAAACATGTGTAAACATGCAAATTTATGATTTTATAGATATTGATAGAAATAAAAATATTTTTTACGAGCGTCAAATTAGAAAATGACAGCTCCAAATTATTTTTTACGTACCCGTATCTATTCCTTCATAATTTGTCACTATTAAGAGCATTGTAAAAAAAAATATTTTTAGAACAAACTAGCCCCCCGTGGAACCTAAACTAATTGTACGATTTTTGGTGACATTTTGTATGTAGTCTGCAAATATACCTGTTTTGCCTATATATAGGGACAACGTTTTTATTAAGAAAAAAGGTTTTTTGAAAACATTTTTTGTTTTATTTAAATTTATACAGTGATAATCTAACCACTAGACAGAGGGAACTCCGTAATAAATTTTTCACTCCCTAAACGAACTGTACTGTTAAGACTACAAAGACAAAATTTTGTGTTGATACTACCCACATACATTTTTAAATTGAATTTACAAGCAGTTCGTTTCTACATAGATCTCGGGTTCAATATCCTTAGCTAAGAAACACATTTTTTAGTTTTTTCTCCAATTTTAATGACACTCAAAATTATACTGCTGTCGGTAAGTGCTAGCGAAAAATGTAAAACCAAACTGTTCAAGAATTACGGAAACAAAGATGGCAATTTTGAACTTGTAGTATTAATAGTTGTAATTGTAGTTGTATTAATAGCTTATAGTATTAACATAATTTGAAACTTATTATAGCCTATCAGCTGTTCAATGAAATCAGCTGATCATACGAATTAATATAAAACAACTGATCTTTTACTATTAGATTTTTATAAGATATAATTTAATGGTTCAATTCTTATATTTACATCGGTAAATATTTTTTTACAATGCTATTAATAGTGACATATTATGAAGGAATAGATATGGGTAATATAGCATTAATGGTGAACTAGTAGTATTTTGCAGTCCTGTAAAATTGAAACGTTTTGTTTTAAGCTAATTTTGAAAATAAACAGATGGAACAGTCATCGTAGTAAGAACCACAAGCTGTAAGATTCATTTTTCGTATTTTCAATGGCACATAAAAAGTGGAAATGACACTTTGTGCAGATTATTTAAGCTGATTATTCAAAATATTGCGAGATTAGAAAAAAGTACGATTACTTTAAAGATTTGAAGTAGTAGCCGTAATTTTGAAACAGTTAAACTTATATTGTTGGGTAACGAATTTGTCCAGGCTATTACTGGTTGATTTTGCACCAAATTGAAATCAAATCGGACCGAAATTGCGAACATTTAAAGTGGTGTGTGTGTGTGTGTGTGCGCGCGCTCGCTCGCTAGCGCGTGCGTGCGTGTACACACACACACACACACACACACACACACACACACACACATATATATATATATATATATATATATATATATATATATATATATATATATATATATATATATATATATATATATATAAACAATGCTTGAAAAAGGGATCTCAGGATCAGTCATCATTTTAAGATGCAGAGTTTAGGTCTTGCCATGATGGTCGGAACTGTTACCATAATGACCGCTCCAACAGCTCATTTTCCAATGGAAATTCGTTAATTTAGGTCCTATAAGCCTTGGTTTTGAAAGATTTATTTTTGTATATTATCGAACAGGACTGATTACATTGTAAAACGTCTAATTTTAAATCGAGTTTTTTTTTATTATTCTAATCTGATTGCAAAGTAATTTTATAAAAGAGCAGCTTGGCGCCGTACTTCGCGGAATTAATAACTCGAGCTACTTGTTTTCCTAAAATCCGCCAAAGAGAACCGGTCTTTGATTAGATAAGTTGACAAGACATTACTGCGCAGGCGTCTGAATAAATTGAAACTATGTATTTAGTATAGGTTTTTGTGTTTACACGTCGGCCATTTCCTGTACACTATTAAACTCCTACAGCTGAACAAAAGCAAACACAGATCACGCGGTAGAGAGTGTAGGCCAATTAAATTGAACAGCATGCTTTATTGGAATATAAAACGAAGGTGTGCACTTCAGTAGCCTATAATTGCTAATAATAGTCTGGTAATTACTATTATTGCCATAGCAACCGGTTAATCGTTACTACTAATGAGATAGTTATTTGCTAATTGCGCTTATTTTATTCTTTTCACAGCTGCTGGCCAGTATTTAAAATGCTTTCCTGTATTGAAGTTATAATTCATTAAAGAATTTCTATTAAACAATGAGCTATTGAAGCCTTTTTCATATTCAGAACCAAGAACTTAAAATTAGTTTATATCCTGACAAGTGCGCGCGCTTTTAAATTACGTTGAAATTACGAAAACGAACCCCGATTGTCGTCAAATTCATTTCTTAATTACAATATGAATTTTAAATCCATTCAAATCAATGTAATCCGTTTTTTTTTAATAAATAAATCAATGGCTAAATTGATAATAATTACAGGCTTTTGGTATTACTGAAATTAAATTTTAGCGCCAAGTTTAAATCAAATTACAACCAGAAATACGATTGTTAGAATGAGGACACACACACACACACACACACACACACACACACACAGACACAATGTTCTTATCAAACTAGGTTTCGGGATTTACCAAGCTTATGAGGTCTCAAACTTCCTGTCTCCATTACCCGTTGATGAATTGTCACAAAAGTTGTTTAGGTGGGTAATATACGATTTGAAAAATGTTCGCGATACAATAGCCTAACTTCCAAGCTATTGCATTGTGCATTTCCGAGTCAGTAAAACGTTACCTGCCGTGCTGAAAGAAATCAAATAAACACTTAGTAACACTTGACGAAAAAATAAACTAAAGAATCATTAAGGCATGGATTAAATGTGTTTTATTTGTAAATTGCTTTAGTTAAAAATTAACAATACTTATATAATATTTTAAGACGTAGTCAGCTGTTAAAAACTAGCAAAATGTCCTTTTTTGTGTTAGTCTAATGTTTTAGTATTAGCAAAGAACATTATCATGTTTTTATAACACTGTTCCGTTGTTTTATATCCAATTATTTCGAAACAAACCTTGTCAGTTTTGTACAAAAAAATAGTTTTTTGAGGATATTTTATAAACCTCTTTGATTTTATTAAAATACTTTAGGCTATTTCTCCATCGTTTTTTCCTAATATTGTCTTTCCAACGTAAACATATGAATACAATTTTGTTTGTGTGTAAACAGGTATTGAGTAACAAACTTTTCTTTAAAAACACATATAGACAGGCAGACAGAAAGGTAAGCATTTTAGGACATACCCCTCTAAAGATTTTTTTATTTTTGCACCTAAAATCATATTCTGATTTTTATTTTGGCAATTTTCCTAAATACGCTATATATTCCGATTTGGTTCAAACGTAGGACAAAAATTAATTTTGTCCACGTTCGTTACCCTACAAAACTAGTTTAAAAAGTTTCAAACTGGCGACCAAAACGTCAAGATTCTTGTAATATATCTTACTTTGTCGTATTTTTAATAAAATTTACTTTACTTGGATTTGTAGGTCTCATTTACTTGTAACTATAATGAAATGTATTTAATTACCATTGTAATCAATAGTTTAATCTGTAAACATTTTCTTACATTATTGTTGTAATATATCTTATTTCTTTTTGTAATAATCGTTATTTATATAACCTTTCCTTCGTTTTTGTTGAAATAAAACCTTACTTATATTGTAATTAGTTTTTAATACTTGTTGGTGTGATATTCTCCTTACTTGTAAATAAACTTTATTACAATATAGGCCTAACGAATTCTGTAATATAAATATAAGCAACATAACGATATAAAACGATATATTGAATATACAATAACAACGAAAACAATATACACGAATTCCATAATAAAAGTTTGTAATAAACATTATTTATATTATAATAAACTATCCTTACTTATTGATGTACCTTACTTATGTTTGTAATAAACAATATTTATAATGTGATAAACTTTTCTTACTTGTTGGAATATGCCTTACGTATTGTCTTTATAATAAACGTATTTGTATTGTAATAAAAATTTGCTTAATTTTTATTTCATACTGTATTTACTTGTCCTTGTAATAAATCTTATTTAAATAGTAATAAAAAAATCCTTTCTGGTTGTAATATACTTTGCTTTTCTTTGTAACAAAATTTCCTTGTTTGTTGTTTTAATATAACGTAGTGATTGTTAATAATTGTTGTAATAAACCTTGTTTAAAGAATAATACAAATTATTTAATTGTTGTAATATACTTTCAATTACATGTATTTGTAATAAACTTTACTTAATTATAACAAACTTTTCTTAGTTGTTGTAGTAATACACTTTTTAATTATTGTTTTTGTAACAAACCTCATTTGAATTGTAATAAAACTTGCTTAATTTTTGTTGTAATATACCTTACTTGTCTTTCTAATAAACCTTATTTTATATTGTAATAAAATATGTATAATTGTTGTTGTAATATAACTTACTTGTATTTTTAACAAACCTTACTTAAATTGTAAGACATTCCCTCACTCATTGTTGTAATATACCTTACTTGTCTTTCTAATAAACCTTATTTTATATTGTAATAAAATATGTATAATTGTTGTTGTAATATAACTTACTTGTATTTTTAATAAACTTTACTTAAATTGTAATAAATTCCTTCAATCATTGTTGTAATATACCTTCCTTGTCTTTCTAATAAACCTTATTTTATATTGTAATAAAATATGTATAATTGTTGTTGTAATATAACTTACTTGTATTTTTAATAAACTTTACTTAAATTGTAATAAATTCCCTCAATCATTGTTGTAAATGAGGTATAAATATATACCTTCCTTGTCTTTCTAATAAACCTTATTTTATATTGTAATAAAATATGTATAATTGATGTTGTAATATAACTTACTTGTATTTTTAATAAACCTTAGGGCCTACTTAAATTGTAATAAATTTCCTCACTTATTGTTGCAATATACCTTATTTGGCCATGTAATAAGCTTACTTACATTGTAATAAAAGTTCCTTTTTGTATATTTAATATTTTACTTAATTGACCTTGCATTAAACCTTATTAACATCGTAATAAACTATTGTTGCTGTAATATATCCTACAGACTTACAATAAAAGTTGCAATTTCAATATTCAATAGACCTCACTTATCGTTTGACGTAAACCTTACTAGTAACTGTAGTAAATCTTACAGCTTTAATAAAACATACTTATTTGTCTTAGTTGAAAAACTTACTTATATTGTAATAAACTTTCCTTACTTGACGTTGTAATAACTTTATTTACTTGTTCAAATAAACTTTACTTTGTACTTATTTTAATGGGTCATATAACCTTTTATTACAGTTCATTTTGTGAATTGTAAAACTAGTTCATACTGTTATTATCTGGATATTTTCTAAAGGTAGAATAAATTGCAAAATCCCAAACAAAAACGTGCACTCGTAATGTATCAGAATGCCGGATAGAAGTGATCTTAATTAATATCATTAATCTATTCCTTGCGTGCGTTTCTAAGCACCTTCAGACGCTGGAGTAGTCGGAGGTCTGTCTGAATGAAAGTACTTTAATTAATTACCATTAGTCACAAATACGATTTTAAATTGCATGAACTACTTAATCCGTTAGAGTGAGTGCCGCGGTTGGGTTTAAATTAAGACTGATACGAAGTGATTGCATTATGCTTTATGTTTCAGTGCTTGTACATACATACACGCTTTATAAATCCCGACGTTCACAATATGGAGTCAAGGCGAAACTGCCAATAAAAGTCAAAACAATAGTTGTTATTTTGAAACGTATTTTCCACTCTGTGCAATCTTCAAATCAGCCAATAAAACTGTCCGAACATATTCGCAAAGATAAGAAAAGCTAGGAAAATGTTTCTCATACGATAAGCTATTATAGACACGCTGCAATGACATCACTGTGACTCACATTTTATGTTACACCGCCGTGAGGACAAAACGTATTATCATCGCTGACATTGTTCAAGAACCCCGCGGCCGGTGTACATGTTAATACGGGCCCGGATCCTCAAATTCTTCGTGAATCTAGGCCATGATTAGACACTCGTCAGCTGTATGACACATCTCATGACGGCATACTCTCGGTTTAATGTATTCGAGAACATTTAGCTGGGTTTCGGAACTTCCTGGAGGGTGAAAGGTTATTCTGAAACGTGTGCATGCACCAGTTCCTTAATGCTGACTCTAGCTGAAGGCTTTATTTTATTTCTTCGGTGTTCGCTGCATATAAAACACATTACTCAGGTGCCCTGCAGCCGAATGAAGAAGTAATTTATGGGTTTTGTGTTTTCGAATTAAATTTGTACGTGACTACAAGTATGAGAACTTGAACACGGATTTACAGGACGTATATAAAACTTATAATCGCGGCACGCAGCTGTCTCGCTGACTTCCCGGACGCAAATTTCCAATAATAATTGTTTCCATCTGACAGTTATTTTTTTGAATCTGATTTTACCATCGTAACCATCGTTAAAATTTGTATGAATCTACATCAATAATACGAAAATGGACCCTGTACGCCGTGAGAGTTATTTTCGTATTTCAAAAAGAATTTGAGAAGCTAATTTAAGCAGATTTTAACACTGATTAAGATGGTGAAATCAGATTTCAAAATTTTACGATAAAAAAATGTATGATTTTTTTAAAGATTCGGTATTGACGCCATTTCGAAACTTTTGGACGGATTACTCTGGGTAGCGAACTTTTACCAAAAGTATTATCGATTTCATGCCAAGTTTTGAATAAAATCGGACAAATTTTGTGAAAGTTAAGGGCTAAAGTACACACAACCTCTGTGTTTGGTCTCATTTGATTAACTTAACGACCCAAAAACAGTGTACACTTAAAAACGACTTAGCTTGAACAAGTTTGTTATTCATCGAAATCGGTTTTAAAATGATGGCCATTAGAAATCTTTAAAACTCTTAACCTTTTTACCTAAAACCTTTTTGTAAATCTGATTTTATCAGAGTTAAAATCAACATGAACTTGCTATTTAAAAATTCCGTTAATATATAAAATGGCTACAATCAACTCATTATGATAGTGAAATTATATTGTCAAAGTATTGTAAGTATTGTTATTATTATTTTTTTTAAATTCGCTTTTATTACGTCAGCAAATAAGTTGCGGCAGCGATTATTGTTTCGGTTCCAATCTATTGTATTTTCTAACGGAATTTTGTTTTTCATTAAAATATTTCTTTAATCAAATTTCAAATGAGCTCATCTAATTATTAATAATTTTGTATTATTTATTTTTAATAAATCCATTTGAGTTTGTATACTTATCTTTTTGCAATATAAATTCATATCGTATAAATACTGCAATAAATTAAATTCTTAACGTAATTACTTTTCCCCACTGGGTACGGATTTATTTTGTTTTTCTTACCTTTCCTAGCTTCAAACATTTCATGTTCGTTGACGAGTTTCGGAATACTTCCTATAACAAAACTTGTTTGCTGTTCCCCAAAAAGTTTTTTTTTAAGTACAGTAAAATGTTTTGATGATGGAGGTATTCCTAAAATCGTCAACGAATACAAAATGTTTGAAACTAAGAAAGGCAGATTGTGTATTTAACAGAATAACTAATAAATATCCGGCTTCAGATATCTTACCATGCGCTTTGAGTGTTAGGGTTTGGGGAATTGTATGCGTTCATTATTTAAGTTAACAATGCCCTATTGAGAAATAATATATTTTGGAAGATAGCCGCCCAGGGGTCTAATCGTCATGGACTCCCTCCCTGCATTTCAACCCCTTGCTTATCTGTTACCAACAATCAGGGTTATTTTCTTTTCTTAATTCTAATTTATCTTCATATTTTTTGTTAGTTTATATTCCTGATTTTCATCAAAAACGTTTTGTAATTTTTAAATTACAAAAAAAAATGGTTTTGTCTCAAACAATTTTAAATAATCAGCGTAACGTCTATGTAAAGTAGATACGGAAAGTACTCAAATAAACCCTGACCGCCGTCACATGATACTAGTAGGAATTAAGAAATGTTTTGACGTCGGACAGGGTTCATTATCGTATTTCACTGAAATTTAGGATTTCTAGTATATGCAGATTTTCTAGTATATGCTGATTATGATATATGAATACAGGATTTCAAAAAGGTTAATGTAAAGAAAAATACTTTCGTAAATTCGCTTCTATCATGTCAGCGAGGCAGCTGCGTGCCGCCATTGCTTACTCACTTTCTATACTGTGCAATAAAACAGAAGATGGAAAGTTTGTTTAGAAACTTACTTATTATTCTCAGCAGTTCTGAAGGGCAAATTAATCCTTGTCTAAAATTTTACCAACCATAATTATAAATGTAAACAACAATAAATATACGGCAGTACAAGCTGATTTCGAGAATGCCCACTTCCGATATAACTCAACCCACCTCCTGTAAATATAATTTGCACAGCTACTAAACAGTGTAAAAGGAAAATGCAATAACCAGCAGCTTTAATAGGACATCAATAAAAATAATAAAAGTTTGCATTTTAATGCTTTAAAATTCCCTGAAATTTACAAAATGAATATAATAGCGGTCAAGGTTAGTATTTTCAATGCAACTTACAAATTTATAATTGTGCAGCGTTTACTGCCGATTTTGATAGTGTACACAAATTTTCAAACTATTTTGAGATAAAAATGTTAGAAATGCGCTTCCATCAGCGAGACAGCTGCGTGCCGCGATTATTTCTGTATTCAGTTTGAATGATTCTTTGTAAATGATTCTATCAGGTTTCCGCTAAACGAAACTAGCATTTACACTATTACACTACTACCCATAAATAGAACAAGACATGCCATCTTCCAAGTGTAGGTGTAATATGGTACGGTGTCGACATATTACCTTTATAAGTCATGGATATCCAAGACCGGTGCACGTAATAACTTTCACGTAGCCTGCAGCCACTGATCACATTGAATACGCGTAAATTAGTGTTTAATGGCACATAATTAGAATAACACAAGAGTGTGTGTTGGAACAGCATCGTGTAAAAACCGTTTAAGGTAAAATAGACGCTGACTTGTTATTCTAATTTCGAACCATTTTCGTCTGACGAGATACGTTTTGTTGTTTTTTATTCATGTTTTATTAAAGCTGTTAGCTGTTAGGTTTTGTTTTTACACCGTTTAGTAAGTGTGCAAATTATGTTCGCAGCAGGTGGGTTGAGTTAAAGTCCGAAGTGGGCATTTTCGAAATCAGCTTCTAATACCGTATATTTATGGTAAAATTTAGGCAAGGATCAATTTGCCCTTCAGAACTGACAAGAACAGTGAGTAAGTTTCTCAACAAACTTTCCGCCTTCTGTTTTATTGCGTACTATAGAAAGTGTAAACAATCGCTGCACGCAGCTGTCTCGCTGACATGATAGAAGCGAATTTCCAAAAGCATTTTTTTATCTTAACATTTTTTAAACCCTGAATTCACTATCATAATCAGCATTGAAATCTGCCTATATAGTAGGACTTCAAACTTACTAATTACATTGAAAATTCGATAATAAACCCTGACCGACGTCAAAACATTTCTTAATTTCTAAATATTTTAAAAATTTAAATTGTTAATTTATGCAGCTTTTAACGCTGATTACAATAGTAAAATTTGATTTTCAGCAAAGTGTAAAATAAAAAAGTGATGAGTTTTTAATGATTTCATACTGTTGAACGAATTTTACTCGTTAATGAAAATTGTGCAGCTATTATCATAAACGATTTTGATGCAAAGTTTAAAATAAATCTAACCAAATTGCTAAAACACACACACACACACACACACACATCTAAAGTGATCTAGAACCTACAAATCATGATCAGTGCTCATTTCAAGGTCCGGTCTTACAATTATGGCCGCTTCGATAGAAATTCATTAAGAATATGTGGTGTAGTGAATAAATTGAACTTGACATTTTCGTGGGTCTTACATTTTCAGGTCTCCTTAGTCCAAAAAAGTTGTTTTACTTTATTATTTGTTTGTTTATACATTACATTTGAAATTTCACACATACGTTTACATTTGAAAGAAAACTTTAGGGGGAAAAACGTTGGAAAAATATTTCACTTATTTTCAAAATAACGGTTGTCTAAAATATCTAAATTAAAATAAAATAAATCGAACATATTTATAAAATATTCTCAAAAAGTATTTTTTTTTACAAATACGAGTTTTTTTGTTGTTATGTAACTCGTATAACAATGTTTGTTTCAAAATAATTGGATATCAAGCAACGGAACAGTTTTATGAAACATGATAATGTTTTATGACAATAGTAAAACATTAGTGGAGACTCACAAAAAGGACATTTTGCTAGTTTTTAAACAGCTGATTATGTGCCCAAATAATAACACCTGTGTTATGTTCAGTAAGCAAAGCATTGTTAATTTTTAACTAAAGCAATTTACAAATAAAACACACTTAATCCATGCCTTAGTGATTCTTTAGTTTATTTTTTCGTCAAGTGTTACTAAGTGCTTATTTGATTTCTTTCAACACTGCAGGTAACGTTTTACTAACTCGGAAATGCACAATGCATTAGCTTGGAAGTTAGGCTATTGTATCGCGAACATTTTTCAAATCGTATATTATCCACCTAAACAACTTTTGTGACAATTCATTAACGGCTCAGGGAGACTGGAAGTTTGAGACCTCATAACCTTGATAAATCCCGACAACCACGTTTGATAAGAACATAGTGTGTGTGTGTGTGTGTGTGTGTGTGTCCTCATTCTAACAATCGCATTTCTGGTCGCAGTTTGATTTAAACTTGGCGCTAAAATTTATTTCAGTAATACCAAAAGCCTGTCATTATTATCAATTTATCCATTGATTTATTTATTTAAAAAACGGATTGCATTGATTTGAAGAGATTTAAAATTCATATTGTAATTACGAAATAAATTTGACGCGAGTCGGAGTTCGTTTTCGTAATTTCAATGTAATTTACTTTTTAAATATTTTAATTTTTTTTATAATAACATGGAAGATATCAGCAGTCACACAAAGGAGTGTTTTGAGACCTTAGTTTACACCTTTCACTTAATTATAAATATACTATAAAAGAAGACAATATTGCAACATTTACAGACGATATTGTCTTAATAGCAGAGGGATAACAGTTGAATAAATCACTGCTCACTTCAAAATGTCTTGAATATTGTTAATAAATTGACCGAGACAAGGCGCATTAAGCTAAACGAAGTAAACTCTATACACATGAGTTTCACTAATCTACACATAAATTTTACGTTACAAGTAATATGAGAAATGATAAAACTACTCCGCATGTGAATAGCGCGTGGGCTAATGCTAGATGGAATAAACTCGTGAAACTAAAATGAAAAAAACTTTATATTAAATTTAGACAAATGCAGTGACTAATTTTGAACTGTCTTTGCATAAAACATTATTAGTATAGAAACAGGTAATGATGTATGGAATGAAACTGTGGGGATTTATTGCGAAAAGTAATAAACAAATATTGCAGAAGTTTCAGGGTAAGGTTGGTGAACTATTGTAAATGCCCCTTGGCCCTTAGTATATAAGAAACGATAACTTGCACAAAAATCTTGATATAAACACAGTCAATGAGGTGTGTATAAACATTATAAGAAAACACTAAGACGACAACATTTGGACAACAAAGTGTTAGTTCGTCGGCTCCAAGTGAGTACAGGTTTAGCAATCATGAGGTCCTTTGTTGGATGTAACCTTCCTCCATCTAACTGCTATTGTGTTAGATCCCTTCATCCCGAGCCTAGATGGAACATCATACGCTGAAGGCTGCTAAGGCTGCAGGATCTCCCAGCCTTAGGGCGACCTCTAGATAAGGCGACTTCTGTCCTTGCCTATGCATACGGGTCTCTGTATTGACGAATATTTTATTTCCCTAAACGCTTTCAGAATTTCGATGGCTGGAAACAAACATTCAAATCACAGAAATCACTGGGGAACTGGTAGACGTTGCCCTAAGACGTGAAAATAGTACTAAGGAAAGAAAATTAGGTCGTATACAACCTCATGAAACACTATAGTTTGGATATCTGCGGGTCCAACTAGGTCCTTCGCAGGCGAGGCCCTTACGCTGAACAGGACGGATCTGAGAGTGACGGTGTTCCTGACGGGTCACTGGACATTCTGCAGTCATTTACACAAAATAGGCTGTCATATGACAAATATTTTTGCAGGAAATATGGAAACCGAGGAAACAGCTCAACACATACTTTTTGACTGTCCAGCTGTGACAGTGAATCCCTAGGCACTCTCTGGAGTGGGAGGAGAGAGGTTGGATTGGGAGGTTGAATCTGTGGACGAGGGTGCACAATAAGGTATATAGCTGAGTGGCAAAACCAAGATCAATGAGAGTCTTGGCCTTCTTGTGTTAAAAAAAACTATGAAATTAACAAGTAGTAAATTGCAGCAGACTTTAGTTTCAAAATTTGCAGTGGAAGAAGTGAAAGACGAGATTAAACATCTCAAGTCATTAAAGTGACAACCTATCTCAAACATATAGACGCTTATAAATGTGCAAATGTCTACACTAGCGCAAACTGGAAAGAGAGGAGGCGGTAGCAAAGGGATTTTTAATGAAAGTTAGAAGCAGAAGACCTCCCAGGGGTTGAGAAGCACGGCACTTTTACAGAGATGCGATGACAGTCCTGACAGGAGCCGTATTTTAAAACTGCAGGTTTGTCAGCCTACTCAACAAAAGCAAAAGGGCTCATTACAGGACATTGGCCTGAGTTGCACATGGGACAGGGTGGTCTGTAGTTTCTTTTCTTTTTTGCATAGCCATGGTTTATTTTCGTGGTACAATCCTGTCCTGTCTCATATGCAACTCAGGCTACACTATCCTGTAATGAATCCTGCATAAGCTATGATTGTGATACACTTGCCAGCAGGAAACAAAGAGTATTTGGCTTCCTAAGAACGTCCTGCAGAATGAGTCTTTCTGTGAACTGCTAAAACTCATTGAAGGCAACAGTCTATTAAACAAGAATCAAATAAACTTATTTGAATAATAAGTCCTTTGATTGCTATCCCAGGGGTTACAAAACCCTATAACCTAAAAAAAAATATTCTAATCTAATCTAAACTAAAGAGGGTAAAATTATTTGAAATAGTGTAATGAGTAGGCATATTAGTGAATAATTATGTTTTGTAGTTCCTGGGTTTCTTGAAAAGATGTATATTCAACGCAAAGTAGATGTATTGTTAAATATAAACTACTTAATAGACTATGTCTAGTTTTATTAGATCCAGTAACATTAATAAAAAATATTTTTAATTTTTCTGATAATCACTTATGTTAGACTAATGCAACTATTCTTTTTTAGTCTTTTTTTACAAACTCCGTTATTGATATGGATTGAATTTTGTGTAAAAATCTATACGGATACAAAAATTTGCCAACCAGCGTACTGATTGTTTCTTCTTCAAAATAAAAATTTCCATTCGTAATCAGCGATATGTATTCTTTTGTTTGAACCCAAACACGTTATTTTCATCGTTCCCATTTGGATTTTCCGTTAAAATTTGTTTAAAACTGCAATGTTTTTCCTGGATTCAAACGCAGCTGCTTACTTTTAGAGGTGCGTTCGACAGACAGATTCACGCGCGGATCCCTAAAGTTCAAAAGCTTTCTGTTTTGATTACATCATTCGGTATATTTCGAACCAGTGAACAGTGTGTTATTAAACATGATTCATCAAAGCCGCTAGCGAGCACACTTACACACTTAATTGTAACAACTTAACCCAGCTCTAATGTCATTATATTACTAATCGATTATGCATAACTGTTTGCCGTAGGCTACGACAATTTGTCGTCTTGCGATTGGATAATGCAAATCTATTGTATTGGTAAACTTAGTTCGGGGAGGAGCTTTGAGGTAATGATGTCATATCTGTAAATAAATGGCGGAAACTGTACAGAACCAGTAGTTTAAAGACAAATTGTCTACAATTATCTTTTTAGATCAGACCTAAGTATAAGGATGACTAAAAGAAAGTATGGTCGCTTAGACTGGATTCAAATGTCAGGCCCACTTGAGATTGTTTTTAAGCTCCGGCATACAGCAAACAATTTAAAGTGATATTTTAATAATTATAAGAAATATTTTAAAGACATATTTTCTGCTTTCGTATTGTTTCTTCTTCTTCTTTTTTCCTTTGTGTAAGCCTGAGTAGTTCGCGAGCACCAAAAGTCACAGCAAAATATATATTTTTGACTAATATTATTAAAATATATAAAACTAATATTAATGTCATATGTTCTTAGCTTTAACATTAAAAAAGGAAAGCATATTATGTTCGCATTTTGGTCCGATTTGAATCACATTCGGCTCAAAAATTGGTGACGGTAACTTCTTCAGACAAGTTCATTAACCCGCAAAATTTATTGAACAATTTCAAAATGGTGAGTATTTTAAGCCTTTAAAAATTGGTAACTTTTTATTTAATTAAAAAAAAATATTTTATTATCGCACTCTGCATTAAAAACTGCATAAATAAGAATTTTGAATTCAAAATCCGTTGAAGTTAATGAATTTAATTTGACGGCGGTCAGGGTTCATCTTTGTATTTCAATGTAATTTGAAAGTTTTTAAAATGCTAGTATATTGCAGAATTCAATGCTGATTATGATATTGAAATAAAAATTTCAAAAATGGGTATGATAAAGAAAAACACTTTGGGAAATTTGCTTCTATTAAGTCAGCTAAACAGCTGCTTGCAGCGATTTGTTGTCATTATCAGATGTAATAAGACATTTAATGATAAATTAAGTTAAGTCAATATCTGTCGCTATCTCTCAAATTTTTGATGGGAATTTGAACCTGGGACTACCTGGATCTCCCACCTGGACCTAAAGACATATATTCTTAAAGTTTAAGCAAAATATTTCCGCGGGATGCCTAGAGCTACTTTGCACTCTCTAATGAACGCTCTAATCACATTATAGATTAAATGGGTCGCGTATGTAGCATAACGACTTTAATTATAATCCGAATATGTATTATTCAAGTTTTAAGCAGAAATCATAACACCGGGCCACTAATGTACCAAAAACTATGGCAAATTGAAAGTCTAAATTCACTTCAAAAATACTAATTTATCTGCATGCGGCAAACGTAACTTTTTTATATTTTATTCATGATATCGCGAGTTTTTTTACATAAAATAAGTATTAAGCCCGCTAAAGACGTTTTTACTACAAAAATGGTGGTACCAACAAAAATGCAGTTTTTTGTATGATGTGTGTGTGTGTGTGTGTGTGTGTGTGTGTGTGTGTGTGTGTGTGTGTGTGTGTGTGTGTGTGTGTGTGTGTGTGTGTGTGTGTGTGTGTGTGTGGAAACAAAGCTTTAGAAATTACTTGTCACTATTATGTGTTCACATAACACATAATATATGCACAGGACATGAAGATGACAAATAACACATTCTATATGTCGCGGAAGTAGGCCAAGTCCTTCCAGTCCAGGCGAGAAAGTTGTCACTGCGACGTAGCCTGGCCTACAGAACAGAACAGAACAATAGTTGCGTTAGAAGATGAAACACATCACGAACCACATAAGCGCATACATTGAGGAACAATCTTTGTAAAGTATGTGCTTTAAAGACACATCACTTGTTAGCGAATGTCCATAGCCATTGGAGCGGCCATCTGTAACACTCAAACCCGCGGACTTTGAAATAAACACCGGATAGGTACACGCACTAAAAATACTTTATATGTAAGACAATCTGTCACACTATTCGAAGTATGCAGAAGTATGGTAACAATGGGAAAAAATAATCACAGAAGATTTTGATGGTTCTATTCTCTGTATCCAATTTGATGAATTTTGACGTTTTGGTCTCTTTTAACCACATCTCGGGACAAATTAACGAATTTGTTCAAGCTATTGCCGAATTAATTTTTTGTGCCAAGTTCGAATCGAATCGGACCAAAATTGCGAACGTGAGCGTGCTAAACTGAAATACTGATTTGCTCAAAGCCTCTGTATGGGTGTTACCATGACGGCCACTCCAAATAGCTTATTTTTCAATAGAAATTTGCTAATTATGTTTTGTTATTTTCCGATTTAACGTTAAAGCGCTAGAGTCAAATTATAGGCTACAAAGTTTTTGATACGAAACCTAGTCAGTACATTCTTAGACGATTTTGTCTAACGCAACACCTTAGATTATAATAGTCGCGGCACGCAGCTGTCTCGCTGACATGATAGAAGCGAATTTCCAAAAGACTTTCTCTTTACTTTAACCTGTATGAATTTCTAGCTTCACAATCATAATCTGCATATAATTAATATTTAAAATTTTCAAATACAGTTTAAGACAAAAACGTTATGAATTTTTAAAGAATTGAAATGACCGCCATTTTTAAATCTTTGAACGAATTTTGTTGGCTAACGAACTTGTCAAAGCTACTAATATAATCGAGTAAATCGCCAAGTTTGAATCAAATCACACCCATAGTGAGCGTACTACAAACATACAAACAACACACACACACACACACACACACACACACACACACACACACACACACACACACACACACACACACACACACATATATATATATATATATATATATATATATATATATATATATAAATTTTAACGCCCATTAACCTCAGAAAGTAATCTAGAGGGCAGAATCAGTGCTCATTTCAAAGTCCCTGGTTTGGGTTTTACCATAACAGCCGCTAATTCACCTGTAGACAAACCTTAATAGGTAATACGCGATACAATCAATAGTCTAACACCCACTTACGGAAAGCACTTGGGGAGTAATTTTTCTACATTATGGCATCGTCAAGTACCTCCATTACAGGCGGTGAGTGTGTGAATGTGAGAGATAAAACGTAACATTACTTACAAACTAGATAACAAGAATAAATAACTTAAAAACAAAACAATACAAAGGTGGACTGTAAAAGGGTCCTAATTAAACAGGAACATAAATATTTTGAAACAATAAAATTTTCTAAAACTAGTTAACAAAAATATAAACTATAAAGAATATATAAATACTAAAAAAAAAAAAAATTAAATATATTGATATATATGCAAGCGTCTCAGGAAGGCCAAAACGCGATCAATGATCGCCGAATCGTCCCCCAAGATCGCCTGCATACAGTTTCCTAATCCATATATTAAACGCATGGTTCTCAAGCAATCGCAGTCTAACATCAAGTGTTTGATTGTGATTGTTTCTCTCACATTCGCAGATGAAGTGCGATTTGATTCAAACTTGGCACGATAATCGATTTTGGTAATACCTCGGAATAACACAAAAATCCGTAAAACTACTTCAATCTTCGAAACATTCCAAATCTTTATAAAATTCATAACTTTTTTCTTTTCTTTTATTTCTTTAAATCTAATTCATCACCGTAATCAGCATTAAAAATTGCATAAGTCAGCTTTTTGAATTTCCAAAATCCGTTGAAGTTAACGAAGTTAATTTGACAGGTCTTGATTCATTATCGTATTTTCAATGTGAATTAAAAGTTTGAAATAATAATAACATATCTGCAGATTTTAGTTCAGAGAGATTGTGAATCAGAACTTCAAAAAGAGGATAAATAAAATAATTTTGATAAATCAATTGTAAAGTTAGCGAGATAGCTGCGTCTGCGTCCAGTGATTATATCGCTTTTGAATTGGTTTAAACGTAAAGCTCGAGAACTGACACTAAACATTTGAGGGGTATTTATTACTGTCTCTTTAAGGAAATCCTGTAAAGAGATATTGACAAATAAAATATCAATATTGGGCGTGTGCAGTCTTTAGCAGTTAATGGGAAAAATAAATTTAAAATATTCAACAATATACAGCAAGAAGTGGTAGTGTTACAGCGTCTCTTAAAAAAGCATCAGTTCTGTAAATGAAATAATTCAACTAATACCACTGGCTGGTATTAAATTACTATAATACACTAATCTTTAATTCAGTACTTGTATTCTAATATTACTGTACATATCTTCCTAAGTAAAATTGTTGCAAAACCAAGTAAGCCTACAATGTCTTGTCAATATGAACGTCTGTTAAAATAGAAGTTATAGTTATATTTAACACTTGTATGACCTGTTATTAAAAGCACTATCATTCATATTATTATTCAGGTTATTTAATACAATAGAATTAACTTTGTTCTACTTTCGTATTTAAAACTATAACCTATAAATATTTGTGGCTGAATTCTACCATTAGACCTTCTTTACAATGAAACCTACTATAACAGGACTTTACATTACAAATCTAAATTAAACTGCAGTATTTACTGTTTGTTAAAAGCAGAGTCATTTATTTAATATCATTTACATATTAGAACTAGAATAGATTGTCTTACAGATTCTACTTTAAAAATTGATTCGGTTAAAGTATTGGATACAGTAATAATTTATATATTACTTTCAATAATATTTTGATTAGCAATATATTTTTAGGTGATTTTATTTCAGGTGACATAATTATTTCTGCTCCCTATGGAAGCACTGTGCTGCACTCTCAAGGGGACATTTTATACTGCTCCTGAAATTTTGTTTACAGACCTTTTACTGGTTTTAAGTCGGTTTTATTTTATTGTAAGGCTTTAAAATGGAAAAATATGAGACGAGAGAGTTCCATGGTGTTTTGACGAACCTGTAAATACCCCATATACGTAGTTTTATTAAAGTAGGTCCTTATTTTTGGTTATTCAACAACAAAACCTATCGGAATGTTTATCGCAATTATATGAAAGACTGGCATATCGGGAGTGAAAGGAATACAAGAACATTTTTTCCATGACGGTTTTACTAATTTCCTTGTACTTTTGTTATAGCCTAGTTGAAATGAAGATTTCACTTATAATTCAAGGATATTAAATTTTATATAAAAACACCCGGCATACAACTGTCATTGGTAAAAAGAATTTTTAAAAAAGGATTTTTTTTTAATTCTGACCTCACAATTACAATCAGCGTTAAGATCGTTTACGAATTAACGTGAGGTACGTTTTCCCATTTTTATCGATATTTAAAAATTAAAAGTGCCAATTTATGTAGTTTTTAACGTTTATTACTGATTTTCAAAACGTATAAGGTAAACAAATTATAGCTTTTTTAAGTTTTTATATGACCGCCATTTTTAAACTAACGAAATTTTCAGGGTAAAGAATTTGTCTAAGCAATTACTTAAATATATTTTTCGCCAAGTTTGAATAAAAATTAATCAAAATTGTTCGTGCTAAATTATATACTTTAATAATTTAAAGATCCTTAAAAAGTGTTTCAACAGATGGCAGGATCAGCTCTCATTAAAGTCCCGTGACTGGGTATTACCACGATGGCCACTCCAACAGCTGGTTTTCCAATAAAAAATCGCTAATAAATCAAATCGGGTAAAATCTGATTACAACTAATTAACTTGAAACAATCGACACGATCTGTCTGTGCCTGCAACACGCAACACGCAACACAGACGCTTAATGCGCATGCGTGTTGGGCGAAAACTTAATAAAACCGCGCACTTTGGAAGTACGGTTTTATTTAATGTCAATTGATAGCAATTACGGCTAATAATGGTGGATTCATGAATGGCGAAACTTTCAGAAATTTACTTTCAGCTGGTTAAACATGGCGATCACGTATCACGTAGCCTGTAGGGCAGCTGTTAACTAAGATATCGCAACACGTTATGTTCTTCAGCGGCTTTCAATGGTCATGCAAATTGTCAATTTCCACAGCTTTCATAAGTCACTACAGAAACGTTGCTGTTATTTTAGTTGCGTAAGTTTGGTAATAATTGAAAATGTAAATTAACTTATGTCATAGCGTGGACGCAGTACTTTCTGTAGTGAGACCTTTTTAAATCTTAGCCTATTGATAGCGATTTTCCTTTAGTGAGTCATTGAATTCAGATTCTGTTTTTTAAACCATTTTTTTGAAGGACTCGATTAATTGTTGTATTTGTTTATGTTTAGCATTTAATTAACACAATTGTGGTTCGATTTGATTCACACTTGGCATACAAATTGATATTTAATAGCTAGTACAAGCTCGTTACTCAGCGAAATCGTTCAACCATTTAAAAATGACGGCATTCTAAAACCGTTAAAAATATCTTCTTTAACTTCCGAATATTACACTTTTTAACAAATTTTACCATTGCAATGAGCGTTAAAATCTGCGTAAATTAACATCGTAAGTTTTTTCTAAATTCCATTACTGTATAAATCTGACGATAGTCAAAGTTTATTTTTTTTGTTTTCAGTATAAATTAAGTAAATGATGTAAAAATAATAACGATTTTTACGTTTAATGATATGCACTAAAATTCTGTTAAGAAGCTTTTGACATAATTCCTACAATGCTCAGCTACGGTATCTTTTCCAGCCCTAGCCTCTTCATGAAGTCCAGGATTTTGAGAGGAAACAAGGTCCATCACTTCAAACTTGTAACTTCCTAGAATTTTAGCTCTTTTTTTAGCTAAGGCTTCACAGTCCACCAGCAGAATCCTCAGGTCGAATATTCCGCTAAGCCAGAAAAACGTCAGGACCTCAGGAAAAATCTCCAAGTGGTGACTTTCAAGAGTTCCTTATCCTTACACATCATGTATGCGCAAACCTCTCTCCTTAACTACTTGTGGACGTTTCCATAAGTCAGAATATAAGATGGAATGAACGGGTTCTCACCGAATAATAAAAAAAAGATTAGCCAAATGGAGCAGCACCTTCGTTATGAAGGTCAAGAGACATAAAATTTGGAAAGTAATTAGCAGAGCAAGCATCTTAATAAGGAACTGGGAAGACACCAATTAGAAATATGGGAGGTACCCAAATCCTAGACTTTATAAAGAGTCTATGACTGAAGAAGACGCCATAACTGAGAAGCTCAGGAATGTAGAAATGGGGCACAATATACCAACAATGGTCGCAGTGCAATGTAACTCTACAATTTCATTCATCAAAGTCTTCGAGGAGCTACTTGGCGTGTCTTAAAATCCTTTTTTCCTCCCAGAGTTTCGACTTCCTATCTAGTTCTTTCTATTTAAGTTTCACCTTAAAGTTTACAAAACAGTTCTTGGTCCTATAACTTGGATCAATGCTTTTCATTTCCCTCTACCCTAGTTCGCCCTAGTGTAAAGATGAACAACTAATGTTATTAAATTCGAACGTTGTGTGGTCCGTATTGTAGAACACAGCACACGATGCTAAAAATTATATAAACAAAATTTGAACTTTGTAAGTCATTTAACAAAGTTAAGCACTCTGACACTCGAAAGCAGGCGCGTTAGAGGTGATTGATGTGAATTTTAATTTCAAACATATGGCACCGCGGCTTTCTCTCTGCCTACGGAACTGTTCACTAGTTAAACCTACGCTTGTCTATCAAGTGCGAACCAGTAACCTGTAACACGCTGAAGATTTAGTTGTCATCCAACCACGGCCTTGAAAGACGTTGATTCCAAGTCTTCATGGGTTTATATGAAGAGAAAATTTTTAAAAAATGATACGAAAAACTTACACAAATTTTATCACTTTCAGTATTAGTTAAAAAAATCGACATAATTGTTCAATTTGCTTAAAATTTTGTTGTCAAACGAAAATTCATAACTTAAAACAGTATAATAAATTTGAAATGAAATATTTTACAGGTTCAAAGAGCGTATCTAAGAGAAACAGCGGTCACGTTGTTTTGACGTTTTTCGATTTTTACTCAAAACTTAAATGTCTCTTATTTCAAATTTGTTCAAGTATTATTCAAATTATTACTAAAGTGTTATTCAAATTAGATTGCAAGTAACAAATATGATTAAAATTTTCATCAAAATTTGATGAACCGATTTTAAAAAAATTAACGGATTTCTATTTTTAGAGACCTCAAAATACTTTTGTGTGTGTGTGTGTGTGAGAGAGAGAGAGAGAGAGAGAGAGAGAGAGAGAGAGAGAGAGAGAGAGAGAGAGAGAGAGAGAGAGAGAGAGAGAGGAAGGGAAAAGAGAGGATGAGAAAGAGAGAGAATTTAAACATGAAAGCAATTCAAAATAAATTATGAAGTACAAAAATGTTGTTGTCCATATAAAGAGTTTAACGACGAAGACATTACAATTTACCAATACACTTGTTAAGCATTAAATTAACAGCTGCACGCAACTGTTCCGCAAACATTATGTTAACCATTTTCCAACAATAAATTTTGTTACCTTTCATTTTTTGAAAATATGACTTCACCTTCATAATCAATGTTAAAATCTGAATTTTTATTTTTCAAACTGTACGTTCAAAATAAATGAATCCTGACCGCCGTCAGGTTTATTTTCGTATTTCAATGAAATTTGAATATTTAAAAGACTCGGAATGACCGCCATTTTGAAACTCTTAGCAGATTTTGCTTGGTAATAAACTTGCTAGAGCTAATAAGATTTGTAGGCCAAATTTGAATCATTTACTCATAAATAAATATGTAAAACATTAAAATGGACACTGACTTCACTGTTATTCATTTTTGTAATTTCAATAATTTTTGTTGATTTTTCTGTGTTTTAGTTGTACTATTTGGGAAACCTTGCTTTGTACTATTTATTTTTACCTATTTTACGATTAATAAAAAAATCCGTTCATCAATCAATTTCATATAGGCTATTCATATACGATAAAAAATTTATTAAAATCTGATGAATCAATTTATAGAAATTCAAGGAAGTTTGTGTTTATACTAATTGCGTCACGCAACTTTCTCGCTGACTTGATAGAAACGAATTTCCAAAAGTATTTTTCTTCATCTTACTATTTTTTTTTAATTCTGATTTCATTATCATATTCAGCTTTAAAGAAAGTGTGCATATATTAATATTTTAAACTTTCAAATTTATATTTAAGGTACAAAACTGAACCCTACTGATGTAAAATTAAAGTTCTTAATTTCAAC
Organism: Callitettix versicolor; assembly: GCA_022606455.1. Taxonomy (NCBI): domain Eukaryota; kingdom Metazoa; phylum Arthropoda; class Insecta; order Hemiptera; family Cercopidae; genus Callitettix; species Callitettix versicolor. The sequence goes on along the minus strand of CM040183.1, from coordinate 35,404,046 downwards.
AGATTTATACAATTCAAAAAACTAATTTATTCAGTTTTTAACTCTGATTATAAGCTGGCATGAGCCATTCCAATAGCTCATTTTCCCAATGGAATTCGCTAACACTGCAAGACAGTGTCTGTACTGCTTTCACTCCACTTATTAGCGAATTTGCATTGGAAAAATAAACTATGTAGAGCGGCTATCATGGTAAAATCCAAACTCGGGATCTTGAAATGAGCACAGATTCTAACTCTAGATCACTTCTGAGGGGTCGTTTTATATACGAGGTGTGTGTGTGTGTGTGTGTGTGTGTGTGTGTGTGTTTTCACAATTTTAGTCCGATTTAATCCAAACTTGGCGCTCAAATCAATTATGGTTAATCATGGGGACAAGTTAACCCGTGAAATTCGTTCAAAAGTTTCAATTTCAATTCCTTAAGACTTAACTCTTTTTTTGTTGAAAATTCGATTTTAATTGCCGTAATAAGCGTTAAAAACTGCATAAATTAGCATTTTTTTATTTTCAAAATGTGAAATTAAGAAATATTTTGCTGGTGGTTGAGGTTTATTTTCGTATTTTCAACGTTATTTGAAAGTTTAAAGTGCTAATATGTGCAGATACTACGATATTGAAGTCAGAATTTCAACAGTGTTAAGATAAAGGAAAATACTTTTGGAAATTCGCTTCTATCACGTCAGTGAGCCAGCTGCTTGCCGCAATTACTTTTTATGCTATCATAAAGCTAGTCAGAATTATAGTGTAATAACAATAACGAAGTAATCACTAAAAATAAGATGATGTAATAGCGAAAAGAAACAAAGATAGGAAATGCATACATATGAGACATATTGCAATTACAATTTATATTTATATTTTTTCTGAATAATTTATTTCGATCACGCCTTATTAAATAAACATTACAGTGATTTTGTAATAAAACATTATTATGTTTTGATTTTATGTTACGTTGATATAAACAGTAATATACGCGCTTACATACGTATCAGGTAATCATAAGGTAGAAGAGTGTTTTACCTTGAAAAACTTCAAATCGAGTTACCTTACCAACAGGCTCTGCAAATAAAGTTTTAATTTTAAAAAATATTAATAGAATATTATAAACGGCGGTGGCTGGATTACACGGTGGTCACAAAACGCTAACCTAATAATTAAATAGCAATGCTCTATGATAATCAAATGAAGCCGACCTGACGGCCAGTCACGCAAAGTAAAGATTTAATTAACAGATTTAACTTTCATTTTTTAATATTTTCTTAATTGGAAAACTAAATAATCTCGGCACGCAGTTGCCTCACTGACGTGATAGAAGCGAATTTTCAAAAATATTTTTTACTTTTTTTCAAAAAATATTTTACTTCATCTTATCCTATTTCACCAACGCAATCACCATTAAAATTTGCATGTATTGGCAATTTACATTTTCAAATTGTATTGAATATAAAGTACCAAAATAAGTACTTACCGCCGTCAAATTAAATTTTTTTACTTTAACGGATTTTGAAAATTTGAAGTGCTAACGTGTTTATTGCGATTAAATTGGATTTTAAGAAAAAAATCCATTTAAGATAAAATGTTTGATTTTTGTACTCGTAAGTTCTGAAATTGCCGCCACATTGTGGTTGTTGAACGAATTTTCCTGGTAAATGAAGTTGTCCTATCTGTAAATTTAAACGACTTTTTTGACAAGTTTGAATCAAATCGTGCGCACGCACACGCACTCACACACACACGAACATATATATATATATATACATAATCACGTCTAAAAGTGATCATGGGTTTAGGACCGCTGTCATTTGAAAATGACAGAACGGTATGGGTCTTACAACGGCCGCTCCAATAGCTAATTTTTCTAATGGGAATTCGTTAATTGCAGCACGCAGTTGTCTCGCGCTGACGTAACTGAAGCAAATTCCCGAAATAATTAATTATATACTATTTTTTTAAAATCTAATTACATTCGTCACAATTAGCTTTAAAATCTGCACACATTATTACTTTAATATGTCAAATTCCACTGCAAATGTATAAAGTCCAAATTTATTAAGAATTTAACACCGGTTACGAAGGTAAACACACACACACACACACACACACACACACACACACACACACAAAACACGGGAGCGGAAGAGGATCCATGGGGAAGGATGAGGGAGGTGTGGAGGATTAGAAGGAGCAAGACATCTCGGAGTGCTTTGCTCAACAGGGTCTATACTCAAATAATAATATAATAATATATATATATATATATATATATATATATATATATATATATGTATGTGTATGTGTGTATGTGTGTGTGTGTGTGTGTGTGTGTGTGTGTGTGCGCGCGTGTGTGCTTGTGTGTGTGTGCGTGCGTGTTTGTGATTGTGTATGTGTGCGCGCGCGCGTGTGTGTTCGTGTGTCGTTATATTTGCTTATAAAGACATAGGATGTAACGTCAATTCTTTTATAAATTCAGACAACAATACATTTAACGTAAAAAAACGTTTTTTATAACATTAAATTTTGGAAATTGTGTCAAAAAATACTTTTTTACAAGGGCATAAAAAATAGCTGAACAGCAGGTACATAAGCCATTTTGTTACTAAAATCCAAGCAACATTTTGTTTATATCATTTTCCTTACATAGTATAAGAGACTCCTAAAGTAATTCAAACTGTTTTACCATTTATAATATTTGAGTTACAGCCTCTGGGTCATCCTAAAATTCATAGTAAATTATCGACAATTTATCTTGAAAGTTTTAGTTTTTTATGTTGAACAGTTTTAAAGCTACCATGGTGCTTTAATCACTCTGTGTACACAAGCTTCAATAACACATTTACAGATTGAGTTGAAAAGAGTAATCTTAAAAGACTGAGCATAATCTCAGTTCTAGTTTCGACCATATTTTTCGTTAAAGATTACAATCAGAATTTGAATCGTGTAGCTTTGCATGTTCCATTCGGAACACAAGTAACAATAAACAATAAACAATAAACAATCAATCACCGCGCTTACATTGAAGGTGAAGCAGTCGGCGACAATAAACCTAAACAATTGTTATTTAATAAAGTTTATATGCAAATGATTTATAGGAAACTGTAAACAGACGGCAGTATCAGTTAAGGAATGACAAACGGTGATTATATTGCAACAGAAGAAGATGAAATCCTTGAATAGCAAAGTTTTATTGAAGTATCTTGTGACGGTAAAATTGAGTTCAGATGAATGCTGACAACGCGCTTACTAGTTTGTTCAGCTAGGGGCTATGTATTCATTTGCATATTACTTTTTGGATAGAATTATAACAAAACGTAACAGAGATAGCCTATAATCTTATAAATATGTTTTGGCCACAATGTTGATTCACCAGTGTCATGTTTAATGCACTCAAGTAATTAATTTAAAATGTGATTTTTGTTTGAAAAATGAGCGGCCGTCATGGTAAGGCTCACACTCGGACCTAACCCAACCATCGAATGAGTGCCGATCCTGTTCTATAGATTGTTACGAACTACATAGTTATATATAAAATAACAGGCTGTCAGCACTATTACGTTCGTAATTTTGGTCCGATTTTGATTCGGACTTTTTACAGAAATCTATTTTAGTAAGTTTCGTTGTCCAGGATAATCTGTTATAATTTCCAAAAATCACTTCTTTTCTGGATCTGCTATCGGGAGTCGCCCCTGGCGATGGGGGCACTCGCTAGCCTTGGTTGGAGGGCGCTGGGGAAATAAAATACCCAGGGTGGACAAAAACCAGATAGGGGAAGGTACCCCGAAAACAAACCAAATATGGAAGGTTTGAAGAGGAAGGAGTTTACGGTGCAGGGAGTCGGATCCCCAGTACCGGCGTCTGACAGGAGTGATAAAGCGGGCTCCGGGACGTCGTCAGCCAGCAACCGCAATACCAAAAATGAAGAAAATCCATTTCAGAGAAGTAGCTTTACTCAAAGATCTCCAAAGGATATGGTCAAGCTAGGATCAAGCCTTTCTGTCAACGACAGCGAAGAAATCGGATCCTCATCTCCTATAGAAAGTAATGACTTATCTACTCTGGTTGAGGAAAATAGGGAACTCCGTAAGAAGCTGAGTGAAATTGAGTTACTGTGTAGTGCACTCAGAAAAGAAATCACTGAACTTAAATCAAGTGTAGTTATACAAAAACCCATGACAAGTCAAGATAATGATCAGACAGAATACTTCACTGATGAAGATGAACTGGAACGGGAAACCGATCGGGTGCTCAAGAAATATAAACGATCTGCAAAGAAAAGGAAAGCAGAGTATTTACGTGAAATTGGTCAAACAAAATTTAAAAATACACCAGTTAACTATTGTAGAACTAAACAAAAGGAACACCAATCGCTGCCAATAAATGATAGCAATAGGAAAAGGTGAATGAAAAACCATCTAAAAAGCATCATATACCTCCACCTATAATTGCTTCTAGAATAGAAACCTTTTGCACTTTGAGGGATCTTGTCAATAAAGTAACAAATAATGAATGTAAATACGTCTCTTATAACAGTAATGTCTGGAAAATAAATGTTCCAGACAGTGACACATGTAGATCAGTTACTGCAGAACTAACAAATCAAAATATATAGTTTCATTCATATGAAGATAAAACCGTGAGACCTATAAAGGTAATGGCTAGAGGACTTCACCCATCGTGTGAGGAAAATGACATTATTCACGAGCTATCCGGTAAAGGCTTTAAGATATTGGAACTAAAAATATTATCAAAAAAGAAACAATAGAAGACAGAAATGGTGAATTCATTACACACAGAAGAGGTTTGCAATTGTTTATGCTTACTTTTCATAACGGGGAAGATATTAACCAAGTTTATGCTATTAAATCAATATTGGGAATAGGGGTAAAGATAGAGGCACTGAGGAGAAACGTAAATCTTATTCGACAGTGCAAGCGATGCCAAGCATTTGGCCATACCCAACGCTATTGCCAAAGAGATTATACTTGTGTGAAGTGTGCTGGTAAACACCCTACAAAAATATGTACTTAGAAGGTAGATCAAAAACCTAAATATATTAACTGTAAAGGTTATCACCCTGCACGTTATAGGGGTTGTCTGATAGCGAAGGAAAATCAGGAAAGACGAAATAGACAAAAAGATTATGCTAGAGCTATTTCTGATAAAAAAAACACAGTGGTGTCTTGGGTAGTGAACAAGCAAAAGTAGATGAAAATAACAAAGAGCAAAACACAAAAACATATTCTGAAATTATTAAAAATAGAAGAAAGAGAATTCAATGAAAGATATGTGGACATCTTATACGATGGTTAGACAGTCAAGATAAATCGATTAAAATTCTAACTGAAACAATAAATATGCTAAACATAAATTCTCAGAAATCAACCTCTTCAAAGAAGAAATGAATTATACTCTCCGTATTGGAAACTGGAATGCTAATGGTTTACTGAAACATTTATCCAAATCAGAATTTTTCTTGAAACACCAGAAAATAGACATCTGCCTTATCTCGGAGACTCATTTTACAAAGCATTCTTTTGTTAATATTCGTGGCTTTGTATACTATCATAGCCGACACCCAGCCAACAAGGCTAGAGGAGGATCAGCTGTATTGATAAAAGAAAATATATTACATTGGGAGGAACCTGTGGTTGAAGAAGAAATGATGCAAGTAACAAGTCAGCATACAGTCTAAGAAAAAATTGCTTAAAATTTCTGCAATATACTGCCCGCCAAGGCACTCGCCCTCCAAAGATGACTTTAAAAATCTTTTTAAAACATTGGGTTCATGTTTTGTTATTGGAGGAGATTATAATTCAAAACATACGCACTGGGCCTCTAGACTGATCACTATAAAAGGTAAAGATCTACATCATGTAGGACTTGAATGTAAATGCACATTTCTTTCCTCTGGATCGCCAACTTACTGGCCCACTGATCCCCGAAAATTGCCTGATTTGATTTATTTCTTTGTCGCCAAGAGCATAAATTTTAATTATATTTTTGTTGTAAGTAACTACGATTTGTCATCTGATCATACGCCAGTTATTTTAAGTCAGTGAATCAGTAATACAGAAATCAAAACTCCCAAGACTATGTAAAAAAAAAAACAAACTGGGACATGTTTAGAGCAAAGTTGCAGATGTACTTGGACCTTGAAGCTCCACTTGGGACACCGGATTTCAATGTTCATAAGTTAACGCATTGAAACCAAGGAAGAGATTGATAGAGGAGTTGAACAATTCATTGCTGATATACAGCAGGCAGCAGAAGAAAGAACACCACCTCAAAGTCGAAACATTGGATCGGACATGAGTTACCCAATGGAGATCAGAGAGCTGGTTCTAGAAAAAAGACGCTCTCGAAGAAAGTGGCAGCAATCCAGATATCCTGAGGATAAAGTTAGATTTAACCGACTCAGTAACCAACTGAAAAAACGTATCAAGGAAATTAAAAATGAAGCGTTGTGTAGATTTCTCAGCAATTTAACTGCTGATGAAAATACAGAATATTCACTTTGGAAAGCTGCTAAAACAATAAAGAGGCCTAAAATTCAAAATCTACCATTAAAGATGGAGAATGGTATGTGGGCCACAAACTCTATGCAGAAAGCAAATCTGTTTGCTGAACATCTAGCCGGTGTTTTTAGTCCTTTTTCAAAAAACACAGATCAGGAAAATATTAGTTCTCCCGATAAAAATGACAAAAAATAACTCTGAGCTTTCAGTGCAGAATAAAATTTTAAAATATAAACAAATATTAAAACCAGTATGGACATATGGCTTACAATTGTGGGGTTGTACAAAACCGTCGAATATAAAAATAATCCAAAATTTCGAAAGCAAAGTCTTGCGAGGAATAGTCAATGCCCCATGGTATATTCGTAACAATGATTTACATCGGGACTTGAACATATATCCCGGCTTATCACAGAGGAAGTTAAAAAATGTGCAACTAGTCATAATCTACGGCTTCTTACGCATGAAAATTGTGAGATGGAGGCAGTACGTGAAGTGGCCGGCAACGTTCGCCGCCTCAAGAGGACTAAACCTCATGAACTGTTCCACTGATGTGAAGGAAGTTATTAATGTAATAGCTATCCTACAAATGTGATTTTGTTGTAGATGTAAACCATTAGTCGATCTTGTAAAGATTGGTTATAAGTATTAAATAAATAAAAAAAACATTTTTCAAAGTCTGATTTTACCATCTTAATCAGCGTTCAAAGCTAAATAAGTTAAACTTTTAAATTTTTAAACTCATACGAAACATTGATAACCTTTGTACATCAGTTCGACACATTTGTTTCAAGAAGAACAAGTGTTCCGACGTTTCGCCAAAATCGTATCTGGGTACCTTCGAGTCTAAGTCTGAAGTCGAAATGAAGCTTCAGACTTCGGCATTCATTTTGACTTCAGACTTGGAGCGAGATTACCTCGAAGACGCCCACATACGATTTTGGCGAAAAGTCGGAACACTGGTTCTTCTAGAAATAGTGTGTCGAACTGTTACCAGATATACACCGTTCACGTTTTCCATCCTTGTAGGAATACGTATAAACATATATTGCATATATATATATATATATATATATATATATATATATATATATATATATATATATATATATATATATATATATATATATATATATATATATATATATATATATATATATATATAGGCGAAAAGCACATTAAGGCTATTATCGCCTCTCTAAATGTAAGTGTGAGTGTATTAAAGTATTAAAGTCGTAAGTGTAATGCTGTAAGTGTAAGTGTGTACACTCAGGAACCGCGAGGGACGTCTAAATCCTCTCAATAGGTGCAGCTAGTATATATATATATATATATATATATATTTGTGTGCGCGCGCGTGTGTGTGTTCTCTTTTATCATGTTCATAACACGTTCGAAATTTTTGTCCGATTATATTTAAACTTTGAACAAAATCCAATAGTGGTAATAGTTTGCTCTGTTTTGTTAACCAACAAAATCCATTCAACAGTTTCAAAATGGCAGGCATTTCAAATCTTTAAAAATTAAAAACTGTTTTTCTAAAATATTGTTTGCAAATCTCACTTCACCGTCGTAATCAGTGTTACTTCCATAAGTAAGTGTTTTGAGTTTCAAAATCGGTTTAAATTGAAACATTTAATTTGACGACACTCAGTCTTCATTTCGTATCTTAAATGCAATTTTAAAGTTTAAAATGCTAATATTTGGAGATTTTAATGCTGCTTATGTTAGTTAAATCAGAATTTCAAAAAAAAAAATGGTCAAGTAAAGAAAAATACTTTGAGTATCAGCGAGTCAGTTGCGTGCAGCGATTATGTTATTCGTCACAATTATTTCTGACTACACGCGTATTAGAACTCTGTGCTTTTTTCTGTTTAAAGACAATACTCGCCCAAAACAGGTGGTGTTTTTAAAGTAACTTTATTGCTTTATTGTACAGTGCATTGCATAACAACGAAGAAACAAGTTACTAAAGCTGTAAATATACAACAGCGAAATCTTCCTTCTTCACCGCTAAGTATTGACACACATCAATAAAGAAGACAGCTATCGGGCTGTATTTTTACTGGATAAGCGTGAAGTGAGTTTATCGAATGAAGCAACACTACAAAGACTTGTTTATTTATAGTTATTAATAATTAAAACATCATTCAATTTGTCACGAATAAATGATAACCAGTTGTTTCATCGTTCAACTTGCAGTTTATCTTCTTCAGCGGCACTCTGGCTGTCATAAATAAACTGTCTTACTTCAACATTATCTTTAATGTTGGATTGGTTTATTGCCAATTGATTTGCCGTGTAAGTTATTTCTATTTTTGCGTTAATGTCAGTAAATTTTTTTTTTAACCGTTTAAAATGTCTTATGTTTTAATTTGACCTTTGAACTCAATTTCACATCGCCCATTCTGCCCAGACAAACAGTCTCCGGCCAGTTGAAGGTAATTTGAGTGTCGGATTTCTTATTGATTGTTTTGTTTTGGATGACGTGAATTACGACCGAAAGTTGGTTACGTTTCGCAAGCGACTTGCGTTGATTATTTAGGGTCAGGAGAGGAAATAAATTTCAGTTGATAGTTAATAAAATAATTAAAACATGTTTTTTACTTGTGCAGTTTTTTATTGAGTCTTGCCAATCAATGGTTCATAAGTTAACGCATTGTCAAGGAATCTTAACGGATTTAGCGTTTATAAAAACACAATATCGAAATTTTAATTAATATTGTCAATTTTTAGAAAATGACAATATTATTTTAAAAACATTTTAAAAATTAATATTAAAAATAATCGCGGCACGCAGCTGTCTCGTTGACGTGAAACAAACGAATTTCCCAACATAATATTTTTTTATCTTACCCTTTCTTGAAATTATGATTTCACTATCATAATCAGATATTAAAAAACGACAAAAATTAAGACAAAAAAACTATGATTTTTTAAAGATTTGAAATAGTTGCCATTTTTAAGCTGTTAACTGAATTGTTCGCTAATTAACAACCTTGTCCAAGCTATTCCAAAATCAGTTGTATTGGATCAAAACCAGAATTGGTAACGTGAGCGAGCTAAAAAACACACACGCGCGCGCGCGCACACACACACACACACACACACACACACACACACACACACACACACACACACACACACACACACACACACACACACACACACACACAAACAAAAAGCGTTTTTAAAAATTGTAAACAATTTTAAAACTAACTGTTCAAAACGTATTACTTTCTAAAGTTTTTCGTTAATCAATTAATAAGTACCTTAATTAATTATTAATTAAGTACTTAATAATTAATAATACTTAATAAATAATTAAGCACTTTAATGAGTACTTATTAATTAATTAATAAGTAACTTTATTAATTGACCGAGCGAAACAAGGTTTCTGTTTTACCTCTAGACCGTTCGGCATTTGGTTTTTTTTTTTTTTTGGGCTATAACGCAATTTTTGGCTAAACGCATTGACTGTTTTGAAATTTGTTGTACAAAGCCCGAATGTAAAATTTTTCCCGTTTTTAAGATGGCGGCTTCTGATTTACGATGACAAGTGTACGCAGTTTTGGCCAAACGCCTGACCGATTGTTTTGAAATTTGTTACCTTGTGTAAAGTACAAACGACGCATCTGTAAGATTTTTCCATTTACTTCCTTTTCAAGATGGCGGGTTCTGATTTAACGTTGAGAATGTAGTTGCTGGCTACTTTCTGTTATACTGACTGAACGGCAGGAACTATCATAATTTTGACCACATCATGGAGAAAGAGAATACAATTTCCAATAAAGTTGGCTCAGTAACATTTTTCGTAAATATTACGGTTACCGATTAAACTTACGGGAAAGGTTACGAACGCATTTGGTGTCGTGGAGCGTTCTGTACATTAATTAAGAAATATACTGTGAGGTCAATTAGGCTACTAATTATTAATCAATTAAAAAAAAATTCACTGGCTGTCAATGTGGGATACAGTTGAAATAATGAGAAATATATTCGTTAAAACAAAATTAAAGGACGGAAAGAATGAAGATCTAGGCACCTTAATCTTTAAACATTGTTTTTCTAAAAATGCAAAATAGTTCACATCTTTTAATACTAAATTAAAATTTAATTTTAAAACTGGATTTTAATATCTGATACAAATTTTTATAAACTTTCCCGCAAATTTTTGTTTTGTATTTAATTATTTCTGGAACACAACTTCGCGAAGTCAGTAAATTCAGAACATCTACTGTAGTTCCACTGCATTCCGATAGGTTGCAGACAATCACGGACGTATTACAGTATTCTCTATATAACTCTATAATAGTTCTCTATATGCGTTCTAACTATTATTTTCCGACTAAAAGAAGTATAAAGTTTGGTGATCATGAAAAAATTAATTTTGAGATTTACTGAGCTGATTTTTGATTCACTGAGTTCAATAAAATGAGTTTTATTTAAATACCTCCACGTGCGCGCGCGCGCGTGTGTCTGTTGAAATGGGCGCACTAGAAACGTGTAATTGAGCAATTTTAAGAAATTCGACATAAAGGTCTGTTATTCCCCTATCTTTGAACCGTTTTTTTTTAATTATATAAACTTTTTGAAACATTTTTTTATAAAAAATTAAGAAAATAAGAAATTTTTCCAAACTTCGGTGGCCTAGTGGATAGCGTATAAAAATTAAGTAAAATAAGAAATTAAAATCCCACCGTCTGCATTAGCTTAAGTGTTGCACAATAGTCGGACGCAAAAAAAAACGGTTTTCATTTAATTTTGTTTACAAAAAAATCTGACTCGACAGCAATCGAAAACCCTTCTCAAATTTTTGTCATACAGAGAATGTTCCTAAACAACGATATGGATTTTGTTTTTATTGGACCAAATATCTGCTATTTTTTAAAAACTTGGAAATTAAAAATATATTGAACTCAAATTTGGCTTAGGCCCTACACATTTTGTATATTACGTTTTATATAAGTATACCGAAAGTAAATTTCATTCTGTATATTTACAAAATGGCGGCCGTTTAAATTTGTAATATCTCGAAAACCATAAACTTTACAGGAATTGTAGATCAAATAAAAAGTTTTCTTTTTTAATGGCAAACACATCTTATATTTTATCTGTAAGTCGAAGTATAAACCAGTATTAACAAAAAAACTGTTGGATTTTCAGTTTTTTGTCAATAACGCAACTATACTTTGACTTAGAGAAAAACTGAAAACGTAATTTTATTTGTATTTAAAAAGGAAACTTTATGTTACTTTTTTTTAAAGTTTAAGGTTTTCGAGATATTAATTGTTAAATATTTTATACGTCCGCCTATTTGAAAATAAGTAGAATATTTTTTTTATTCACTTATAAAACGTATAAACGCTTTTACTAAATTTTAACTCTATTTTTTTTCAATTTCCAAAATAAAATGTTTTGCAATAAAAACAAAATGGCGTGTATTTAGAAAATTAAGCGTTTTTGGAAAACGTTTTATTTTTATATTTGTCCAAATTGATCCAAAGAACCATATATATTTGGGAACGTAGTTTAGTAACAGCCTGTATATGAAGTTTCATGATTCAAGTTAGTGTAGCGAATTTTAAATCGACAAATTTTACAGATCGGTTGTAAAAATCAAAAAAACTCAAACTAAGTAATGATAGCCGTCGGGTGATCCGCTAATTTTCGTAAATTTCTTCTATTTCAAAATTTTGTTATCTTATGTTTATCTCTTACTTGTCATAGTTTTTCATACATCCAAGAATTAATGAAGGATTTTGAGGATTAAGTCAAATTTCCTATATATTTGTGTTAATATCTCTATGAATAATGTTTTTGCGCATTTACAATGTTTTCACATGCCTTTCATTTTGTTCCGAACTAATTTTACAAGACACGTTCCTTCGTTGAAATCACTATAATGAATGTGGTGACGTCATAAGATGTATTTCTAACACAGTAAAGTAATTAATACATTCATGATAAATCAAAGTAGGCCTATGACTATTGGGCGCTGTCAAACGAAACTTGAACAAACATTATTAATTCTCCTGAGGTAAAAGTAGTGTATGATTCATAGATATGACTCAGGGGAGACTGCAGGGCATCGGATATCGCTGTTACATTATGGACCTTCTTTGGTACATCTCTCGTAATTACTAAATTTTGTGTTTCTGTTAGTTAATGTATGCGCATTTATATGTTTCTGTGTTTATTAGCAAATTTTCGTTGAAAAATGAACTACTGTAACGGTCATCATGGTAGGACCCAGACTCGGGACCTTAAAATGAACGCTAATCCTTGTCTATATCTCTTTTTGAGGTGTAGTTAAAATTATTGTGTTAAAATTATTGTATATAAAAATTATTGTGTATTAGTGTGTATATATACACACCTATTATATATAGGTGTTATTATATATATAACACCTGTTTGTGTAAACAATTTTGGTTCAGTTAGATTCAATCTTGACTCAAAAATCGATTTTTTTATAGCTTGGACAAGTTTGTTATGTAGAGAAATCCAATCGACAGTTTTAAAGTTGATCGTTCTAAGCTAAAAAGATTATGTATTTTTTTACTTTTCACATTAAAAAAACAAATTTCACTACCAACGTAATCAGTATTAAAATGTTTTTATTAGCATTTTTACAGTTTACGTTCCATTGTAAATGCATCGATAGCGGCCAGGGTTCATGTTTGTTGTATTATAACTAGCAATAATACCCGCACAACGTTGGCTGTGAAAAAGTACTAACTTTTGAAATACTGACTTACAATGGTTCTATTTTTATTTCTAAAATCAAATAATTGTAGAAAAAGACGCTAGATACCGTAAATGTAATTTACAGGTAAATATTTAATTTAAAAATCTAATTAGAAATTTTTAAAGTTAGCTTCATAGTGTTGTCCGACCTTTTTCTGTGCATATAAGTTAAAAATTTCAGATCTTCTTTGCGTAACATGCGCTCTCTCTCTCTCTCTCTCTCTCACACACACACACCCACCCACCCACACACACACACACACACACACACACACACAACACACACACACACACACACACACACACACACACACACACACACATATATATATATATATATATATATATATATATATATATATATATATATATACACACACACACACACACACACACACACACACACACACACACACACACACACAACTTCTTTTTATCAATATGGAAGATAACTGTATACGAGCTTATGCACGTTTTTATTTATCTCAAAAAAGAATTAGAGGCCAGGATCGACGCTTCTTTTAACGTCACGGATTTTGATCATACTATAATGGCTACTCCAATAACTCATCCCCCAATGTAAACTCACTAATAAATACAGTACATTGTAATAAAATAAACAAAAACGAAAATATTTTTTGCGAATATAGTTTTTCTAAAAATAACAGTAAATGCGCAGATCCGCGATGAATGCACGTTCATCACAGATTGTGCCAGAAGCACGAAACTTAGGAACGAGCATATCGCGGGACGATTAAAACTGGGTCGTCTCACCTTGTTTTGTAAACGATTGGCTAAAGAAAGTGGGCTACGCTAAGAATTCAGACCGTCTCGACACTGGAAATATCTTCAGTAAATGCGCGACGTAATTATTGGAGTTGATAAGAGCAAAGAAAGTTAGCAGCCTCGATACGTTAGGAATGGTAAGCCTAACCTTAGTAAGTAACTGTAACCTACTTTATCGTTTCCGTATTGTATTGAACATTTACTGGGCCATCATTGTAAGTACCCTGACCACAATGTGCGCTAGACTGTGACAAAATAATATAACCGCAAACGAAAATATATATTGCGAAAGTTTTTCCAAAGAAAGTGTAAATGCACAAATCCGTGATGGTTCCGTGTTCAGTACAGATTTACTAATGTATTGTGCCAAAGCAATTCTCCCCACTAGATCACTTTTTGAGGTTATAAGTTATTATTATTATTTAAATACCGTAAGAACGTCCATACTTTATCTTCCAAAATTATGAGGTCGTACGATAGCAGTTAACTGAAAGCATAAAGCTTACTGTTGTAACTGCAGTTTCGGAATCTACGAGCTTGAGATGCGCAGTGCAGAGACCGAACATACTGACCAGTACTTAGCCACCTCGACCACCGAGCCTTGTATATACGTGAGCATGCTTGCAATTTTGGTCCGTTAGGCCAGGCGACCACCAAATGGGAGTGGAGCTGCGATGAGCTGAGCGGAATGAAGATGCGCGGCAACCAGAAGCGGAGTCAGTTTGGAAATCGCGGTTGTGTCTTTTAAATCTAAATATTTAGGCCTACTCTATCGGAAACTACTACGTTTAAAAACAGTAACCTAGGTAACGAGAAGTAACAAGTTGGAGGCGTGGTCAGCTGAGTGGAGTCAGCTTCAAAACCGACTAGACGGATTCCAAGCTACAAGCGGAAACAAGCTGAGTCCAGCGACTCCGTTTGACTCCGCTCAGCTCCGTTACGCTTTCAATTGCCGCACGTAAACTAAAAACAACATGTTTGGTTTTGGATGCGTAGTTCGCTCCGCTCAGAGCAACACCGGTCCACCCGGCCTTATGATTTAACTGCGCAAAAGTCAGTGTTGGTGATAGCTTGAACAATTTGTTATCTAGAAAAACCAGTTTAATAATTTTCAAATGGCGGCCATTTAAATTTACGTTTTTAAGTTTTAAACATTTTTTTTAAAGACTGATTTCACCATCGTAATTATTGTTAAAATCTTAAACTTGACGGTGGTCAGGGTCATTTTTGTATTTTCATTTAAATTTTAATACTTAAAATGGTAATTTACGCATATTTTCATTAGGAGATTTTCCAAAAGTGTAAAATACAAAATAATAACTTAGCAATTCGCTTCTATAACGCCAGCGAGATATCTGCATACAGCATTTTTTTCGAGTTTTAACAGTATTTCTCCACATTTAACAGCATTCTAAACGCACACAAACAAACCCGCTTAAGACATTCCACACAACAACAGCGTGATGACAATAATTATTCCCTTTCATAAAATTTTAATGAACATATGTTTCATTGCCGATTACAGTTGCGCTCGTGAGTCGCGTGTTTCCAGTGACAATCGATTCGAGTCGCGATATTTGTGCACATGATGTCACTTCGGTAGGAATTATTGTTACAAAGGTAATAATGAAATGGTAATTGTCCAAATTAGCATTGTGTGATATACAGAAAGGTTAAAGAAGGTAATAATAGCGTGTGTAAAGGTGTTAGCGTGCGCATGCGCGTGCAGTTTTCAATGATATAACCTCGCAGATTGGTAGTTGACGCGGCGGTGACTCATCTACTGTTTAGGGATTAGAGATTAGATTATTAGAGGTTACAAGGTCTGGTGGCCCCTGGCAAGGATCTATAATGCGTCTAAGCATCTTAGGTACTGTTTCAGTACTAATCAGTAGTCCGCTGATTAGCTCATTCAGTAAGTCCTTGGTGTCCTGGAAGCCAAACGTCCTTCGTTTCCTGTTAGCAAAAGACTAGAAAATTAGAGGATATGGCCTGCAGTTTTCTCATCTATACTGCTTAGCCAACAAACAGTTTCTGCGTGAGTTCGTTTCCTGTTCATATGCACACTTTCATGGTTCTTTTTGATTGCTCTCTACAAGGATCCTTCCTGTAGACTTTCCTGGGTGACAGCCCTCCAGTCTTTCCCATCCTATCGAGATTTTTCCTTCACTCTTTCCCTCGAGATACTCCCACCAAATCTGACACTCTTAGGGTTTTGATGAACTTGCTCCTATGTTAATGACTCCTGAGCTGTTATTTATAAGGATTGAGTTTCTATAGGTAAAGATCTTCTACGTCTGGGTTTAAGGGAACTTTCGCGCTTTTGATAAACGTTTGAAGACGGCCTTTTGGGATGTTCGACCCTTCTCATCTCTTCCATGTTCTTCCATCTCAAATTGGGTAGGTCCACTAAGCGCCCCCACAATCTTGTGCGATTCACAGGATCAGGTATAACCCCAGTTTCTTCCGTCTTTATGCTATTTTTATTCCCATAGTTTTATGGATTTTTACAGTTTATTTTCAGTCATTTAAATCCCACAAGTAGCTAAGAAAATAAAAAAATCACTTATACAGGTAAAGTTAGATAAAAACTGGAGATCGTCTGGTATCTCAGTTAGAGTCCTCCTTAGCCACGCAGTCTTCAGCGTATGTTGTTCCACAGAGGCTTAGCGTGTGGCATAAGGATAGGGAAGGAAGTGGGTTTAAATTCGGATTCCTCTCGAGGGGTTAGAAATGTGAGTGAATCAATAGCTTAATTGGACAACATCCGATTGTATATATATTAATAATGGTCCCTCAAAACGTGTTCCACATATCAATATCGGTGCTCATTTTATTATCTTTGGCTCATCTTACCGATAAATTAACATCCGTTTGTTGTTAGAAATTAACAAACGGAAATTTCTAAAAAATTTAATTCTAAGACATTTAATTTACCGAGAAAGCATAGCTTAAGTTTTGAATAGCAATTGTGAAATTATCGATTCTGTTTATAAATTTCATAATTATCGTAATCTTCAATAACATAGATTGTTCAAGACTTCAGTACAATATATCAGCGATGATAGGAAAACGTCATGTTAAAGTAGGCCTAGAACGTATTTTCTCACGGTTTGCTTTGTTAATTTGTTATGCGTAAAGAGGCTACAAGTTCAGCAACAATGAGCTAAGCCGTCACTCTGTCAGCATCAAAGTGTCGACACATGATAAATATTTCGTCAAGACAAGTTGAATATAACAAACACACAAGGTTGACCTCCAAAATATTTCAAATAAAAAGAAAAGATATATTGTTTTTGTTCCGCTTAATTAGTGGCGACGGTGAAATTATTCAAGAGGCGGTGCACATTATGCCGAAACATGCGCGAAATAAGTAAAAGCGAAATATTTGCCAGTCATTTCCTGTAAGTTTTAATGCATTGTTATCTTTACGCAATGAAATATAATTTTATTTATTCTGTTTACGTTACTCATACGATGGTAGCGCATTTTATGGATATGACTGTAAAATCGATTCTTTCACTTAATCAGCGAATATCCTATGGAAAACGAGCTACTGGAACTGCCATCATGGTAAGACCCATATCCTGACATCTATATTACTTATTGACGGGTAAGTAAAAATTGTATATACAGAGTGTTTCCAAGAAAATCTATCCAAAAATAAAGGAAATGGTTTCCCGTATTAAAACTAATACAAAAATTTCGTATAAATTTAAGCCTGAAAACTCTTTATTTTCCCCATTAGCAGCCATTTTTTTTTTTTAACAAAAATATTTTATATCCCTAGAACTGTTCGACCCAATATAATTCAAACATGCTTTTTTACCTAATAGAAGCCTAATTAAAAAAAAAAATACAATTTCGTACATTGACCCAATTTTAAATGGCGGATTAAAAAAATTTAATCAAAACTAAATCAATAACGATAAATTTTTGTGACAAATGTCAGTAGCTCTATTGTTTTTAGCCATTTTGTTTTTTTTATCGAATTGTGTAATTTTTAAAACTAATTTTTTTTTTAATATATTTTAAGGCGAAAAGCACATTGAGGCTATTATCGCCTACCTAAATGTAAGTGTGAGTGTAAAGTGTTAAAGTCGTAAGAGTAGTGTTGTAAGTGTAAGTGGGTGTTAGACTCGGGTACCCTGAGGGACGTCTAAATCCTCTCAATAGGTGCAGCTAGTCTGCACCCCCCTGCGGGGTCAAAACAATGAGGCGAGTAAAGCAGCTCAAATAAGTTCTTAAATTATTGTTTCATTTCAGTAGTGTACTGATTGTATGTTGTGGCTGACGGATTAATTTGATAAGCTTTGCCGTTTTACTACCTTCATAGCTTTGAAACTTAGTTGATAGAAACTTTAAAGCGCTGCAAAATAGGTATCAATATTGTCACTAAAATTTTCCGTTATAGATTTCGTTAAAAATGTTTAAATTTCCGTCATTTTAAAACGGGGCAATATATGAAGGTGGTTATTTTTTTAAAAATTATAGCTCTATTACATAAAGAAGCACGCACAGTTTGAATTTTATTGATCGAACTGTTTTAGAGATATAAAATATTTTATTAAAGAAAGAAAATAGTGGCTAATGGAGAAATTAGTTATTTTCTGACATTTATGTTAACTTTTTTTACAAGTTTTGTCCTGGAAAGGACTTCATTTTTAAAACATCCTGAATGATTCGACTTTAGCAATAGCTTGGATCAGAATCGTTACCAAGCAAAATCAGTACAACAGTTTATCTTATTTTCCGTACTTACAATTTATAAATTCTGACTTCGTTATGTAAGTCAGCGTTAAAATCTGCGCCAATTAAAATTCAAAATTTCTTAAGTTAAGAAAAATTATTTTGACGGTGGTCAGGGTTCGTTTTTGTATTTACATTGCAGGCTAATTTATACATTTAAAAAAAATCTGATTATAGTAGTGAAATAAGATTTTTTAAAAAATAGAATAAAATAAAAATAATTATTAAAAATTCGATTTTATTGCGTTAGCGTAAAAGCTGCTTCTCGCTTTAATTTTTGTTGTTAAACAAACATCGGCCTACCGTTAATTAACAACGCATTCTTTCAGTTGACGGACAGAGAGATAAAGTCGTTACATTAAACAATATCTGCTTTGCTTCATGGATGCTTTGTGTTGTGGTCAGGGAGACTAAAGGCAGGGGCGGAATAGGCAATTTGAGTACACGTAACAAGTTTCACTTTTTGCATTCTGCGCCTTACAAATTGCAGTATCAGCTATTACAAATTCCGTTAGAAAATTAACTATAAAGGTATCATAATAAGACACACTTGATATTAGCGCTGACTCTGATCCATAGATCACTGTTTAAAACGAGTCGTTAAAGAATATGTTCATGTATATATGTTTAAGTACAGTCAGGTTAGCAATTTTGTTCCTATTTGATTCAAACTCGAAACAAAAATCGATCTTATTAATAGCATAATGAGATCAGTTATCCAGCAAAATCCGTTCAACTATTTCAAATCTTAAAAAAATAAATGATTGTACCCTTTTTCGAAAATCTAGTCTCATCATCGTAGTGCTAAAATCAGCACAAAAAGCAAATTAAAACTTCTAATTAGCCTCCGTTGAAAACATTAATATGAATTTGATGGCGCACAGGGTTCATTTTCGTGTTTTCAGTGTAATTTAAGGTATGCCAGCCAACTCATGCCGATTTGATTCAAAATCAGCGCACATATTGATTTGATAATAGCTTGTACTAGTAAAAAAACAAAACAAACAAACAAACAAACAAAAACAACAATTTTAAATCTTTAGAAAATTATAACTATTTTGAAAATCTGACTTCACAGTTGTAAACAACCTTAAAATGCACATGTGGATTTGTAGTACCGGCCTTAGCCTGTTGGACAGGTCGGGTAAAATTTACTGTGGCGCCTATGTAAGGGACGCGTTTTTAAGATATCTAATAAAAAAATGGGTATACATATACTTTTGAAATAAATTTGAATATCACTTATTTTAATCTTAATCCATTAATAAGATTATTTTAAAAAATTATTTTTATTAATAACTTTAAAAACCTCGGACGCCGCCCGACTTCGCCCCCCCCAAAGGCCGGCACTGTGGATTTGAAAATGTGAAGTCCCAAATTCGTACTACATTAATTGACAAAGAGGTGCAAAAATTGTCTCGAATCAGGCCAGCTCTAAGAGGCAACCCATGCCACCATTTAGGGCAACAAGTACTTTTATCAAAATTTTAACAAAGATAAATTTGATGTATTATTTAAGAAAAAAAGAATTACAAAAAACGTAAAAAATTCAACAATGCAGTAATAATAACATATGTGTTTGCTATGCAAACTACAGGTTCAACACACCAAAGGTAACCAAGTAATATCACCAAACATTATACATGTACAATGATAAGACAACAGCAATATCTTAAGAGTACATATGTTAAGAGCAAGTGTTAAGTACATATGTCATAATTTAAAATGTTGTATTGAATCAGTCAATCAGAACTACGTAATTACGCCTATAAACATTGATCCTATAAACCAATCCTGACCCATAAAACACATTTTTTGTAGATAATCCCTAATTACAAGATTTTTTAAAAAAATCATTTTTTGACATATTATAAGCATTCGATGTTTGCAATAATTTCACTATGAGATTTCAAATTGATTTTATCATAGATATTGAACGCTTCATTAAGGAATAAAGTTTAATAGTAGAATTTTTAGTTAATTTTGAAAGTTCCATTGGATCACCACCACTAGTAAAAGATATCAATAATTAATTCTACATAAATCAATAAAGCCTTATGTTCTACTTAAATATTTGTTCAGGAAAAAAGTTCAATTGGCTATTATTTCTATTACAGACTTGGTTTTTCTGATCAAAAGTAATCGAATGTTTGATAATAGATCAACATGATTAAATAAAAGCAAAAAAACTAGCGGAAAATTTAATAAAACAAATCCAAAAAAATAAGGATGAGATTTTGATTACTACAATGTTGCAACAAACGCTATAAAGTTTGTGAAGCAGTGAACTGGAAAGGAAAGCGACACAGGTTATCCCCAAAAAACAAAAAAAAATACCAGGAAAACATGCACAGAGGGAATCAATTTCTGTTTACATAACCTATAAATTAAGGCATTCTGTATTTTGACTGTACTATGAAAAACATTGAAGAATATATATTTAGTTAGCATTTATTAAAAGACTAGCATTACCTGTCTTAAACTGTTTCAGTAATGTAGTAATTTAGAGACATAAAAAAATATATTAATAAAAGCATGATCATCTAAATTCGTTATTATTTTACAGTGAATATGAAAAAATATTATAACCTGAATATGTTGTTTTATTGTTTTCAAACGTGTTCCATTCGAATTTAAGAAAATCTGATAAAAAATATTTTTCTCCAATACAAACAATAACACATCATTTATATTTTTGTCCTTTTAAGGGATGAATTTGGGGGAAATGCTGAATTTAGTGTATCATAATTTGTGTTTTAGACTATTTTGTTTACTTTTAAGAAAAACCGATAAAAAATATTTTTCTCAAATGAAAACACTCTTTTTCTCCAATTATACCTCTTATTTATATTTTTAATCTTTTAGGGAATGAATTTGGAAAAATGGTGAAATATATGTTGTTCCATTATTTGTTTCATAGTATATTTCTAGAATATATGATCCAAAACAAATATTTTTTCAATGCAAAATTGTATACCCCTTTTTACATTATCTTTCAATCCTTTTTATCCTTCATTACCCATTCAATCTCTTTTGAAGGATAAGTTTTGGGAAATGGTGAAAAATATATTTCATTACTTATATTTAAGACTGACTATGTTACGTTTTAAGGTCGGACGAAAAATATATTTGTCACCTCATTTTTACCTCTTTAGGGGTTGAATACTGGAAAATCGTTTTTCAGTGCACCCCTACATGTGGTGGTAACCCTGAAAATTTCAAATCTTTAGCTATTATAGTCTCGACTATATGTTGATTATTAAAGTTGGACTGGGTAAGTAGTTTAATGGCGTTAAAATCAAATTTCTGCATAATCTTTTCTTAGCACATCTCAACATTGTTGTAAAAAGGTATCCTGAAAATTTTAAGTCTCTAGCTATAATAGTCTCATATGTTAATAGTACGTTGATTAATAAAATTGGACTGGGTAAGTAGTTTAATGGCGTCTAAATCATATTTTTGCAAAATCCTTTTTCAGTGAATCTCAACAACTGTGTAAGAAGGTACCCTGAAAATTTTAAGTCTCTAGCTATAATAGTCTCGGCTGTACGTTGATTAATAAAATTGGATTGAGTAAATAGTTTAATGGCGTCAAAATCAAATTTTTGCAAAATCCTTTCTTAGTGCACATTGACATTGTTGTAAGAAGGTACCTTGAAAATTTCAAGTCTCTAGCTTTAATAGTATTGGCTGTATGTTGATTATTAAATTTGAAATATGTAAGTAGTATAATGGCGTCAAACACAAATTTTTACAAAATCCTTTCTTAGTGCATTTTGACATTGTTGTAAGAAGGTTATTTGAAAATTTCAAGTCTCTAGCTATAACATTATTGGCTGTACGTTGTTTATTAAATTTGGTCTTGGTAAGTAATTTAATGGCGCCAAAATCAAATTTTTGCTAAATCCTTTCTTAGTGCACGCCTATATAGTAACATCCCTGAAAATTTCAAGTCGCTAGCTAAAATAGTTTTGGCTCAGCGTTGATTATGAATCAGTCAGTCAGGACTTCTTTTATATATTAAGATTATGTTATTTTAGATCCCCAAAACCTAGCGAATATGTTATACT
This sequence comes from Callitettix versicolor, assembly GCA_022606455.1. NCBI lineage: Eukaryota > Metazoa > Arthropoda > Insecta > Hemiptera > Cercopidae > Callitettix > Callitettix versicolor. The sequence continues at coordinate 35,381,182 of CM040183.1, read as the reverse complement.
AATCACGAAATTTCTTTGTATTTGTTGACAGCAGGATAAAATTTCCAATTTGAGAGTATCTCCCCTCCCCAGAAAAACAAAACAAACTTTAAAGTGGCCAGGGTTTATTTTATTTACTATTAAATTTCTTTTGCTTTAAATCTGCTACACTAACGCAGGCCTGCTACAATGACAGGACGAGCCCTTCAACTGGAAATTGCCAGCAACACAACTACACTCGTCATCGTTGAATAATAGGCCGCCATATTGAAACGGAAGTAAATGAAAAAACCTTAAACATACAACGTTTGTGCTTTACACAGGGTACCGAATTTCAAAATTATCGGTCAATGCGTTGGCCAAAACTGCGTAGCAAACATACGCTTTACTAATACCTGACTTCGCTTAGTCATTCATTTAAAAATAAAGTTTTTTTTTTGAAATTTGTCGTACAGATCTGATTTACGGTCATTTTGGTTATATCAAAAATTCTAGCGAAATATGTTTAAACACATACGACCAACATTTAAGAAAACACTGATGAACCAATTTTGGGAAATTACTTGTTTTGGGTAATACAGTACAGGGACCCATACTAACTGTTTGGATGCTAATGGAACATTTGAGCACAATATATTCAAAATTGTTAGAGCCAATTTTCAACAGTTTTTTGACTACGAAAACTTCAAAAAACGGTTTTTGAAAAACTGAAAAATGGTTCCAAGATATGAGCAAACAAAAGCTAAATTTTTATGAAAATCTGTCAGTTTATGAAAATCTGTCATTAATCCCGTAATATAAAAAAACAAATTAATTTATAAAAGAGAAAAAGTTTCTTAATGAGAAAAATCACTTCATCAATTCAAATGTCAAAATTAATAAACCTAATCTTATACAAATTGTTAATTTAAAAAAAAATATTATTTTATTAACATAAACAACATTAAAATCTTGTTGCATAATGATAGAGTGAATGACACTGTATCCTAATGGTGTATCAACTGGAGCCATGAGGACCTCTCAGGATACCTTTGCCTTTATTCTTGCAAGCACGGCCCTGTATGGACAGACATCACATCCCTAGATACTCATGGAAATAACATGAATAAGAACATTAAATAGAATGAGCAGGATCTCACTGCACAACAAAAACCCTGAAAGATGAAGCACAAACTCTGTGATGGAGAAAAGGGAAAACTGAAAATGAATTAGGAGAGCAAGCACCTCAGTATTGAACTGAAACATCACCAGTTAGAAGGAAGGGTTACCAACCTATCATCTCCAAATAGTAGACTTCATGAAGAGACTAAGGCTGCAGATGGCCACCGTAATTCCATTTCAGGAATATAGAAATAGGGCATAAAGATCTAAAAGGTTGTAGTACGCCAGAATTCATTCATTCAATACCTTGGACAAGTTTGTTACCCAGCAAAATCCATCAGTTTTAAAATAGAGGCTATTAAAATCTTAAAAAAGTTATTATAATTTTTAAATCTGATTTCATTTTAATTTGCATAAATTATCACTTAGAATTTTCAAATTCTTTGAAATATACAAAGTAAAACTTATGGTTGTAGTAGATTATTTTCATAATTTTAACATACTTTGAAAATTAAAAATTATTGTTGGAAATTCATTTCATTTAATAAGACAGCTGCGTGCAGTGATGATTCTGCAAAACTGCTACAATGTACAGGGGAGAGAAGCCTATTAATAAATTTTGCTAAGGGCAAGAAAAAAGTGTTTTGAATGTTAAGTAACTAAACAAATTGTGTAATTGATTACTGATTTATTATTATAATTTTCACAAACAAAATATCAACAGATAACTACATTTGAAGTTTCCCTCATTTTTCAAACACATCTCCATAAATATTCTTGGGCCTATCCCACGATTCTTGATATGATCCAGTGTTTCTGTCCTTAGGAGGTAACGCTGCTGGTACTTCTTCTGGAGTTACAATGCTTCTATACATACAAAAAAAAAAATCATTAGTCACAATTATCAAGTATGTACAGGATTACATCACAGAGGTACAGTTTCTACTTTCAAAACATCCAATGATTAGTATACTTGATTACTAAATAATAAAATGTATGAAAAAATATAATGGAATTTGGTACAAATATTTTTTGAGCGAAATAATATTTAGTAAAAATGATTAAACTAGCATATAAACTAAATATGTTAAATATTTTATTTCTACTAATACAATAGATGTTTTCTGTCTGAAAAATCAAATAATTTCAATTTATTTTAAACATGTGTACAATGTAGGTGCAAGAAAAGAATGTGTAAGCGTATGACTAACAAATGTCTGTAGATTTCAACAGTATCTTCAAATACCAAACATCCAATACCGCACTTCTGAACACATACTTTTTCAAGAGAACTGCTCATTCTTTCATAACACAGAATTTTCCCCTAATTTCTACAATCTGCTTAAGTATACTGAGGAATACCCAATTTAGTAGCTGTTTCCCTTGCGATACTAATTGTAAATTTAATTAAGTTGTTGTTTTTTTTATCAGAACATAGTTGCTACGCTAACAATAAAATTATATAGTAAAATGTCAACTGATAGTCCAGTATATTTTTTAAACCAGATATGTTGAAGTCACTATCATGTCATATTACTAAACATTTTTCAAAACATTTACATGTGAAGCATTCTCACTATGGTTTGTTTCCATATCTCACATCCATCCAGGAAAAGTGGCTTTCGTTACGCCTCAAAGCTTTCTAATTTCTTTTTTCCAACTTTGTTTTATCAAAAACATTTTTCTAAAAAAACTCTTTTATTCATTTTCATTGTTCATTTTTTTTTATTACGTATTAAATATTCACAACTTTTAGAAAATATAACATGTAAAGCTTTAGTTTTCTAAGAATTTAAAAATGACAAATAACAATAATACAAAACTTACCTATATGGTTTTGTCCTTCTTTGTTCATATTCTTCTCTATTTTGTCGGCGGAGTTCTTCATATGATGTACTACTGTGAGAAGATTTTGGTGGCATCGTATAGTCTTCGTCTCTCATTGGAATTGTACCTTGAAAAATGATTGTGTAAAATTAATAAGCAAATGATTAATTACATTATGTTTCATTACATCAATTAACACAGTCACATAAACTTTTATTTTAACATTCAAAGATTTAAAATATGCATGTAACATTTGTTAGTTTCAAAATAACAAACAAATTAGCAAAAAGATATTTTAATTTACACGTTGTTGAATACAATAATAGACTATGTATTGAAAACTTAATTATAACAGTTTCAATTATTATAAGATGTCTCTATATCTAAAGATGTTGTATATGTTCATTTATTTACTTCAAGACTTTTAAAATATCCTAAATTTATTTAATGAAATATCTGAGCATGTTTTGACACAATCAGCTTTTTGAAATCAAGTTCAAATATTGTTAAGTACATTCAAAAATCTAGGCTTGCATTGAGTTGATTCTGGTACTTGTTTTTTTTAAGGAAAAGTAGAAGGAGCCCTATCCAGCTGTGTTTTGTGTTAGTACTTTTTACTTAAGAATCTATTTCCTCACTGATGCTTGGTTTCGAAGGTTTTTTTGTGGCATATTTCAAATAATGGAGCTAGTACTTTACCTCAAGACAGCTATCTTACTACAGTATGTAAAAGCAATATTGAACGAAGGCTACCCATTTTCTCACAAAGTACTTTAAACAGTCTAGAGCTATTTGTATTAGCAAGCGTACACAAAATGTATACCAGATAGAAGAGAGTTAGTAGTTTTGCCTGCAATGCACAGTAGTCCAAAATTCAATGATTTACTTATTTGTACTTTATTATACTTTCTCCAGCTGCCACTGAATGGCAGTGAAACAGAGACAAATAAGCAGTGACTGGTCAACCCCTGGGTGGTCCTTAACCCTGTACTTAAACCACAGACTGGGAACCCTCTGATAGAACATTCGTTACGGGATCAATGAAATATTTTGGTACATGTGAAGAAGTAAAAATATCATTGAAAATGTTTACAATTATACATCCAGATAGCTAAAATCTTAAAATAAAAAAACTTTTTTCTCAATAACATTAATTATTATTGTACTTTAGTTATTTTGTTAAATTATTCTAAAACTGTAAAATTTCAGAGTAATTATTGGAGCCTTTAGTTTAATGTGTACAAGGAATGTTTCTCAAGTAAGGTAGTAAGGTACATTTTTTAATAGTAGTTTGAATGAAGCACAAAAGTGCTAATGAGCATATACTTGTATACATCTCTTGGCATGTCTTGCATGCGAGAAAACACAATTTATAATGTTGTCTGCTTGAACACTTGTATTGGGGGGGGTGTGTGCTTCTGCACAAACTCAAGACCTAATTAGGTCTTTTGGATGGGAACCTGATCATCTGCCATATATCAGATTTATCCGCCTTACACCCAGTGACTACTTTTTGTTTTGATACCTAAAGGAGTTTGTTGGTGGCCAAGAGTTTAATGACAATGATAAAAAGAAAACTGTAGTACATAAAGTGATCTTCCTCACTGGCGGTAGAATTTCTTGGAAGTTACAATAAAAAAGCTTGTTAAAAATTTGAGAAATGTTTGAACAAGCATGGACATTGTGTAGGAAAGTAATAATTTTAAATATGTAGAATCATAAAACAATATTTTTGTAATAATTATGGCAGTTTTATTATTATTATTTAAAAACCTGACCTTAAAAAAAAAAAAAAAAAACACCTCTTGTATTATCACAAAGCACTGCATACATAAGTTATTTTGCAAAGCTTTACTGTTAATGTACAACTCTGTTACTTAGTTATGCCATATACAAAATGTATGATAAAAGAATACATTATAAATACAAAAGTATAAAGGCTTGTATATAGACCTTTTTTTGTGTTTAACGTCCGACTATTGTACACACTTGGGCTAATGCAGACGATTTACAGCGTAAGAAAATGCCAAGCCCTGGCCGGGAATCGAACCCAGGTCCTCGAGGTGAAAGCCCAGTACGCTATCAACGAGGCAGCAAAATATAGCCTATCAGAATTACTAGCTCAAAAATGTTAATATATTCATTTTAAAAGTTTTATACAGAAAATATTGAATTAAAAAAAATACATCGAAGTATTACAACATTAAATGAATGTTTTAAACAAATTTTGACAATAAACTAAATCAGAATAAATAAACTAACTCTTATCTCTGAATAGATAGGATGATAAGACTAAATATTTTTTTTTTTTATTACTTACAAAAATGTAAATTTACTTGGATTATTTTATCATCTTTATTCAAGCACTTGTCGTTTCATAACTAACCCTTTCATATAAAGTCAGTGCCGTCAATGTTCCAGAGTCCTACTGTCACAGTTGCATTTTTGTAAAAAAGGATAATTCTAAAAAGTTTTTGCCTTTTATATCTCCGTTATACAGCAAAAACATATAGTACATAACTCCTTATTTCGGACACTGCTTTGCAACTTCAATGGTTAGGAATCTTCTTTAATTAATTATAAAGGCTGTGTGTGCTTCCATTTTGTACCTCATAATAGAAAAAAAATGTAATGAAACTTTTAACTATTTTTAAAGAATTTAAAAGTGATTTCTGATAATAATGTCCTTATTTTAAGATTATAGATAATAATAAACCATCCTACCTCAGTGAAATAGGACTGAAAATGGATGATGCAACAGACAATTGTAAAATAACACGCATTCTTAAGACTAATAAATTTAAAGTGGACAAACCGAAGAGACACAAAAAGGTAGAGATCACAGATGCCGTCAGAAAGCAACGATCTGATCGAATGAGGGATTATTGGAGGAAAAAATTACAGCTTGATGTTGGGAAGAACTGAAATTTAGACTAAAGTGGTCCCATGAGGCAAAAAAAAAAAAAAAATTTTAATAAAATAAAAATAAAACCATCCTACCATCCTGAACATGTTAACATTTTTTCATCCACTATTCAGTTAAGAATAGCATTCAAAAGAAGTATTAAAAATTTGTTTCAACAATTCAGTGACTTACTGTCCGAGATGCTTACAGTACTACTAACCAAACTACTCACCCACACACGTTCACGCAATCGTGTTCATACACACACATATAAAATCCTTTCCTTTTATTATTGAAACCAAGATAATTTCAAAGCTATTACGCCTAAAGCAGGTAGGATAGACTAGTGTTATTAGTGGATGAAGGGAGGTTGAGATAAATGTTTTTTTTAGAATGACATCCTCATTCCCCCCCCTTACACCTTGTGCTGTTTTTTGACTATATTCAGACCAATTATATTACAATATATTCAGATTCTTTGAGGTCTAAGAATAGCTTTAAGTTTTCCCCAATAAACTTTTATCACTATTATTATCTTTAGTTTTTTGTATTAAGCAAGATACTTTGCAATCCCAGTATTGGAACAATGTAAGCAATCATATTTAAATTCATATTATTTAATGAATTATTCGAGCTTGTTTGGTGAGTGGAGTACACATTCACAGTTTCAGGTTCATCAACCGTATGTTGTAAACTACAAAATTGTTACTCGATTTTTTTTCAGCACTTGAGGAAAGTTAATGTTTTTGTCAGATGTAAGTTGCTTTGTTATCTGTCTGTAGTACCGTAGTTGACAGTTATTTTGATCATAATGGAAGTGCATGTTTTGTGGCACATAGAAAAACATGATGCATTTTGGTGTCCTTGATGTGGGTTAGTGTCTGATCTGCAACTCCAATTCCCAAAACATAAATATGCCTACAGGTTCTATTTCTAAAATATGCAGATGCATTTTAAAGTATTTCTTTTTTATACAAAAAATTAATAGTACATTATATCTTTGTTCGGTAACAATTGGTAATTTGGTGGGTGAGTAAAGATGCATTTTCAGTTCTCGTCAGATTGCTCATTACGCAAAATGGATGAAAAAAGTTGTGTTTATAATTACACAGATTTTCAGTTACAAGAGCAACATTTAAATGTAGCAATGCATTCAAAAATATTTTAAAATTACTGAAAACTATGTTACGAGGGTTGATCAAATATAAACGAGACTGACTTTCTAAAAACTTTTCCGTTGGACATTGAACTCTAAAGGGTGGGGTTTCAGGTAGCCTGGGAGGTTTGGGACGGGCGTAGACGGGCAACATTTCCGTTCGGACCCTTCAGTATAAAACTATACAATGAGTGAGAGTGAAGTGCACATTTCTGTGGAGCAGAGAATTATTATTAAGTTTTTGGCCAAGGAGGGGGTCAATCCGACTGAAATCTTTCGTAGATTAACGGCTCAATACGGGACAGGACCCTGTCAAGAGCTCGCGTTTTTGCTTGGCACAAGGAATTCGCGAAGGACGGAAGCAGTAGAAAACCTCAGCCATGATCGTCGCCCGACCACTTCCGTCACGGACGAAAACACTGATGGTGTTCGGAAGCTCCTGGGACGAAGACAGGCGTATATCGCTGCGATTTATTGCAGATGAACTCCAGTTGAGCTATGGTAGCGTTCAAAAATCGTTACATCAAACCTGGAACTCAGCAAAGTATCTGCAAGGTGGGTTCCACGAATTTTGACCGACGTTCACAAACGGAATCGTTTGGAGATTTGCCAGCGACTATTGACCCAATTTGAACGAGATGGTGAGGCATTATTAAACCGGATTGTCACCTGTGACGAAACATGGGTTCACCATTACACTCCCGAGTCGAAACAGGCAAGTATGGAGTGGCGGAAGAGGGGAGAGAGGGCGCCTCTGAAGGCCAAATCACGATCGTCGGCCAGGAAGGTAATGGCCACTGTATTTTTCGACAATCAAGGCGCCTTTCCGTCGATTTCCTCCATCAACGACGCACAATAAATGCACAATATTATTGCGATGTTTTAGAGGCCGCAAAACAGTCTTTTCGTAGGAAAAGGAAATCTAAACCGGCGAGAAACGTCATTCTTCTTCATGATAATGCCCGACCACATTCGGCGAACGCTAAACTCGATCAAATTGGCTGGGAACCAATGGAACATCCCCCATACAGTACAGACTTATCACCCTGCGACTATCACCTGTTTGGGCCACTCAAAGAGGCGCTTGGAGGCCAGCGTTTCGAAGACGATTCTGCAGTAGAGACCTTCGTGCTCCAATGGCTCAATGAACGCCCGAGAACTTTTTACGAAGATGGAATTAAAAAACTTCCAATCCGGTGGGAAAAATGTGTTACTCGTGCGGGAGACTATGTAGAAAAATAAGTCGTATCAAGAATAATTTGTAAGCAATAAATTTTTTAAAAAATCAGTTTCTTTTATATTTGATCAACCCTCGTACTTTTGTATAAACCATTGTCAAAGTTTCAGCCTTTGTTTGAGGGCCTTCGTTTGTTTCAAAATTGTTTTTAAATGAATTATTTGCTTTTACTACATAACTGGCAACTCACAAATAAATAATAGTTACACCAATAATTAGGTTACTGATCACACTCACTGTCCAATGAAGGTCTGTATGTATCATCAAGACCTTTATCATAAGGCCTATCTGTATCGAGGTCTGTAAATGTATGCTGGTGATCGGAATACACCTCATTCTTGTCTAAATTCAAAGAACTTCCATACGTTGAAGGCAAATCGATTCCAAGCCTATTTAAAAAAAAACATTATTTATTAATTAAAGGAAAAATCACGACATATGTTTATCTTGCTGATGACAAGAAATCTTATTTCTAAATTATTTTTATTCCATAGACACCCCTCCCCCATATGTTTACAATATGTTGCACAAATATTACCACAAATGAAGCTTTTATTAGGAGCAATTCAGTAATAGTTTTGTTTTAAATTATTAGTATTTGGTATTATTAGATATACATTAAAGATATAATTGTTTTTAGAAGCAGAAATTTAAATAAAGTATAAATCACATAAGTACATAAAATTATGTGATGGTTGCAGTTGATGACCTTCGATTATCTTACTTATATCCGGGGAAATATTTGTTAATATTAATCGTAAATTACCACGTTCCGATATCTTGAATCGATTTCTTGTCTTTCACAATAAATTATTTACACAGCTAAATCCTGCTTCAACCAAATTAGAACTAGGAAATGCTAACAACAGTGTTTCATTGATACTTCTTAATCTTGGTTCACTGATACTTGTTAATATAAACTTACTTTGTTCGAATGTCTTTGTAACCTCAAAGTTCGGCATATCCACTTGTTTGAAAGTTGATTTTAAATTCCAAATTCTCTTTAAGTTCAATCAATTCTTTTTGTAGTGAGAAATCAATATCGGCTAAGTTGATTTCAAATGGTTAATATATCTCAACAAAATGATATAGCACATAATAAAATGAAAAAAAAACCCATTAAAATCATGACTTTTGCAAAAGTCCCGAAAAGTCAGAAATACTGTAAAGTTAACTAGTGTAATGTATTCTCTCGACAATATAACATTTTTTAAAATAAAATAGCTCAAACAAGATGCATATTTATAACTCAAGCAAGGTAGGCTACCAAAAAATCACAACAATAAAACTTACGGGTCTTGAAATCCACCTTTATTTTTCTTATTCCTAAGCATTGCTCCTATTTCACTGTTCGGAAGCTGCATTAACTTTTCAGCACATTTCCACTGATAAGAAAGTTTTCCCAAAAAGTAGCCCATTATAACAGCTGTCACAACTTTTGGCACTGCGCCATATTTAGGATTAGGTTTGAAGTAACCTAAAATTAAAATTACCCATAGTATAACAATTAGTAATAACGCAGCGTAATAACATTGGTAATAACATTTCCTTTAGTAGTTTTTTTTTCTTTGTGAAAAGCACATGTAGGCTATCATTGCTTGACCATAAAATATCTGTTGCACAGAAAAAAAAGTAAAAGTAAACACTGACAATACTAAACTGTTAAAACTAAACAAAAATTAACAAGCATAAATACGTAAAAAACAAGCAAAAATATAACTACAAAGTGGGTAAGATGAACAAAAACTAACGTTTATCTAAAAATCATTAACAAATTAATATCATTAAATCAAGGGATAGGTAAAATAATACTACTTAAATTCTGCAGAAGAATATCATAGCTAAAGTAGTTCAATCATAGTTAGATGACGTAAGAAATTTAAAACTCGATCAATGACAGATGAACTGTCCTTTAAAATTGCCTGCATAGAAGCACCCTATCCATACAGGTGACACATGCTTTTGAAACCAACACAATGCAGAAGAAAGTGTTTCATTGTGACAATATCATTACAAAACTCATATAGGTAGATACCTACATGTCATAAGAAATCTATGCATTAACAATGAATTACCAATGCAGAGACAGGTAACTATAAACCTCTTCCCTGTGGCTTGCACGTATTGATGACCCCCCCCACAAAGAAAAAATAGTACTTTTAATTACCCTTAATTTGTTACTGTCCATGGCTGCCCACTCATCTTCCCAATGTAAAAGATGTTTTGCTTGGCAAAGAAAATCTGAACAAATAACAGTGCATGCTTGACAGCAGTAGAGTTACTTCCTTTGCCGCAAAATCCGCTCTAATGTTCCCAACTATTCCACTGTAACCAGGTACCCAGCAAAATGTTACTTCGACACTTCGTAGTTCAAGCCTGTGGATGGAACACAAAATATCTTGAACCACAGTGTTTATTGAATACATATCCTGTATGTCCTGCAGTGAACTTTTACAATCAATCAGAACACACTAGGTAATGTATAAAATTGGATACAATGGTGGAGTTCAGAGCTTTAAAGATGGCAAATAGTTTGACAGTAAATACACTACAAACTGAGGGTAATCTTATTTCTTTATTTGACCTATTCTGTAAAATGCACAACCGATGTTGTTCTCCACTTTGAGCCATCTGTAAGATAATTTCACTAGATGGTAGGACTGAAGAATATGACGAAATTTCTGATGATACACAAAGTCGAGAGTGTTGTTTTACAAAAGATAGCAATGATAAATCAATAGTTAGCACAGTAATAGACCACAGAGGAATAAAACATTTTAAACAATGTTCAATATCCAAGTTGTCAAAAACATAGGCAGTTCTAATGCCAAACAGAGCATGAATTTAGCACAGAGAAACTATGCGTAGACCAAAATTGCAAGTTCTGATGGAAGTCCAAGAAGGCAAGTTCTGATGGGAGTTCTAAATTCCTGGTTGGAAGTAGATGGAACTATACTCAAGGGTAAGGATTCCCTTAGGTAGTTTTAGGTACCTACTATATAAAAGCTGATGATATTCTATTAAGCTTCTTTTTATACAATTGATTTTTAAATTCTTTTAAATATCTATTCAAGTGTTTAAATTAATCAAAATTATTTTCAAAACAAAGGTAAACCTGTTTTGTAAAACAAAATACAATCTAGTTTGTAAAAAAAATTGTCTGAATCTAAGACAGCTGAAATTATATTTATATAAAACAGACATCCATCCAATAAATCAGACATTGAAAATAAAAACTGCATATATAATCTTCTTCAACACACTAAAGTGCAGTAATTACTCTTCCACATTGACTCATTTTATTGCATAAACGTTTCTTTTATTGTTACTGTCATTTACATCTATTTTTAAATTAAAACCAAATTTAAAAAAAAAAAAAAGAAAACCACTGCTTAATTAACACACAACTTGTTCATACAATTAAAATTATGACTCTCAAATGAATAAAAAGTAACCACAATAACACAAGTTACAAGTAACCAACCTACTGTTCATAGTGGTACAGTAAACTAAAAAACAGTAAACAATATATATATAATTTGGGAGCAAGGTTTAACAGAGTGTGAGTCAATGATCCAAATTACCCTTCACATGTTACTACTCAAATGAAAAACAAAGTTTGCTACTACTCAACCAAAATTTTAAAAAAATATGTGGAAAATCAATACAGATATCACAAGTTTTATTGTAATTACATACAAACAATTATATAAAGCGGTTTTTTTTTGTTATTGTTATTTTAAGGCTATTATCGTTTCCCTAAACGTACGTGTGGGTGTAAAGTGTTGAAGTTATGTGTAGTGTTTTAAGTGTAAGTGTGTGTTACACTCGGGTACCATGAGGAACGTGTAAATCCTCTCAATAGATGCACCCCCAAAAGCTTTGACAACATACATATCTTTAAAAATATAATATTTATAAATATCTAGATTACAACTTTTATAGATGCAGACATGCAACTCTTTTAAGGTAATTTACTTCTAGACTTGATTTTCAATAATTTCTCATTGGTTTTATCATTTTTCACTTAAAATTTCACTATTACAACAGCTAGTTTAACAGGCCTTACAAGTATTTTTAAAGTTTTGGGTACTTGTTGATATAAACAAAAATAGTGTGGTCGACAAAATTAACTGTGGAAAAAAAATAATTTTAAAAAACAAACATTCTCAACTATACAATAAAACACTGGCTTGGTTCAAATATCAGGACACAGAAAACAGTTCAATTCTTAACTTTGCCCTTTTCATCTAACTTCTTAAAACTATTTAAGCAAAGTGAAACATAGCCTTTTTACCTGCTTTTACTCCAAAGTAAACTCCTGCCCCTAAAATTGATGACAAAGGAAGACTTCTTTGGTAAAAGCTTTCTCTGTTACATTGTTTAAGTACTCTAAGCTCTTCAGGTGTAAATTTATAAGGCTGAAAAATTAGTTATTATTTAATAAGGAAGTCTAGCTAGACCAATAATTTATATTATAACTTAGACCAATAACTTAATCAATAATTTATATTGATTTTTTAAAAATTGTTTTTACACACACACACACACACACACACACACACACACACACACACACACACACACACACACACACACACACACACACACACACACACACACACACACACACACACACACACACACACACACACACACACACACACACACACACACACACACACACACACACACACACACACACACACACACACACCTATATACACATACAGTTCTATTACTAATTAATAATATTAATATAGCTGATAACCCCTAGAGCTTTCCTAATCCTTCATAAGAGGGACCTGGCACTTTACCCTCTTACGCACGATTAGAATTAGTAAATTGTGTTATAGATTTTTGATTTGTTGCACATTTTACTTTGTCCGGCCTTGAAGTTAATCCTGAACTTTTTTCTCTGTTGTTTATTTTCAAATGTAGACCATAAGTTATAATATTTAATACAGTAATTAAACTATTCAGAATATTTCTTGTTCTACATGAATCATGAAGAACTAGGTCTAGTTCCCTCTCTACAGACATATTCTTCAACAATATTCTGCAATTCTAATTTCATAAGCTAACTTATGTAAACACACATATACAAAGTGTCCCTAAACTACATTCCAAAACGTTTGAGTATGGTTCCTTTGGGTCAGTCTAAAAAAAAATTACTTAATTTTCCAGATATATGCCATTTTGTTTTCTAAAAGAAAAACGTTCTATTTGGAAAATGAACAGATATTGAGGTAATACTTTGCATAAACATTCTGTATATTACATTTTTAAAGTGTAGCCTACTGAAAAACAAATTTTTTTGTCTATTTAAAAAATGGTAGTTGTTTAAAATATTTAATAATAACTACATTAAGAACCATTTAAACTACAAAAAGTTTACAAGATATAATCATTTTTTTAATGACAAATAAAGCAAATCTTGTAGACTTACTTTATCCATATGTCAAAGAATAATCGCAATACTATATAAAAATAAAACAAGAGATGATTTCTTGGTAGGTAGGCCTATATGGTTACAACTCCTGAGATTACATTAGGTTTTCAGTTTTTTGTCAGTAATTTGATTTTCCTTCGACTTACAGAAAAAACAAACATAATTTTAATAATTATAACATTTTCAAATTTCCAATATCATTAACACCATTTTGTCTATAGGATTAAGTCTGCACATTTTTTAACAGAAAATTATTTTTTTGTAAGAAATAAAATAACCCTAGTCTTCTTGCTAATCTAACTTAACATGGATTAATTGCAAATAATACCTAAATATAGAAGGTTTAGCAAAAAATTATACATAGCCTGTTTCAATTTCATGAATCTAAGGCCATTACTCAAATTATATGGCTGCCTCGGTGGCCTAGTGGATAGCGTACTAAACTTTCACCCTGAGGACCCTGGTTTGATTCCCAGCGAGGGCTTTACATTTTCATACACTATAAATCATCCCATCGTCTGCATTAGCCCAAGTGTGCACAATAGTCGGACGTTAAACACCAAAAAAAAAAAACTCAAATTATAAGAACATGGAAATTACACAAAATTAGCTAGAATGAATGATTTTCTATATTTCTTAGTTTCTATATATTGCTCCCATTCTATATTTCTGAGTTGCTCAGTTACAGTGCCTTCTCCAACCTTAGTCTTCATAAAGTCTAGGACTTGGAACAGGATTCAAGGTGGGTGACTCCTCCACTTCTTATTGGGGGTCCTACCCAAATTGGTGACTTCCCACTTTGTTATTGAGATGTTTGTAGATACCTGCTCTGCTGATTCCCCTTCTACTCTTAAACTTTATCATGGAGATTGTGCACTGTTTCGCCAGCTTTTTGTTATGCGATGAGTTCCCACTAATTCTGTTTACATTCTTACTCATGTTGTTTCCATGAGTAGCTAAGGAAATTATGTCCATCCCGCAGATCCCTGAATGCATGGGTAAAGCTAGTACAGTGTGAGGTTGTAAGGAATCCCAGAGCTATGTTTGATACGTTAGGTCCGTGTCACTCATTCAATCAGCAAAGGTTGCTTTACACTTAGTCGGCCAGGTTATGTAGAATAGTAAATGTATGCACATAACCCCTATAATGAGTATAATTAGCTTATTTTCTTTAACTTTACCTGTTTCAAACTCCTTATTAAAGTACATATTAACTACCTTATAAACAAAGAAATTAAGTGAGTGGGTTATGAAGGTTTAAATTAACTGAGAACAAACATACTTTAGACATATACTTTATACTTTTTCCAAGTTAATTTTAACATGGCTTAGTAATATACTGGGTTAGGTTAGTCTATGGTTAATCAAAATAACACATAGACCTACTCTACAACACAAATAACACATAATACTCTATAAATTAATGAAGTGTGAATTAAATGTTAATTCTTCTTACTAGGTATCTGTTACTTTCTTTTTACTAGGTGAGGTTAAATTTTCCTAAACTTACCAACAAATTAGCCAACTTTAAATAACCATAAAAGTAATTTAAGTATACATCAGAACAACCAATAATAATACATTGTCATTATTTTTTCCTGAAAGTACTAATTTTGTGATTAACATGGTAAAAATGTTTTTGATGCTCTCTATAACTAAACAGAGTAGCAATGTTTTAAAGGGTGGGGCTAGAGATACGCACAATGAAAATTGGCCTGGTTTGCATAAAATAACTCGTTTCAGATATAACTTAGATTTTTCTACTGCAGAGATATTAGGCCTACACAAACTACACTTTAGCACATTTATAGAGCGTACCTGTTTATTACACTGCAAAAACAATTTTATTACTCCACATATTTTTTTAATGTTTTAATCAGAACATTTATTTACAAATTGACTGATTAATGGGATAAACAACCACACTGAGCACATCTGGAAATCTGATTCATTTACTATATTAATTATTTTTATTTTCAAATCTACATTCTACAAAAACCATATCAGGTTTGGTTAGCCAAGTTTTTTTAAAAAAAAAAAAGAAAATATGGAAATTTAATTGTTTAACTTTTTAATTAATACATTTAAGAGCTGATTAATACACATTTACAAATTGATTTATCAACGTGATAAAGTACACCAAGAATCAGATCATATATAAATTTTTCATTTATTTATTATAACTACTTTCAATATCTATATTTCAGACAAAACTATGGTAGGTTTGATATTTGTATAATTACTATGACACAACTTATTACCATGTAATTGTAACTTCCTATATTTTTTTCCATTACCTATTCTATGATGAAATTAAGTAATAAAACTACAAAACATTTATTAAGTTAAGATTTACTACAAACTACTTTGTGTAATTAGGAACAACATGGAGTTCGCCTTTATGGTATTTTTTATTTCTCAGGACTTTTACAAAAGTAATGATTTAAATTTTTTGTTTGTTTTATTATGTGATAGATTATTTATTGAGGAATATTAACCAGCAGAAGGTTAAATTTATTATGGTAAATGTACAATAAATTAGAACTTTTAGCCATTTACTATGGAATTATATTCTGACATTCATTTTAAAACATGTTATAACATAAGAAAAATCAATAAAAAAATGTTGATAAAAATGTAGTTTAAAGACTTTTAATCGATGTTCGTAATTTTTGCAAAGATGCTTCAAAATATGCCCAATATTAATAATCCAAGATATAAAAGTGTAGAAACAATGAGAAGTTACCAAGAAGAAAAAAATTGCCAAACAGGTTAGTATTAAATATGTAAAAATGTAATTTCTTGGTTATTTACCATAATAAATGTCATCCGCTCCTTATTATCTCTCAAAGTAGAAGCAGAAAAATGGGTAAATAATGACTTTCACAAAGTCCCTGAAGTGCATTAATACCAAAATGTTGAGAGTACAAAAAGTTTTTCACTATTTTTTTCAAGAAAATTTATACCTTCAAGAAAAAAAATACTGAAGTCAGATATGATTGGTCACGTTAACCTAGACTTTTACTACTCAAGAAAGTAATTTGTCCTCTATTTACTATTTAATATTATGTTTGGGTAATGAGTTGACATAGTTGTTAGCAATTGATAAATTACCATAAGCTCAAAGTATAGGACTGCAAGATGACTGAGCTCGTTAAATGAGACTAGTATTAAAACATTAATGTCTTCTCCAATTAATAACAACCCTGTTTACACAAAAACATCGCATTTAAATTCAATATAACCTATCAACTTTTTTTAACCTCTAATCTGAAAATCTTACCGTTGGAGGAATTAGTTTATTATTTCCACCAAGCCTGTCCTGAAAGTTATCGTTTCTGTCCATGTTAATTAATTAATTAAATATTTCAAAAATATATATTAACTGTCGGTTAATTTGCAATCAAGACTAAGTCATTTTAAGTTGTGTTTATAAATGACAGTACATCATAAAATTTTAATTCTAAATTTGTCAACTTGTGCAATACCTATATAATGGTTTGTAGATTTTAATGTAAAGAAATGTATAACAAACATCAGCTGATGGATAATTTCTACGACGTAGAAAGACAAAACGGTCGTCCCATCTGAAATAAATCAAAAAAACAAAAAGCACCACTATTAAAGAATATATAACTAGATAAAATAACATGACCTCTACCAAGGAAATATAGGTTATATACATTATACATAGTTCTGTATAGGAATACTATTATTATTTGTATTTAAAGGAATATATATATATATATATATATATATATATATATATATATATATATATATATATATATATATATATATATATATAGTGTTTAGTGTCTCATTGTTTCTAATTTATCCAACTAAGCGCATTGCATTTGTTTACATAGGTATACATATTTGCATTTTTACGACCGTATTATTCTATAAGTAATAAAAAAATCCCCAAACTTACAGTTTGGATCCCTTGCTTCGAAAGCACAAGGGTAAAACGGTAGTGTGACACATTGTAGACATAATATACTTACTATAGAATATAGACTAAACTATAGGTCAGTTTAGAAAACACCAGTGGAACAGAGTAAAAAAATTTGCAATGAGAGTGTGAGTCCCCACTCTCTCACCCTAGCTCCCTCCTTTTCTGAGTAGGCCTATAGTCGAGCCACTGTAGGGGCGCGCATGTAGGAGCCACTGTAGGGGAGTGTATAGGGGAGCGTATGTAGGAGAATCCCCACCCAGCTTTCTCCAACAGTCCAGAAACACAGAGTCTGCCAGTCTTAGTCTACAAACAGTTACTACACAGCTATAATGAAAGAAACGGAGGGGGGTCTATGGTGAGAGAGGGGACTCGACCTCTCACTCGCACATTTTTTCTCTGTCCCACACATGTTCTTAGCAGGCCGCTATGAACATATTTTGTAAGTAAGGGTTTGTAGACTCAGATTGGCAGACTCTATGCCACTGATCTGTTATAGATAGCTGGAAAATAATTCTCCTACATCCAGCTGCCAAATGGTCTTGTATATAAGGGATAATTTTGGGGCATCTATCTTTGTTTAATCGCGCTTGTGCCGTTGTCGACTTGAGTTGCCATGGAAATTCCAACTAAGCGTACAAAATATTTCTTCTTACTCTCTACTAGCAGGAAACTTACACTTACAGGCGCGTCTATACCTACATAGCCTAGCGTACATTATACGCGTATTGTGTTAAACACGTAACTCTTGGACCTACTGTTAGGTTAGGAATCGGTGGTCATTTTATTATTTTAAAAATTGTAATTGTGAAGAATACAAAGCCACATAGTAACACTGTATATTATTATTATTATTTTTTTTTTTTTTAACGTCCGACTATTGTGTACACTTGGGCTAATGCAGACGATTAAACACTATATTAAAATAATAATATATATATATATATATATATATATATATATATATATATATATATATATATATATATATATATATATATATTAAAAATACGAAACAAAAAATAACGGACGCAGTTGTCTCGCTGATGTGATGGTAATAGTAATTTTCTAACATTTTTGTTTATATTACAATAATTCTAACTTCACAACCCTAAAGGAAATGGTGGTCAATTTGATTAAAGCACCGGTCAGTCTGCTTCGTTTCTGAACTGCACATCTCAACGTTCTCATTTCGTCGCAGTTACTCCAGTTGCTTTACTCTTACCGTTAATGCTGCTCCCTCGTCATCATTAGTCTAACTGGTATAAAGTATGGACGTTAAAATAAATCATCATAATGCGCATTAAAATCTACACAAATTAACATTTTAAACTTTAAAATTACAATGTAAATACGAAAATGAACCCTAACCGCCGTCAAATCCATTTTCTTAAATTCAATGAATTTTGAAAATACTTAGATTATTTATGCAGATAACTCATAAATAAGTTGATTACTACTCATAGTAGTTGATTACTATGACGAAATCAGGTTTTCAAAATATTTTAAGATAAAAAATGAGTTTTTAAAGATTTAAAATTATCTCCATTTGAAACTGTTGAGCTAATTTCAAACTAACTCATTTCAAACTACTAACTAGGTAACAAACATGTACAAGTTATTATCAAAATTGATTTTTTTTTTTTTTTTTTTATTCAAATCTGACCAAATTTACGAATGTTATGGAGCTATCACGTATACAGAGTGCAGGCCTACTTACAAAATTTTAACTACCCTTTCAAAAAGTGACCTAAATCTGCGCTCACTTTAAGGTTATATCAGTTCTAGATCTTACAATGATGGCCGTTACAATAGCTCATTTTCCGACATAAATTCTCAGTAAAAAGTTAAATAACTGTATGACTATTGAATTGGTTGCTAGTAATTTGTATATATTATCTTCGTCTAATAAAACTTGAGAAGGCCGAAATGCCGCTTCGTATATTACCAGATGTGATTTGTCGGCCATGTAGAGCCTAATCTTCCATGAAGCCTAGTACACAAGTGGTGTAAGATGACCTACTGTGTTACCCTAAAATTACATAAGGATTTAAGAATTATTTAAATAATATAACATTAAAGAATTCATGACGTAAAGTTGCTTAAAAATTTGGGGCCTAATATTTCTGTAAACGTATACAAGTGATAAATTTTAATAGACGAAGGTTTTAATTTTATCTAGTAAAAATGCGATTTTGCAAAGGCTTTG
The DNA here is from genome assembly GCA_022606455.1 of Callitettix versicolor. NCBI lineage: Eukaryota > Metazoa > Arthropoda > Insecta > Hemiptera > Cercopidae > Callitettix > Callitettix versicolor. The sequence goes on along the minus strand of CM040183.1, from coordinate 35,361,361 downwards.
TGCTCAACACGAATTAATTCCCCTTTGCCCTTTTCCGATATCCTTCCTTAACAGTTTCATGTGCGTTTCTAGCATGACACCATAATGACTGGAAATTTTCCATTCTTTGCATTTAGTGCTGTAGGCCTAAGAATTTATGCAATACTGTAACTTTCCTGTAACCTTATCTTTTGTTTGTATTACCTATTGTAGTTATTAACTAAAGATCAGCTGATTAAAATTTCTTTTTCTTCGTTATTTTCTTTCATAATATCAGCTGATTAAAATTTCCATTTCTTAGCAATTTTCTTTCCATTAAAAACTGTTTTAAATTCAGGGTTTGCTTTGTAATTTTCAATTCAAGGGCTTTCATAGTTATTTTACTGCTCTAATTATTTTAACAAAGTTTAGGGGTTTATCGACAATTAATATTTCCAGTTACCTATAATAATTCTTGTAATATGTTTACTGGGATCCCAGTCGGTATGAATTCTACCAACAATAACCTCTTTCGTTTCCCAAAACACAGGTGCAACGATTTTCCGGGAAGACATTGTTTGTTTGAATTTTCGCAGCTCGGGTGAAGTTGAATGCCGTCATTCACGCGATTCAGTTATTCAGGTTTTATTACCTTTAACAAAATGGTATCCAACATTTCATTTTTTTTAATCTGCAAATCCTGATGAGATTGGCAATAAGCTTCGACTTTGTACCTTTTCAAGTCTTTTGTAAACACTCGCGAGACCCGTTAGACTTTCTGACTTTCAACGTTTTTGACAATACATTGCGAATTTATTTTGGTTTATGATCCAAACAAGATATCTCAGGAATAGGCAGCACAATCTTCAAGCACAATTGCTTCAATCTTCGCGAATATCTCGTCCGAAATCGACTGCCTTCCGCATCTTTCTTCGTTGTATATTTCCGTAATGCCGATTGCTAACTCCCTACACTAGTTTTGGACGTTTCTAACGTCCATAACTCCTCCTCAATACATTTCAGTCAGTTGCCAATTAATTTTTACAGTCGTCACTTCTTTTACGGTATCGCTTCGCGAACTCTGCACTTGATGGAAACAGCAATCTAGAGTTTTTTTTACAAACGGCTGTCAAACATAGTAGTAGTTAGGGATGGGAACTTCTGCTATTTTTAAAAAATATCAACGAACTGTTTGTTGGAAAAAAATAACTGTTTGGAAAAACAGTTTGAAAAAACAGGTTTCGAAAAATGAAACTCGAAGTTGTATTAACAGCTAAAACATAAGCACAAACGATCAGTTTTCTAAGACTACTTTTTCATTTTTATTACCACCATGTCCTTAACTGTTTTTGGGTGTAAAACATTTAGAAAAAAATAATTAAATATAGTAATAATTAAATTACATTTTCAAAACGTAATATATATGTATGACATTTTATATTTACAAAATGCAATGAATTTCTAATAGAAGCATTCTTTTTTTTACTTAAAAATTAAATAGCCTTTGCATATTTACTGAAATGCAAACAATTTAGAATATTTTTAGTTGATTAAAAAATATTGATGATTGATAATAAATATAAAAATACGTTTAAATAAAATTAGGTTATGTATTTACAAATTAGGTTATGTATTAAAATTAGGTTATGTGAGATGTTACTGTCATATTTTTATTTGGGAGAAAGTAGGTTTTCATTTTTCAACACTGAAAAAAGTAACGTTAATAAGTAAAATATAGTAATAAGAACATAGGCCAAATATGTTTAAATAAAATTGGCTCTATATAGTTACAAAATTATAGGTTATTAACATTAGGTTATTACAGGTTAATGATAGGTTATTAACCTAAAATAACCTAAAATTATTCAAGATATATTCAAGAGTAGATATTGTAAATTTTAAAAAGTCCACATCCAATAAATAATTAAAAACTATGCACTTCATTCTAAAAACATAAAAAAAGTAAAAGAAAACTTTCAAAATTGTCCACTAAATATTTTTAAATTTCTAAACACAAAGTAAACTACGGAGAAAAACTAATATAAAACACAATTATGGCTGTTTTTACAGTTTAAAAAATGTTTGAACAACAAATTTTACATTTAAAACTTTCAAACAACTCGCAACAAAATAGAGATAAACTTTGACAACGCCCAAACAATTCTTACTTCACACTACGTTGCAACAAGAAACTTTGAAATAGAGGGAAAAAGTATAGCAAATAGCAAGTTAAAGAAAAGTGTTTGTACTGTTTTGAAGGAAAACAGTTTAACAGGAAAATAGCAAGAAAAATGTTTTAGCGCTTGCGGCAACGTTCGAATAGAACGTAGGTGTTAAACTGTTGTTCCTTGTTTAACAAATCACGATCCAGTCCAATTCAAACTGTTAGTTTCCGTTTGGCAAAGCAGTTTGTTTTTCGTAAATAGAATAACAGTTTGTTTTAACAGTTTGGAGTTTTCTTACCCATCTCTAGTAGTAGTATGAATCAAAAAAAAAAAAAAAAAAAAAAAAATATATATATATATATATATATATATATATATATATAGTTTTCTGTCAAATCAACAACGTCGTGGATCGCACAAGTCAGAATAGACCTACATAATGCAGGAATAGACTCAACAGATGTTGAAGGTAGGCACGCATATAGGAGAAAGATGCTCGGTTGGAAGGTCCCAGAGAATAAAATCCCAAAGAGAGCAGGGGTAAAATGGACGGAGGAGCGGAAGAGGATGCATGGGGACAGGATGAGGGAGGTGTGGAGGATTAGAAGGAGCAAGACATGAGTCGAAGTGCTTTGCGTGATCCAACAGGGTCTATGCGCAAATAATAATAATAATAATATATAGTTTTCTTTTGTCAGAGATACATAATAAGCATATACCAATAAGATAAAACAACTATGAATATTCTGTTATTACTTAGGATACAAAAAACTAAGTAAAACTACTAATGTGTAAAGAGACAAATAGCGTAGTACTACTTTTGAAATTAAAATAATCTGTTGACCTGGTTATAGGCAAAAACTCTTCAACCTTTTAAAAATTTAAACCATGTAAAATTGTTATTGATAATATTAATGTGTAAATGTTTTGTTATTGCTTGTTTGCAGATTAAAATTTGTTATGACTGGCTTAGTGTCTATCTATAGACTAATTACGACTATGAAATAAATGCACTGCTAATTATTGAACATAATTATCTTTTCTCGATGTTTTATGTTTTACCGTGAGTTTTGTCATTTTAATGTTTACAAAAAATGGGCACAAATTAGCGTAATTATTGTTAAAAAATGTTGAAATACTCTTTAAAAAGACGTATAATTTGATAGTCCTACCTTCCTTCGATTATTATTTTTCAAAATCGGGAAAAAGTTACACGTTTAAATAAACTTTAAGTGTCAAGGAACTTTGTCAATTTTATATTTATAATTAATTATTACTTAAATGTGAAATATTAATATTATTATTATTGTTTATTCTCACAAATACATATAAAAAAAACACAACTTTTCGAGACAACAATGTCACAACAAAATGTATTTGTTTTGGTATTGTATGTCAGCTATTTTGTACTTTTTTCTTTTTTTTTAGAGACTTGTAGCTTCTCTATTCACATTTAATTTATACTTTTCATTTTTGACCGCTCAGAGTACTGCGTGTTTTTTCTTAGTTTTTTGTTTAATATTTTTACAAAGTTGCTAAGTTTACGTTTAAAGTTAGGCACAATAACACAAGTTGACTTTCGAAAGGTCTTGTTTCTATAAACTGTGCACAAATGTTTGAATAAATAAAATATTAACTTGCCTAGTTTTTCGCTTATAACAAATTTGAGACATTCTTTTTGTGTTCGCCAATTTAGCTTTGTTGGCCATTAATATAGCTTGTTTTACTCTGTGTATCCAGAAATTAGTTTTTTCTTGAATCCACTCTGTATGCCTGGGAATCGCCATTTTCTACAGACCGATTAACAACGGGTTCATTCCTTTGCGGTGTTTTCAATTTGTTATGTAACCTTCATGCCGTGGTCATACACGAGTAGCATTATCTTAATTTCAATGACAATAATTCTAATTTTAGTTCTTAAATTTTACAAAGGAGGCTGACGTTAATCTGTGTTCCAAATTATAAAACACTAATTCTTAATAAAAGATATGTAGGCCTATTTATTTTTTACAACCTGAAGTTAATTGTGTTACTTGTAAGCCATCGAATGATACAGACTCGTTGTTGTTAACAATTCTTCAATATTAACTGTTCGTAAAATGCAGTAATGAGCTAACCTATATGTCTGATGGAATTAGGTTAGGTTTAATCGAGACGGTATTTTATTATAATGGATTAGTCTAATCTAAATTATTATTAGCAGTGTTATAAAGACACTTTGTTAAACACGTTTTAGATTATTTATTTTTAAAAAAATGACATTTCGAGACTACATATAGGGCCCTAGTGCAGGTAGGAAACTGGTTACAAGTCAGAGTTGAAAAGTAAGTAGAAATGTAGCAATGTATTGAATTAGTTTAGTTAACATTTATCTAACGAATTTGTCTTCATTCGCATGATGAAACTGTTATAAAGAGTGTAAGCTCCAGTCTTCAACGTTTATCAAAATTATGTTTTCATCTTTTTAGCAAACTTTTAGATTTGTTTTTCACAAAATTGAGTGACAAATGTTGCTTAAAGTTTAATCAAACCTACAGAACTACATATCAAGTCAGTGTACAAAATTTCGATAAACAAGACACTTAACCAAGCCTAAACTACTTCCGAAGCGAGTATTTTGAAAATATTGACTAACCCTAAATACGATTGTTGATTTAGTCCGGTTTGTGTTATCATATAAATGAATTTAAAGAATTTTTTTGAATTTTCTTATAATTTATTTCTTAACAGAGTGGAATTTTTTGGTAAAATATTTCTGGAAGGTTTTTGAACTATACCTTTGAATTTAAGTATTAACCTGATATAATCTGCAAGTAGGTTACTGTTTTCTTTCTTTAAAAGTAAGTTCTCTCCATTTTAATTCTGACGTCATGGCAGTTCAACCTACGGAAGATGTAAGAATGGTGGAGTTCACTGATTATGTTTATCACTCTTAGGCACAATTTTATCTCATTATTTGGGCTTAGTTTTCTGCCACTTGCAACAAAGTCATCAACAAAAATCGTGAAAGTTTTCATTCCGAGCTGAACTTTGCCTTCTACTCGCATCCAAATACAGTAGACTAGTGGTAATCCGGCATATACAGGACATCGCTACTGCCGGATTATCGAAAATGATAGAATATTGGAGTCAGAAAAATCACAGTAAATTAGTGTGTAAATTGGGAAAAAGTAATTGCAACACAAATACAAACATTTTTATTTTAATAACTGAATTTCAAATGGAATTATTATTAAAAAAAACATCACAACAAATTGAAAAACTCTTAAAATTAAAGTGGAAAACACTGAAACTACTGTATGCACATTAATAATAATGTACGTATTACCGTAAATATGTAGGCTACATATACAGCAAGGTTTAAAATGACTAATTTGTTGTTCTTTGAAAATAATTTTGAATGGTTTTCCGTTTTGTAGCTGTAAATGACCTTTCATGGCTCTGTATTTCAGTTTTTTAACAACCAAAATGTCAAGTGTTGTAACGTAGTTTTCTTCTGTCCATTTTATGCGTACTTTAAGCGCACTCAACGTTTCGTCGCCTCGAGTTAAATGCACAAGTTTTTCAGCCTCGTTGTCGTTTGTTTTTGTGCCGTCACCGTTATTTCGTATGTCGTTAATTATTTCGTCGTCAGTCATAATACGGTAAGATACCTTAATTGGACAAGCTTCAAATATCATTTTACAGCAATACTACGTCATCAGTTATTCCAATCCAAATAACACTACACAGTAAAATATTTATGAGTATATGGAACACAAATAAATAACACCGATGGATTATTGGACGTGATGGATTAAAAGGTGTCGGATTATTGCAGTAGGCCTGTACTGAAGATACATCTTTATGAAAGCCTTACTATCAAAGAGAAATTTTTGTCAAATTTAGAAATGAATCTGTAAGAAAAAGTAAAATAACTTGTGAAAAAGAAAAGTTCATTGTAAATTTTGAAAATGAAAGAATTAAAAGTTTTAAATTTGCGAAAAATTTAATCAAACATGTAAGATTAAAATTTTCTTTTAAGTATAGGCGGTTAATTTTCTCTTTTACTACCGACTGCAACTTACAAGATGGGCCGCAATTCCGCAACTAACCAACGCCACAAATAAAAGCCACAGACGTGCTTAAAAGGCTTTAAGAGTTAGCTTCCAAACAGAACTGATCAGTACAAACTAAGATTTTAAATGACGTATTTAATAGTTACGGTTAGGCTTAATAATAAAACTAAATAATGAATCAATACAAAACAAAAGCAAGAACATTATTCAGTACATACATTATTTAGTTTAATAAAAATCAATCATTTAAAACTCATTGTGAAATTATTTTTACAGTGTTTGACGTTATGAAAGGCTTTTATAATAAAAAACACTTTTACTCTTACTAATAGGCGACATTTATTGCTGTTTAAAGTATTCCCTGACAGAACCAAATAGTAAAAACAAAACAAGGCCTCAGCATAGGGCCTATGTACATAAACTATAATGTGACAGGTGATTTAGTAACCTTGAAAATAAAATGTGATATTTCCCACTGCCCTTCCCCTGTCCTTCATGTCAGTACAATACGTGAAACCATCAGTTAATTTGCGTGTTACAGCAGCTCATGAAAAGCAGGTCAGATAATTTTAAGCTAGAAATTAAAAAAAACAACTAAAATATGTCAAACATTCTGAACTTTTCTGTTATTAAAATTGTTGTGGGATATTTATGTTATTATTATTGTTTACTTCATCATTATTTCATTCGTAATTTATTCATTATTCATTGTTATTGTTTATTTAATTCATTGTTTATTATTACGTCATTTGCTTATATAAAAACAAAAACAATACACGGCATTTCGAGAGTATGGCTCAACTCTCTTCTCAAGTGCCTAACTTAAAACATAAACTTGGCAACTAAAACATAAGCTTAGATAAAATGTTTTGATACGTTATTTGTCAGCTATTGGATGTATGTCTCTGTGGTTGTCTGTTTGGTTCTGCAAATCGCAGAACACTAAACTAATTGGCTTTAAATTTTGGTCAATAGTACTTCATAAATATGTCCTGCACAAACATTTCGGGAAATGTAACGAAAAACCCGGTTAGGGAATTATTGAACAAAACCTGAGAAGTCGGTTTGATTTTTCAAAATCATTTCATCAGATTTTTCTCAAATTTTGGTCATATATGAAACTTCTTGTAGCTAACCTAACCTAACCTAATTTGACAAAAAAGTAATTTACGGATCGCGAGTTAATAAAAAACAAGTCCTGAGCACCGTGTTGTTTGTTTTAATTTTTTTTAGATTCAGTTCAAAACATGATTTTTTCAGATTTAGTCTTCTGACTTGAATTATTAATATTTTTTGAGTAAAATCTTATGTGATTTTGAAAAATTAAGTCGATTTCCGCTTTTATTGACTGACTTGGATTAAAGCTAATTTTAACATTTGTTTTTCAACTTATAACCATTTAAAAACTGATTTCACCATCACAATCAACACTGAACTCTGTTCATTTAAGCATTTTAAAATTACATTGACCGTTGCCGAGTTTATTTTTTTAATTTCAATAATTTTTTTGAAAATTTTAAACGTTAATTGACGCAGTTTTTAATGACGAACAGAAGTGGAATCTGTATTTTTTAAGGTTCGAAATGGTCGCCATTTTATAACTGACGGTTGGATTTCCTGGGTAACGAACTTGTCAAAGCTATTAACAAAATCAATTTCAGTGCCGAATTTCAATCAAATCTGATTAAAATTGCCAACGTAAACGTGCTGATTTATAAAATGTTTAAGACGCCTCAAAATGTCAACTAAAAGTCATAATTGTTCATTTTAAAGTCCCGAATTTGGGCCATACCATGAGAACTGTTCAATGGCTAATTTTCCAATGAAAACGTGAGGAAAATGTATTACAAGAAGTGACGCTGTAACTAGATTAATGTGTAACTTAAATATCGCACAGGAATGCAAACCTTTATTGGTATTCTTGTGTAATAGTGGTTCCAGTAGCCACCAACATGACTGATAAGAGAGTAGTTAATACGGTATTTCATTAGTTCATTGTTTATAGAAGCTGTGGTCACGTACTTAAGGTTTGTTTATATTTCAGTTGTTGTAAACTTTGATAATTTATAAAAGAACAACATGTTGCATTTCTAATAGACATAGCCTACTTAATAGTTTTTATGTTGCCTATAAATTCACGTGAAAGCACAAAATTATATAATTTTTAACGATTATTTGAGTAAATGTTTGCAATATTTTATCAGAATTGCAAATTACATTGATAGATTACAACGATGCTAAAATTAATCTTGATGAGACAGAACCAATAAGTTTAAACGCCCACTCGAAGTATAAAAGTCAGTGCGTAGACTTTCGAACCTGTTTAGTGAGTTCGGAACCTTGACGCGTGATAATTAGGCCTCATCCGTTCGTGAATTTTAATTTTGTCTGTAGTGCAAATATTTCATCGAGCTCCAACGAATTTGGCCATTGTTTGAAGTTTCAGTTTTTTAACAGACTGCTGGTAAGTTTTAGGTTATAGTGATAGAATATTTTGTCCTTTCTGGTTCTACAAAATGTTTGTCGTCTTCGCACAGTTCGTTGGTAAAATCAAGGACGCTACTTGATGTGTCTGTGAGTTATAAACATACATCCTAGCATCTAAGTAAACACTTGAACGATTCTGAAACTAGACAGTATTTTGTTTGAATGTATGAATCCAATTTTAAGAAGCATAGCAGTTTGGTAGCCTACAGGAACAGTTTTTTTTTTTAAAACAGAAAATAACCAAAGTGATTCAAAATAATTCCGGCTGTCTCGTTGATATAATGTCGACAGTATTTTCTTACAATATACTTTTTTGAAAATCTGATTTCAACATCGTAATAATCGTTAAAATCTGAATAAATTAGCACTTTAAACTGTCAAGTTACTTAGCTCTGTTCAAAAATTTGAAATGGCCACAGTTTAGAAACAATCGAACGAATTCAGTTGACAAACGTTTTCAAGGTATCACTAAAATCGATTTTTGTGCTGTTTTAATTAAATCGGAATAAAGTTTCTTGAACTTTTAAATTACATTACAAATAAGGAAATGAACGTTTGGAATTTACATAGATGTTAACGCTGGTTCCTTTGACGATTTTCAAAAAAAGTTATTTTAGCAAATTTCCATGGAAAAATAAGATCGGAGCGGCCATCTTGGTAAGACTTTGAAATGAGCACCGATCCTGACCTATAGATGACTTTTTGAGAGGTCGTTAAAATGTGTGTGTGTGTGTGTGTGTGTGTGTGTGTGTGTGTGTGTGTGTGTGTGTGTGTGTGTGTGTGTGTGTGTGTGTGTGTGTGTGTGTGTGTGTGTGTGTGTGTGTGTGTGTGTGTGTGTGTGTGTGTGTGTGTGTGTGTGTGTGTGTGTGTGTGTGTGTGTGTTTTAGCACTATTATAACCACAATTTTCGTCTGGTTTGTTTCAAACGTGGCACAAAAATTGATTCTGGTAACTGTTTAGCTAAGTTCGTTAAACAGCAAAATTCGTTCAACAGTTTCAAAATGGCGGTCATTTCAAAAACAATTTAAAAATTCGTACATGTTTTTGAAAATCTAATTTCACCAACTTGTTCAACGTTAAAGACTGCATAAATTAGCATTTTGAATTACCAAAATTTATTGAAATTTAAGTATTGTATTTGATGACGGTCAGGGTTCATTTTCGTATTTTCAATGTAATTTAAAAGTTTATTGAACTAATTTATGCCGACTTGATTCAAAATAAGAGCAAAAATTTAATTTAGTAATAGCTTGAATACCGTTTTCCGAAAAAATTCGTTAAACCATCTTCCAATTGCAGCCATTTCAAATTTTTAAAAAATCGTAAATTTTCTGAAACAAAATTTGGCAACAGTCATAACTTCTGTCCAAACAAAATTTGATAAAAATCGTTTTACCCGAATTTAACCCAAAACAAAACACTGTTCCAGAAATAGGAAAAACGTTCATCATGCCGAATTTAATCATAATCGATCAACTGGTTTGGTAACCAGTGATATAAATATGTGCAACGAGCGGACGTAAATAGTAAAAGCCACTTTTTTTTTGACTCGATTAATCTGAAAATGCATAGGTCCATTACAATCTCAAGATTGATTTTGTACAATCCAAATTTTCATTCTGTATATCGTTTAAGGTCTTATTGGAAAGTTAAATAAATACAGCTATTAAGGTTTAACTAAACTGTACGAGAAAAAACTGACATTTTGGGTTTACGGTTCAGCGTGTGTGGTCGTTCGGTTTACTGGGGAGGGGGGGTTGAACAGCCCTGCTAAATAAATAGTATCAGAAACCATAACTGGAAGAGTGAAGCGGTCTTTGTTCAAACTCAACAGTTCGGCATTTGGTTCGTCTGTTTCTTTGTTAGTTTCGACCAAACACATTCACCGATTGTTCTGAAACTTAGTACGAAGACAGCTTGTATAAACACTGAACGAAATTGTCTCATATTCACATCCGTTTCAAGATGGCGCCTTTAATTTAACGATGGTGTGTATAGTTGCTGGCTGTTTCATGTAATACTAGCTGAATGGCAAGACCTGTCATAATTTTGACCGCTTTATGGAGAAGGAAAATAAAAATTCCAAAAAAGTTGATCAGTAATGTTCTTTGAACTACTAGTAACTTTCTCTCAAACCCATAAACACATATTATTCATTATATGTTCCAAAATTCCTGATTGGAAGCTATCAGCCATGGTAACAGTTTTAATAAATTTGATTTTGCTCAAATTTTAATCATACACATAGAATCATATAGTGCATAAAGTTTTTAATAAAAAATAATCATAGAACACAGCTATCTCGTTGAAGTGATTGAAGGAAATTTCTAAAACTATTTTTTTACCATACCCTTTTTTTAATTCTGATTCGCCATCAAATTCATCATCAAAATTTTTACACAGTATATTAGTATTTTAAACTTTTCAGTTAAACCTGACACTGCTATCAAATCCATTTTTTTAATTTCAAAAATTCTAAATGCTACTTTTTTAACATTATAGTGAAATCAAATTTAAAAAATTGAAAAATAAAAAATTGATTTATTTGGAATGTTGTTTTTGTAATAAGATTTGGAATGTTATTCACTTTGAAAATTTTTAATGAATTATGAGAGGAAACGAACTTATCAAAGCTATTATCAAAATTGATTTTTATGCCAAATTTGAATCAAATTTCATCAAAATTGAGAAAGTGGGAGTGCTAATGAACACATGCATGCGGGTGCGCGTGCGCAAAACACACACACCCATATATATATATATATATATATATATATATGTGTGTGTGTGTGTGTGTGTGTGTAATTTTGGCGATCCCTCAAAAAAGTTTTTAAGTCAGGACCAGAGATCATGTCAAGGTCCTGAACCTTACCATGATGGTTACTCTAACAACAGCTAATTTTGTAATAGAAATTTGCTAATAAGTTATGATTTACAAAACAAAATTGGAGAAAATGAAAGAGAAATTAAGTTTAAATTTGCCCAATTCAGCCATATTTTAAAACTATTGTTTATACAAAACTAGCATTACCGTCGTGGCTTCGCCCACGAACTTAAACTGTTTCAGTAATGTAATAATTTAGAAACATAAAAAAATATATTAATAAAAGCATGATCATCTAAACTCGTGATTATTTTACAGTGAATATGAAAAAATATTATAACCTGAATATGTTGTTTTAATGTCTTCAAACATGTTCCATTACATTTTAAGAAAATCTGATAAAAAATAATTTTCTCCAATACAAACATTTATATCTCTTTTATATTTTTGACCTCTTAGGGGATGAATTTGGGAGAAAAATGCTGAATTATGTGAATCATATTTTGTGTTTTAGAATATTTTGTTAACTTTAAAGAAAATCCAATAAGAAATATTTTTCTCCAATGAAAACACTTTTTTTTCTCTAATTACACCTCTATTTACATTTTTTTTAGGGAATGAATTTGGAAAAATGTTTAAATATGTTGTATTATTTGTGTTTCATAGCATTATTCAATGAAAAATTGTATACCCCTTTTCTACATTTTCTACCCCCTTTCAATCTCTTTATGGGATGATTTTTCAGAATAAGTCAAAAATATATTTCATGACTTATATTTATGAGTGACTATGTTACGTTTTATGAAGCTCAGATGAAAAACGTGTTTTTTTTCCAATAAAATTATTGTACCTCATTTTTACCTATTTAGGGATTGAATACTGGAAAATCGTTTTTCAGTGCAAACCTACGTGTGATGGTAACCCTGAAAATTTCAAATCTTTAGCTATTATAATCTTGGATATACTTTGATTATTAAAGTTTGACTGGGTAAGTAGTTTAATTTCATTACAATCAAATTTTTGCAAATTCCTCTCTTAGTGCACCTCGACATTGTTGTAAGAAGGTACCCTGAAAATTTCAAGTATCTAGTTATAATAGTCAAGGCTGTATGTTGATTAATAAAATTGGACTGGGTAAGTAGTTTAATAGCGTTAAAACTAAACGTTTGCATAATCCTTTCTCACTGCACCTCAACATTGTTGTAAGAAGGTACCCTACAAATTTCAAGTCTCTAATTATAATAGTATTGACTGTACATTGATTATTAAATTTGGACTGGGTAAGTAGTTTAATGGCGTTAAACTCAAATTTTTGCAAAAGCCTTCCCCAGTGCATCTTGACATTGTTGTAAGAAGGTACCCCGAAAATTTCAAGTCTAGTTACAATAGTCTTGGCTGAACGTTGATTATTAAATTTGGACTGGGTAAATAGTTTAATGGCGTTAAAATCAAATTTTTGTAAAATCCTATGTTAGTGCACCTCTACATTATTGTAAGAAGGTACCCTGAAAATTTCAAGTCTAGCTATAATAGAATTGGCTGTACGTTGATTATTAAATTTGGACTGGGTAAGTAGTTTAATGGAATTAAAACGAAATTTTTGCAAAATCCTTTCTTAGTATACCTTGACATTATTGTAAGAAGGTACCCTGAAAATTTCAACTCTCTAGCTGTACTTTGAGTACAGTAATAGTATTGGCTGTACTTTGATTATTAAATTTGGACTGAGTAAGTAGTTTAATGGCGTTAAAATCATTTTTTTAGAAAATCCTTTCTAAGTTCACCTTGACATTGTTGTAAGAAGGTACCTTGAAAATTTCAAGTCTCTAGCTATAATAGTCTCGGTTGTATGTTGATTATTCAATTTTTTTAGAAAATCCTTTCTAAGTTCACCTTGACATTGTTGTAAGAAGGTACCTTGAAAATTTCAAGCCTATAGCTATAATAGTCTTGGTTGTATGTTGATTATTCAATTTGGACTGGGTAAGTAGTTTAATGGCGTTAAAATCATTTTTTTGCAAAATCCTTTCTTGGTGCATGCCTACATGGTAACATAAATGTACCCTGAAAATTTCAAGTCGCTAGCTAAAATAGTTTTGGCTCTGCGTTGATTATGATTCAATCAGTCAGTCAGTCAGTCAGGACTTCTTTTATATATTAACATGTAGCCTTCAAAAATGTGAATGGGAAAACAAGTGTACTTTTAATGATTATTGTCGTTGTTATATCCATTAATTGGACAAAAACAGTGATAATAACACTATGTATGTGTGCTTATGGTTTTAAGATGATGTTGGTAACAGAAAAGAAAATTACACAATAAAAACATGAATACATTAATTAATTTTATATTTTAATCTACAGATAATAGGTATAGCTAATTATACCCATTACAAAGTTATAATTTTAGTAATATAGTCATAATTTTAACTAGTGTTTAGTTTTTCCCAATATACGTAGTTTGTGGGATTCTTCTTTTGTTTCAAAATAATATTGGTAGTTAATAGTATAATTTCTAATTTTTGAACAAAATTGGATATCATTTTTTTGTATTTGCCAGAAAGGTAAAACCACTAATCCAAACTTCATAAGGTATTTGTTATTTATAGTAAATATTCATTTATTATTAGCAAATTTCCATTGAAAAGTTACAATGAAAAAGGTTTTTTAGTATTCTTGTGTTAAATTTTGGTCCAATTTTTCATAACAGCATGAACAAGTTTCTTACTCCATTCAACAGTACAAAAAAGGGGTCATTTCAAATTTTACAAAGAAACCATAATATCTTTTTATCTTACATTTTTCTTGAAAATCGGATTTCACTATCGTAAATCTGCATAAAGTAACATTTTATTCAATTCAATTGAAAATATCAATCTGCCAGTTATGATAATGTAGAAATCATACTTTAAAAAAAGAGTATTTAAAAAAGTGATTATTGGAAATTAGCTTCTATCACACTAGTGAGACAGCTATGTGCTGTGATTAACATTAAGTTTTGAATTCGTACTTTCAAAAATATTTGTCATAATAAAAAAAACTTTTGATTCTTCATAAGATACTACTGTAGCTGTTAAATAAAACAGATGTTTAATTAGAGGGGTTTATATAATTTCGTAACTTTGTCATACTCTATCACTGCCATATTTGTAATTCTTACACTCAAAATATATAACGTAATAATAACCGAGGCAGTGTTTCCTTTAAATACAATATGGTACCAATATTACGTTTTGAATTTTTACAGCTGAAATTTAATTAACATAGTATCACTTTAACTTCCATATTAAAAAAATAAAAGCTTTTTGTAACTACAACATTTTCTTAGATTTAAGCTTGAAACTTAATAAAATGGCCAAGTTCCATTGTTGTCCAGAATCAAGTGATCACTTACACATAAGTGTGTAGTATTTGATAGAATAGAATATAACTATGGACCAAAATATAACCAATTCACTTAACAACGTAAATACTTAACTAGTGAATATGACGTAGATGTGTCATATTCAATTTCGTTATTTAAAGACACGGGAACAAATCAAACAGTAAATTGGAATAATATGAATAGACAACAACTCATGTTAAGTACAATAATGATCAATAAAACTATTTTAAAAGTGTACAATTGAAAAATACTCCTTCAACAGATTTTTAAAAAAATTCACATCAAAAACCTGGAGTCCAAAGACATTTTTTATAAACAATCAGTTTACAAAATTTCACAAAATTACTAAATTGAAACTTCCCCTACCATTTCTAAACTGTAAAACATGTTAACTTCCTTGCGTAACCTAATTTTATTCAAGCGGAAAGATAACAAATCAGTGATTAATGCAAATTAAGATGTTTTTGAATGATTAAGACATGATTAGATTATAGTTTAATAGTTTTAATTATATAACATTAAACCAATGACAGAGAGTGTTACAAAACAATAAACATTATGTTTATTAATTATATGGTTATGTTTGTGAGGTAAAATATATATATATATATATATATATATATATATATATATATATATATATATATATATTTGGATTTATAGTTATATAATAAACTTATGTATGAAATAAATTATTACAATATTATTTATGTTGAAGTATTTCAGAAATGAGTTTATTTAAAATATTCTTTTCTACAAACTTTGCTCATAGAAAATAAATTGGTTTAAAAAGACCTTAATATGCACAGATGATAGTTATTTTTTTTACGTAGGTACATTCACAATGACACATTTCTCATGAATGTCTATTGTTGCTATTCCACTGCGAACTTTGTATATATATGCCGCCTCGGTGGCATAGTTAATAGTGTACTAGGCTTTCACCCCGAGGACCCGGGTTCGATTCCCGGCCAGGGCTTGGCATTTTTATATGCTATAAATCATCTCATCTGCATTAGCCCAAGTGTGCACAATAGTCGGACGTTAAACATCAAAAAAAATATATACATATGTGTATATATAGTGCCCCGTTTCTATATTTGTGAGATGCTCAATTTTACACTGCCTTCTCTAGTCCTAGTCTGTTTATGAAGTCTAGGATTTGACTGGGTTCAATTTAAGTACCCTTTCCAGTTACTGATGACTTCTTAGTTCATTACTGAGGTGCTTACTCTACTAATTCTCTTTTAATTTTTCTTTCTCTTTACCCCTACAATGGAACCAATTTTACCAGCTTTTTGTTATACAGTGAAATTTCACTCATTCTATTTTACTATGGGAACACCCACAAGTAGTTAAGGAAATGAGGTCCGCCTATAAATAGCCCTGCATGTATGGGTAAGACTAAGGTACACTGGGAGGTAGCCAGTTAACCCAGGGCACTGTTTAAAACACCATTAGGCTGTGTCATTCACTTTATAATCAGGGATTGTCCTACTCTTTAGGGTTAGTCTATATAGACTAGTGAATGTGTTTGTCTTGAGTAGATGAATGAGAGTAGTATGAATTAGAGGTATGGTAGGCTAAGTACATTTGCTGCCCACTTTAGCTGCTTTTACCGGAAACCACTTCTCATGTCCATAAACAAGAGTGTCAAGACTCTCCTCATAAAATTCTGTCAACTCTAACTCAAACTTGATTGAATCTGACTTTTTCATTCTGAACAAATGTGATAATAGCTTTAATTTGGCTGCCATAGATACACCTTACTTCAGTGTTTGGCACCGATACTGGTTGTCATCACTGTTTATTGTTTTACAAATGTGCTATAAAATATTTACTGCCAATTTATTTTTTTGGAGAAACAATACTGGTAGCTGCAAAGTTTCATTATGAAACAATATATTGTCACAGGAAAATGAATAATAAATGATTTTAATCAGATCGGCAAAGCTTTGCATATCCAGCGCTAGCCTGCATTACTGTGTTGCCAAGTTGCCTACTCTCAACTGTAACACTGGTGTGAGTGAGAGAAGAAGTAGCATGCACTAATTTGCAACACTGCTATAACAAATCTATATAATATGAAGTATTATACTGTGCGGTCTTCTGTTCTAATCTGAACTATAAACACAGTTAACTTCTCAACATCGGCGGGCCTTCTATTTGATGAAAGCGTATCAGATATACTTTATAAAGAATGTTAAGGATAAGCAAAAAAATACCTTAAGAAATATGCCAACACCTATACTTAATAAAATAAAATGTTAAACTAACTGTTATTTTCTTCTTCTTTTCATTTCACCCTCTTTGGGGTACGCTGAATTAATCATTTCTTGCGCGCTGCACTTTTCTTTGTTCCCAGTAGCTCTTCATTCTTTCTGATCTTCTTTTCCTCTCCTCTTCTGAAATGATAGGTTTAGGTTTTATTTTGGTTTTATCTTGGAATCTTATTCTTTCGTCTTTGGTAATTATCTTAGCAGTTTGGTCAAGCAGTGAATTTTCTATAATTTTTAATTCTATTAGGTCTTTTTCAATTTTTTTAAACCAGTTCGGTTTTGTTTTACGATTATGGAAAAAATCAAACACTTGTTTCGTTAATCTATTAGAGTTCATTCCAAGAAGATGGCCGTAAAAATTTATTCTCCTTTTTCTCATAGTATCTGACAGTTTTTCAATTTTCTTGTAGAGAGCTTCATTTCTTATATATACTACCTTATTATCCTGAAATTTTGTTCCTATAATTTTTCTTAAGATTTTCCTTTCTGTTATTTCAAGCTTTTCTATCTGGCCTATGCGATTCATGGTTAATGTTTCTGCTGCGTACAGTGCTTCCGGCTTGATCACTGTTTTATAATGTTTAATTTTGGACCCCATGAAAGGGATTTCTTATTGTATGTTTCTTTCGTCAATTGGAAGGCCAATTCAAGTTTGTTTTTCCTGGATTCCATTGCCTTGCCTTCATCTGCATTCCAACTAATCCATTCACCAAGATATTTGAACTCTTTTACAATTTCTATTTTCTGTTCTTGGATTTTAAGGTATTTATTTGGGTATTTGTTGTTTGTCATGATTTTGGTCTTTTCAAAAGATATGTTTAGACCTTGCTTGTTTCTTTAATTCAAGAATCTGCTCCCTTGCTTCCTCCATTGTTTCAGCAAACAAGGCCATATCATCTGCAAATGCAATACAGCTAATTCTGAGATTCTTCTTTTTGTAACCCAATCCTATTCTACTTTTTATATTTTTCTTCCATTCCCTGACTACTTTCTCAAGTGCACAATTAAACAATAAAGGGGAGAGCCCATCCCCCTGCCTGACTCCCGTTTTTACTTCAAATGAATTCGATAGTTCACCCATAAATTTAACTTTCGAAACTGTATTTGTTATAGTTGGTTTTATGATATTAGTTGTTTTCTTATCCAAACTTAGTTCTTCTAGTACGGATATAAGAAATTCTCTATCAATGGAATCGTAGGCCTTTTTAAAATCAATAAAAGTAATTACATACATTTTAGCTCTTACTTTTTGGTATGCCATAATGTTTTTAAGATTGAATATTTGTTCCACGCATGATCTACCTTTTCTAAAAACTCCCTGGTATTCTCCCAATTGTGGGTCCAATTGTGACTCTGCTCTCATTAAAAGGACTTTTGAAAGAATCTTATATGTTACATCCAGCAATGATATACCTCTATAGTTGTTTGGGTCTGTTTTTAAGCCTTTTTTGTAAAGAGGATGGATGAGAGCTGTTTTCCACTCTACTGGGATATCTTCTTTTCTCCAGATTTCATCGAAAACCCATTGAAGAGATTTAACTGCATTTTCGTTAGCTTTTTTCCACAATTCGGCCACTATTTGGTTTTCTCCAGACGCTTTATTGTTTTGTAACTCTGAAATGATTTGTTGTAGTTCGACAAGTGTTGGTGGTTCTGAATTTGGTTTATCAGAGTTATTTCGAGTGAATTCAAATTTTTCAATGATGGGTTCACAATTCAAAAGTTTCTCAAAGTATTCTGCTAATATTCTGCAGTTTTCTGTGTTGTTATGAGCAATGGCTCCATTAACATCTCGAAATTGAAGGGTTGGTGCGCTGTATTTGGATAATTGGTGCTTAAAAGTTCTATAGACGCTTCTCGTGTTGTTTTTTGTAAATTCTTCATCAATTTGCATGAGAGTTTGTGTTTCGTGTGCCTTTTTTATTTGTTTAATACTTTTATCTACCATTTTTCGAATTCCAATGAAATGTTATTCATAACTGTTATTCAAATAACTGTTATTTTATTTTACTGAAAACAGAATTTTCTACCTGCATGTCTGTCATAGCTCATAGATTTTGCAAAACTATAACTTAATTAATGTAATAAAAACTTTGGTCTATATATTACCTTACCTCTAATTCTTCAAATTCAGATGAAGGTTATTTTATTATTAGTATTAGATTTATAATTAGTCTTATCATTAATTTGCAGAATATGAACTCCAGCAGGTCATTACAACATGTATGGCCATTCTCATATTATCAGAAAGTAAACAGGAAAAATGTTTTTTAAAAAAATTTTAAACTGTTGAACTCTTAAAAAGAAATGATTCTATTTACCAAATGTAACTGCATATTTGATTGAATGGAAAGCTGTGTTGTAATATGTATTACAACATATGGAAGCCTGACCTTCATTCTAACAATCAACAGTGCAATTGTTAGAAGTTAGAGGTGTTAAAGTTATAAGCCCGATATTTTTTTTAACTTTATCTTAAATGTTTATACTTCTTCCTTCTTAAAACCTAGCTTAGTTGTAATGGTAACAAGTATTTCACAGCAACTGAGATATTTAAAGAACATCACAGGTTTACATTAAGTTACCAATGTTAAATTTTTTCTATGTGTCACAGCAATATCTTGTCTTCAATAGCTTAAGATAAAGTAGAGGTATTAAAAATTCCTATTATAATTTTAAACAAAATAAATGGTACATAAAGGTTGAATAAATTGTACCAAAATCAATTAAATTATTTAAATTTTTGACTAAAAGTATCTTAAATAACTAATTAGCATCTAATTAATTAGTTACGTTGTATTAATAACTATCTGTTAATATTCAAAATGAGTTAATCTGCTCCCCTAATTGTTAATTACTTTTATAACAAGTATAAAAATTTCAGTTCAAGTTAAGAAATAATAATTTTATACCTAGCATATATAATGAGATCTTTGTTCTTCTTTTAACAATCAAACAATTTCTCCAAAAAATCCAGTTCATGAACCATTAAAAACACTGAAATAAATCAAGGTTCATCAAAATTTCCTCATTTTTTTCCTTTAAAAGATTTTAATAGTATACTCAAGTTAGTATACTAAATTTGAAAGTTAAAAAAAATGTATGGTTAAAAGTAAATAGGAAGGAAATAAATCCAAATGGCAGTAAGTGTGTATTTTGGGGGTTTCTGATTAACTATCATTAAATTTATTTTATTTAAAATTTGCTATATTGTCATTGTTATCACTTTTTATACAAGACCAATTTTGAGAAAATTCCAATGAACTGATTTTCAAAATTTTGCTTTATTTTCAGGTTTTTGTCTATAGCTACACGGATTTCTTGGGAGATACATTTGTATTAATTACTAAGACTACATTTGTGTCTGATCAAAATCATTAGAGTCTTTTGAGAAAACAGAGCTTTTGACTAAAAATGGGTTTAAAAAAATAATTTTAAAAATTCCCAATACATCTGATTTAGTTACTAAGACTGCTTTTATGCTTGGTCAAGAGTGTTAGAGGAGATTTTGAAAAAAAATATAGTGTTTGATTATTTTTAAGTTTTTGACTAAAAATGGGCCTAAAAAAAATTTTTTAGAAGTTCCTGTAATGTGGAGTAAACTACACCTACATGCTAGATGTAATCAATATCATCAATTCACACAATTTCTTCAACACAGGTAGAAAATTAACACTAAGTAAAAAACACTTTTTTTGGACTCACATGAAAAAGTCATCATAATTTCTTCCTTTTTTTCATGCTGTAATACTTTATGCTAATTAGACTAATGAGGTCGAGGGAACAACATTAATGGAATGGGTAAAGCAACAGGAAAAGCTGTGTCTCAAACTCAACCCTGAGGTAAACAGACTGACTGGTGCCTTAGTCACATCGATCACTGATGTGATAGCTCTCCTATATATTTAAAGTGAAACAGTAAATTTCTAACTAAATGAAATAAAAGTTTATTTCAGCACTAAACTTTTAATAATATACTTAATTATTTTAATTACCTAATATTATTATTACTAACACAATAATACTACATATATAAATTGTTTATGTTTTAGATCAAAATGACAATAACTCGAAAGATAAACATTTGTTCTCTACCAGTAAATGTGTTTAAGCAAACAAAAGATGTAGATAACAATGTAGTAAATGTATCAAAGATTGCAGATCATGAATCAAACACAACAAATGATCAGAAAGCAGTTGAAAGTGCTCATATGCATCCTAAACATCCAACAACGTAAGTGGTCTATATATAAAAGTACACTAATTAATTATGTTAAGGAATATATTTTTCATTGTTGGAAAACATTGTAGGTCTAGGCAGAGCTGGTAAGAGGCTCAAGCTAAGAGATGTGCCAAAAAAAATGTTTGGAAACATTTTTATGAAACTTAAAATACTAGTAACTAAATTTTAATGATTACAACAAAAACAAATGAGTGTCTGAACAAACAATGATTAACAGTAGGGTATATAAATGATGAAACTTGTGTATTTTGAGTAATGATAATACCATGAGCAAATAGAATTAAATCAGACGGCAGAACTTTAAGAACATTTTTTGCAAAGATTATTTTACTATCTGCATTTTTACTGCTCTCCAGGTGTTCTTAACGAAAACCATTAATTGTTATTTAGGCCTATATTAAAGCAAAGCTTTTAATGTTAGCTTTGGAGAGAGGAGTGAATAAAAGTCTACTGAAAGGAAGAATGTAACGGAAATATGGAACAAATGAGCAAACAAATTTTGTCTATCTATTTCTGCCTCTTTCTTTCTCTTTCTTCTTTTCGATAACAGTACATGCATATTTTACGAAAAAGTTGTGTTGCTTTGGTTTCAGTATTTTTCCTTCATTGAAGAACATGTACATTTTGTAACCATTTATAATGCATTCGAAATTAATATATACATTTTTAATAATTGTTGTTAATATTTCTAATTTTTAATGACAAAACCTGAAATGTATTATAGCATATCAGGTGTTCAATAAAATCAGTTGATCTTTAC
Organism: Callitettix versicolor; assembly: GCA_022606455.1. Taxonomy (NCBI): domain Eukaryota; kingdom Metazoa; phylum Arthropoda; class Insecta; order Hemiptera; family Cercopidae; genus Callitettix; species Callitettix versicolor. Next base: position 35,339,202 of record CM040183.1, on the reverse strand, counting down.
AAATTAATATAACTTATCTTTTTACTATAACTACAGTAAATAATATCTAAGCTAGGCTCACTTATTTATTTAAACAAAACAAGATATTTGTAAACATATTCAAACTAATTACATATTCAGCAAAGATATCATTAACAAAATCTTTGCTTCTGTCAGTAACTCCACGAGTTCCACACATGTACCTTTTTTTATCAATATAAGGCAAGATGCTTTGATGAATTGCTTGTTTTATGAATCTTATTATTAGCACAAGATGTTTGCTTTTCAGATATCTTCAAACACTGGCTCACATGCTAAAGGGTAACATTGCTTCAGGGGTGTTCGCAATGGGCGATGCTTTTAAAAACGCTGGCCTTCTTTTTGCTCCAGGGGTTACTGTAGTTTTAGGAGTGATTGCAGTGTTTAACCAACATATACTTGTAAGTAACAAAGCTGTTGTTTTTCAGAAAGTCTCTTTCTCCAAAAAAGCAATAAAATAATAAATGTAACAACTTACAGATATCAAAACACTCATGAATCTAATTAATTCTCTTGGTGAGCTGGTTTTAAATAAATTAACAAAACAAAATAGTCTCTGAATAGAGAAACACAAGGGTATTGTATCCATACCGGCTAAACATTTACACCAATTTAACTTTTGATGAAAAATCTTTAATCAGAAATTAAATTTTCTACAACTTTATAATTTAACATTTTTTTCTATCTCCTTAAATTTTCCTGCAAAATGTCTAAATAGTTTACACTGTTACAAAGCATAGGTATTCATATAGTTCGATAATAAAATAAGTTTTACCTTTAATAAATCTTAAAAATAAAACAAGCCTACTTCATTTTTTCACAAATCAGTTTAAGTAGTACTAGAATTTGAGTAAAATAATTTATTACCATAATAATATAATATGTATACATTTTATTCTTTTCAAGTTGAACACTTCAGCCCTTATGAAGAAAAACAACAATCTAGACTACCTTCCTGACTTTGATGAAACTGTTTATTTATGTTTTGAAAGTGGCCCTTCTGTTTTCAAGAAACTTTCAAAATACTCCAGGTACTTTATTATATTTTTATTAGAATGTAAACATCAACATAAAATAACAAATAAAATTTAGATAATTCAGGTTCTACAGCAGCTGTGGGGACTACAGTAATACCTGTTGTCCATTCAACTAAGGAATGTGGAATATGAAATGCATACATTAGATTTATACATTTTAAATATAATGCTTTCAATTAAAGTTGGAACGAGAGAGCAAGTCTGGCGAGTATCAAAGAGGTGAAAAAGTTTTCATTAGGACTGCTTTCAGAACTAGTTTTTGAAATCACATCTCTGCACTTTCTTCCCATCTACCATTAATCTTTTTTTTTTAAGGCGAGAAGCACATTGAGGCTATTACTGCCTCCCTAAACGTAAAGGTGAGTGTAAAGTGTTAAAGTTGTAAGTTCAATGATGTTAGTATGTGTGTTAGGTACTGCGAGGGACGTCTAAATCCTCTCAATAGGTGCAGTTAGTCTACACGCCCCTGCGGGGCTACCAGTAATCATTACATCATATTAGACATTAGACATTTTTTGCGTATAAAAATGAAAAGGAAAAAATACTTAAGTAACTTAAGTATTATAGCATTTGTCTTTCTTATGTTAGGTCTAACTTCTCACCTGCTCTGACTGGTCATCTGTAATAAATGAAAGTTTTTCAAATTCGTCCTTATTTAGATTGTGCAGTTCTGAAAACTGACCCTGTTGTTCTGAAGTAAATTATAAATGTGTCATCTTCAAGTTCCGGAATCAAACTGCAAAATTCACATGTATCTCTTGAATATAAAAATGATACATCCAACTTGTATTTTTGTTTCTTCTTTACCTTAAAAAGAATCAAGATATTTTAACTTCCTCTTCTGAATCAAAAATAAGTATTGCAGCATTTATAACTTCTCTTGAAAATAGTTGACCTAAATATAATTTTACAGAAGTGTTTTGTCAAATACGCCAAGAAGTTGAAGCATACAACTGTACCTTCACTATCACATAGCTCAACAATGAAAATAATGAGCCAGCTAGGTCAGTAAAACTTTTAAAAGGATAGTTTGAACATTTATCGCTCTTCAAAAGCATTTCACATTTCACATTTCTGTTTTAAATGGACAATAGTTTTAAATTTGTTATTGAATTCCTATTGCACAAAGGCTATTGCTGAGAGAAGTCATTAAGGTAAGAATCATAAGAGCGGCCATAAAACAATTTCTGATTATTAGAATCTACTGCAAATAAGTAATACTTTATAACTGTAGAAATGTTTATATTTTAGTTAACAACAATAATAACATTAGTTGGTACATTTTCCATTTTTTACTCAGTTTGTTTAAAACTTGACAGACAAATGCAGACTCATTTTTATGCAGTTTAATGTACTAGTACTCTAATTCAATTTAGCACATAATTCAATTTGGTTCAAATTTGCACAAAAACTGATTTTGCTAATGGCTTAGACAAGTTTTCCATGCAACAAAATGTATCCATCCATTTTAATGTTTTCATTTAAATTTATCATTTTTTTATTTTGCCTTTGAAAGTCTGATTTTATCAAAGTAACCAGCTTAAAATTTTGCATTTTAAATTTCACTGAAAATGTGAAAAAGAAACTTGACAATGATCAAAGTTCATTTTGGTATTTTCCTCATCACTTCAATCTGTTAAAGTAAAAGTAATATTTTAGTTTTTGCTTATGTTATGTTATCATTGCTACTTTTTGTTGTTGTTGAAAGTTTGCTGTATTTATACTTTCAAGACAGAATTGCTGTGATTATTATTTGTTATGACTACCAATGTTAATTTAATATGTTTTTTGTTTTTACAAATTTTATTTTACTTCAATTTTTTTATTATCTTTGATAGATAACACAGGTCTACAACCAAAAATTTGATTTGATAATTTTAGCTAATCTTTATGTTTTTTGGTGTGCTGAAACCGAAAATGAAGTCCGTTTTTCTCTATCACGTACAGATTTTTTTCAAATCCATAGAACATAATATACCTGCTATACACATAAATTTGGTAAGAAGTAGGTTTTTTTTCCAAACGATTTCTCTTTTTATAAACACACATCTTTCACTAGGTGGTGTAGGCAATGACTCCCTCAGTAGATGTTGTAGGCCTGAGGGTGTCTAGGCACGACCTGTTCAGACAGGAACGTACTTGTTTGGTCTCAGTAGTCACCGTCTAAAGCTAAACGAGATTGAACTTGTTGTATCAGGAACTTGGAGCTAAATTTCTGTTCATTCTCTCAGTTCAGTAGTATCAACTGAAGTGAACACATTCACTGAGGTCTCTTAGTTGTGTCAAAGTGATTAAGAACGTATTTTAAGGTTTGAAAGTGCATTTCGACAAAATGTCTCATCGTCGTTGTGTTACCAGTCCAGACTACTTCTGTTTTATCTGTGGTGAGTACACAGTTAAGAAATACCAACGAAATATAACAGGTTTTGTCAAAAATGTATATTATGCATATTTTGGCTTGAGAATAGGAGATCAAGATAAAGTGTGGGCTCCTCACAAAGTATGTCATAGCTGCGTAGAAAAACTTCGCTTATGGTACAAAGGAGAGTTACAATCTTTCGGATTTGCTATCTCAATGATGTGGAGGGAGCAAAAAAACCACGTTAATGACTGTTACTTTTGTACTTGTCATGTTCAAGGCTATAATTCCAAAAACCATAAGCTCATTAACTACCCTAATCTGGAATCTGCTAGTCATCCGGTACCACACGGTCCTGGATTGACAGTTCCTCAGCCCCCTCGTGACTTGGACAGTATAGATAGGGAAGCTAATAGAGAAGCCTGTATGTCGGAGAGCGATGAAGTACACAGTGAGTTCAAAGCAAGCAGTTCAGAGGATGAACCTGAGCTTATTTCTCAACAGGAGTTGAACGACTTAGTGAAAGATCTTGGACTTCCAAAAGATGCAGCTCAGTTACTTGGCTCCCGTCTTAAAAACAAAAATTTATTACAGCCAGGCACTTCTTTTTCATGGTATCGACACCGTGAAGCAGTTTTTGTTCCTCACTTTGCTCTGGATGAGAATCTTGTATATTGCAAAGACATTCTTGGTCTGATGAGTCAATTTGGTGTATAATATGACCCGATTCATTGGCGTCTATTCATAGACTCATCAAAGCGAAGTCTAAAGGCTGTTTTGTTGCACAATGGCAATACTTATGCTTCAGTTCCAGTTGGCCATTCGGTACATTTAAAAGAAACATACGAAAATTTGTCATTAGTTCTCGAACGAATTCATTATAATGAGCATAACTGGTTGATATGTGGAGACTTGAAAGTACTCACTATGCTCTTAGGTCAGCAATCAGGGTACACCAAGTTCCCTTGTTTTTTATGTTTATGGGATAGCCGAGACAGAAATTCCCATTGGAACAACAAAGACTGGCCATCACGAGGAGCTCTGTCGCCAGGCCAAAAAAATGTAATTAGGAGAAGTTTGGTTCCTTCTGACAAAATCCTGCTACCTCCTCTACACATAAAGCTAGGGCTGATAAAACAATTCGTAAATTCTCTCAATAAAGAAGGTGAATGTTTTAAGTACTTATGCTCCAAGTTCCCAGGATTAAGTGATGCAAAGCTAAAAGGGGATCTTTGTAGGCCCAGATATCCGGAAACTTTCCACAGATCCACATTTCACTCAGACCATGAATGAGAAGGAGAAGGAAGCTTGGAATTCTTTTAAAGATGTTGTTGAGAAGTTCCTTGGTAACGTGAAGGATCCCAACTACAGAAGTATCGTGGAACGCATGTTGAAGGCATTTCAATTACAAGGTTGCAACATGAGTTTGAAGGTTCACTTCTTACATTCGCATGTGGACTATTTTCCGGAAAACTTAGGGGAAGTAAGTGAAGAACAAGGGGAAAGGTTCCATCAGGACATCAAGGAAATGGAACGTAGGTATCAGGGCAAATGGAACGTAAACATGATGGCTGACTATTGTTGGATGCTGCAGCGTGAATCATCTGAAGAGTCCTACACCCGAAACGAACACGGAGAAATTTTCAAGAGAAAAAAACGTTTTCATAAAAATAATAACTAAATATGCCACTGTTAATTCTGAAGCTGTTATTTCTACTCATTTATGTATTTTGTACAGTAAACAACATTGAAATAAATAAAAGATCATGAAAACTCTTATTCGCCAATTCTGTTTTCTTTTAATGGTAGTACCTCTGCCCTTACTTGAGATTGAATAATTTCCTTACGTGATAGAAAAAAACTGACCTCATATTCGGCTTCAGCACACCAAAAAACATAAAGATTGATCAAAATCATCAAATCAAATTTCAGAAAGATTATTTTTGTAGACCTGTATAATTAATCTATGAGGTGTGGAATTAAATTACCAGGCTGGTGCTACAAAGCATTTTATTGATCAATTACATTACAAAGTTTATCCGCTTTAATGTACCTTACCAATCCCTACAAGGCTCCATACACATTTTCCACTGTTTAAAGCAGTGCTGGAAGTCCACTTCTGTTAGTTTGTTAAGAAATTCTATCATTTTTGCTTTTACTGTGTCCACAATGTGAAATCTTGTTCCCTTAAGCTCTGATGTGACTTTAGGAAATAAAAAAGTCAAAAGGGTCAGGTCAGTCAACTATGGTAACCTTGATGTAATAATGTTAATTGACTTCCTGACCTTCAGGGACCCAGTGAATGTAGATAAACAATTATATGCTTATAAAAAAACTTCAAATTTTAATTTGTTCATATAGTGAGCTTGGGCTCTTCCAATGTGATTGATTGGAGCTTTATTTCAAGATCATTGTTTAAAATGCCAGCACAAATGTTCATTCTCAATTCCGTTTGTTCTAGAGTGAGAAGTTTGGCATCATATTGTGCAAACTTTCTGCATGTTCAGTAATTTATGCAAAATCTGACTGACACTTTCTTGTTAATTCCTGAGAATTCAGCAAGAACTTGGACCTTTCTGACAATTATTTTTGCAATCAAATTACTAATTTTCTGGATGTTTTTGATGTTGAGGGTCATCCAGGGAATGGATCATCATTGGTCGTTTTATGTTACTTCTGAAACCTTTTAAACCACTCAAAAAATTATGTGTACAATTAACATTCACTTCAATACACTTCTTTAACATGGTATAAGCTTCTGTAGCAGTTTTTCCTAGTTTCACAAGAAACTTGTGGTTAACTCATTGTTCCATCTGAACACTTTGCATTTTTTCAATGAGACATTAATACAAGGACTTGAATGGGCAATTGCTTGCTGGTAGCAACACCAGTCCAATTATTTAACTGCTGCACCTCCTATTTAGAAAAAAATGTTTAATTTTAATTTTGTTTTTATAGGCAAACAGTAAACTTATTTTTGATATTGGCATCACTGGGCTTCTGCAGTGTTTATTTTGTTTTTGTTTCTACAGCTATTAAACAGGTAACAATATTTTTTTTAATGTTCAGATATAATTTTATACTTTAAACAGTATGTTTGCTTTTAAGCAGAAATGAGAAGTAAGTTTAACCTAAAGCACACTCTATCAATGTATGTGCACAGTAAATTTTATAAGACTGCTTGATGGGAGCTTCTATTTGATCTTCCTAAACTTTAAAGTGAATTAGTGAAGGTGAATTTCTCAATAAACTATAAGCCAAACCATAAATATTTTACTAAATTTTGTATTCTAAGTTAGTATTATCCTAACTTTTATTACATATTTTTGTTTCTTTGTTTTATGCATTGTAAAATTAGTGTAAAATCCATTACCACTGTCATACACTTGCCTTTTAGTTTTTGGAAGAGTTTTACGTTAATCAGCTTCATATATGTTACATCAAGTTTATTGCATTAGTTAATAATACCTATATTTTTAAACAAGTTATATGAAGTTTCAACTCATGATAAATCGATACAGTTTAGAATAAAACTATTAGAGTGCAGCACTTAACACACTACAGTTGAATTCAAAATAAAAAAAAATATTAACATAAGAAATTCCTTATTTAACCATTAATTTTATGGAACATAGTTTATAGAAATTCCACTAGGTAATAGATGAATACTTTTTTTGAATACTGTTGTAGACATAAATGGGGTAAAAGTGTTCTAATTAAAAAGTGTACATAATCTTCTACTAAAAAACACATTTCATGAAAATTTTTATCAGTGAATAACAATGTAAATATACTAAATTTGATCACAGTTTGTAATGTATTCCCCAATAAAGACATTTAAGCTTAATTATTATTTAACTTGAATTCTACAGTACACTTACAAGCCAAACCATAAATATTTATACCTAAATATTATACCTTAATAATATTAATTTTAAAAAAATAATATTGTCTCTAACCAAAACATTTGCATAGAAAATAGTTTAGTAAAACAAAGATGTTTCACTAATTAAAATCTGTAAATGTATTTATTCAGTTAAGAAACAATATCAAATTTGTACAAAAATATACATCAATTTGGAATTATTGTGCTTTTAATAGATATGTGTCATAAGAAAAGAGTAAATCTTCATGTATTTCTTGAAAGCTAACTTCAAGTGTTAAACAAGCCGCCTTGGTGGCCTAGTTGATAGGGTACTGGCTTTCACCCCAAGGACCCGGGTTCGATTCCCGGCCAGGGCTTGGCATTTTCACACGCTATAAATCATCCCATCGTCTGCATTAGCCCAAGTGTGCACAATAGTCAGACGTTAAAAAAAAAAAAAAAAATCAAGTGTTAAACAAATTTCTATATTGGCAGGCTCATTATATTTTTCTACTATTAAATGTTGCATATGAAGTTAAAAGTATTTATTTCATAAGTACAGTATAACATATTTGCATTACTTCCTTGAACTTTGAAATGGTTATGGATGTGAAAATTGTAAATATAATAACCATGTATCAAAACATCTTTTTTTGCTAAATAAATCATAAAATTCTTTTAAATTAGTATAATATAATTCAAAAGAAAATCTAAAAATATAGTAAGAATAGTTTTTTAATAAAATTTATTATTTTATGTTTTAGGTCCTGGACATCCATGGAATTGTTTTTAACGTCCATCTTCATATGATTATTGTACTGATAATTGTACTACTGTTTTGTCTTATAAGGAACCTCAAGTTTTTGGCACCAGTATCATTTCTGGCAACAATATTGATATTTTTTGGAATAGGTACTGTTTGGAAATATTCTATAATTGACCTGCCTGCACCATCAACAAGAAAAGCTATTGCAGATATTTCTGATCTTCCATTATATTTTGGTACGGCAGTTTATTGCTTCGAAGGCATCAGTTTGGTAAGTAACAAAAAAATAACTTTAATCATATACAAAAAAAAACTTTTTATGTTAATAACTGAAACAAACTTAAGTATTTGAAATAATCCAGGTTAGGCAAACCTTTTTTACCATTATTATCTAAATTTTTGAGAAATCATAACTAATATTCATTTCAATATTTTTTTAAAAATAAAATTCAAAACATCACTCAAATTTAACTACTAAATATTGTAAAACAAAAATTTTCAATTTTTTAATATCACTTATTTAAATAGGGTAGATAATGGATTATATTTTACCACTAATGTTTATTTAAGTACGTCAGAATAAAACTGATTACATGGGCGCTGGCAGAAATTGCAGGGGTGAAATGTCTAAGCTAATTAAATTTGAAAATATTTAATTGTATTTTTCGCCATAATATTATTGAACATACAAAAACTGGGCTATATCAAATGGAATTTTATATAGAAAAATAACTAAGTGTTAATAGTTGATGTATAAATGTAAAAATCTAATTTCTCTGATATTTTTTCCAAAAAGTTATTTTTTAAAACCATTCAAAAAAAAAAAAAAAAAAAAAAAACAACAACTGTACAGTCATTTTTTTATAGAACAGATGAATAACCTATCTCTGCCAAATTAGGTCCAAACCAGATAAATGAAATGGTATAGATTTGTATGATTAATTATACTGTTTTATAATTAAATTAAGCTTGCACAATTTGAATTGTTGTAAATATAATATATTTATCTCACAACCATTTTAGTTTACTTGCAATGTTATTATTTGAATGTTGTAACTTCTAAACTGGAGTTTTGTGTTTCTTCTTTATCCACTATAATTTTTGTTTCTGTTCTCATCACTCATTCTACCATACCCCTGAACCAGACGTTTACTATTTTCCCTGGTGCCAATGACTGATTGTCATACTGATTTCCACCTGATTATACAAGGCCAAAATGCAGTTAAGATCAGATCAGGGATGACTTCTTGGAATAGTTTGTATAAATATTTAAATTTAGAAAGAGATGTAGTAAGACTTTAAAATGAAAATAAAAATGGTCACGTCTGTTAACGTTGTTTTTCAAAACATTTCAAAAATAAATTGATTGGTCTCTTATTGAATAATTTTTAGTTACCTACAATATTATTATTTCTTTGTACAATACAATGAAGAGTCCAAATGTATAAACAAAGATATATTACCAAGTGATATGGCATCCAAACTAATAATAATAATGCAAAACTAATAATAATAATTTATAATAGCCTACTATACAATGTAATTGTAAGATAATTGTAATTGTAAGTAATTGTGATGAGATATACTTAGGTACATCAAATTTAAATCTGTTAATGTTTTGGCTTGTACATGTATAATTTTTATAATACATATGAATAATTCTTTAATAATTTTAATAGGATGACAGAAACACATATTTTAAAAAAATATATATAATAATTGTATGTTACAGCAGACTTTGTCATTACTGAAAGATTTAAATAAAAATGTCTACAGCTTACTACCAAATTCAGTAGAAACAAAGATATTATAACATTTGAAAATAAAAATGTATTCTCCTTTGTCAATATATAGGTACTACCCTTACAACGAGAAATGAAAAATCCTCAAAAATTTATTTCTCCTCTCGGAGTGCTCAATGTTGGTATGGTTATTGTAACTGTAATCCTGGTGACTACCGGCACCCTTGGTTACTTGAAGTATGGAGACAGTGTTGCAGGGAGTCTTACGCTTAATCTGCCCTCAAATGACCCGTAAGGACTTTATGCTATTACCTACATTTGTATGCTTTATCAAGTCTTGCACAAGACTTTCTTAAGCTTTTGCTTGCAATAAACACAAGCTTTATACAAGCTTTTGGTTATGCATTTAAATAAAAGTTACTGTATTAAAAAAATCAGGTTTTAAAAAAGCCTTAAATGACTTAAAATATTATTTTAATTTATATTTTTTCTGAATATTATATAGTTTAATAATTTATTCAAAGAAGGTTTTTTTGATTCTTGAACAGAATCTTTAGATATTTCAATTTCTGAAGGAGCATACACTCCAAATTTACCAGTTTGTGTTTATATGAACTAATTCTGGTGAGACCTTGTCTCAAAGTTAATGCCAGAAAGACTGTGCAATGTGTTCCAAGTGTTAATGAACAAAATGAATAGCATAACAAGGTTTGGAATTTGCCAATGTAGCACTGAGGATTTAAATGTACCATATCTTTGAGTTGATATTAATGTTCAGAAGTATCTGTTGGTCATTGAATTTATGTCCATAATGTCCACTGATTAAGCTTAAAACAATTGTCTCCTTTATATTTTGCTTTAGAATTTTAATCATTTTAAATTTTGCACTTAATATAAACCAATTTGAGTATTTGACTTTTACCTTATGTTTAAATTAAAACACATCTTTTCTGTTCAATAATAATGTAAAATTTAAATGTACAACAATTTAAAATTCATTTGGACCTGTAATAATGGTCACAAATTAGAAATGAAATGTTGGGCGTTGTTAAACCATTAATTTTAAATTAAAATATTGTTAACATGAAAGTATGTTGGTGAACTAAAGAATGTTCAATAAAGAATGTGTACCTGGTTCGCATTATAGGCCTAGTTTAGAATTCTATTACTGGTTCGTTATAGCTACAGTTTTCTGCTTCTCACTGCTAACGTCTTTCATAAGGTGTCCAGCTTACAGTATGTATTAGATAAAATGTTCTGCAATTAACTATATTATTGTTTGTCACAAAGAAAAGAAACTGAAACAGTTAGCCCGTGTATCTCGTCTTTTTTACAAAAACTGTAACATTTTCCGATAACAGCAATTGTTCATGGCCTTATGTGAGAAACTATGTTTTGTGAGGGGCAGACTATTTTTCTATGAATCTGTAAATTTTAACGTGAAATCTTCTGAAAAACTATGCAGTTGCTATACATGCTTATATTTCTTTTTATAGAATAAAGTAATACAAAACTATTTACACAGTTTTATATTAGATTTATATATATTTATTATTATTATTATTATTATTCATTAATTTATTATTATTCATTTTGTAAAAAAATTAATAAAACTATATATTTGCTAATGATCTAAAACCTCAAAACAAACTTAGCTGACCAAACAGTGTTAAGCCAAACAAGGCTTTGTTATGACTTGTTAGAAACCAATTGCCATAATTAGTATCATGTTCATCACCTACGTACATTTGCACAAGCACCGAATGATCTCAAAAATCAGTTTGCCTAATAATGAACATATCAGAAATATTTTAAAATGTGTTTTTATTTTTGATGAAGTGAGTTTGAACATATTTCAGTTGAGCATTTTCACTATTTGAAAACAAAACTAACTTGTAGACTTGTTATATGAAACACCCTTATAAGCATCTTTAAGTATTACTACAGACACATTTTTTTAAAAGAGATTGTTTTTTGCAATCAGTTATTAAGAAATTTACAAAATTTGTTTTCAAGTAAGTACAATAGAAAACCAACATATTATTAGCTTAAAGGTGAGAACCTAATTCGAATTTAAGGTAGGAGTCAGTATAATTGTGAGGCATTTTGATGTATACTCACAAGTATCTATTTAGATTTCTACCTGCTCAATATAGAATCCAGTTATTATGGCTACCACCTCATTTACAAATAAAGTGATCAGCATGTCGATGGTGGTTAAAATACTGGTTAGTATGGAGATTTTCTGAACTTGAGCACCTCATGGTCATGGGCTTCAAACTGAATTTATTGCTGTAAGCTTTTCTATTATAATTAACTTATATCCCCTGTCCTCATTAGTTTAACTAGCATAACGTAAGAACATTAAGCAAAAAGTAATATAAATTTAGTAAACTATTGTTGAAGACTTCATAAATTATGTGTTCAACACGTTAGTTAAAACATATGGTCAGTATATCATATTTATTTTAATATCTTTTTCTCAGAGTATCAGAATTTAAAAGAATATAAATAAATTAAAACATTATTTAAGAAACTTTAATTAAACAAAGATATTTTGTTTGAGTGTTAAAAAAAATTATTGAGTATAACAAAATTTATTAATTATCACTCATTGTTCTAGGCTGTCTCAGTATGTTAAAGTTTCTGTCGCTGTTGGAGTTTTGTTAACTTATCCTCTGATGCTATATGTACCCGTTATTTTAATTTGGCCTATTGTGCTAAAAAAATGGGGACCATTCAAAAGGACACTCTTGAATCAATATATATTGCGGTTTGGACTAATATTTATTACATGTAAGTACATTAGTAATATTATTACTAAATTTCCACTGGAAAATGAGTTATTGGAGCAATAATCATGGCAAGACCCCCACCTGAAACCTTGAAATGACCACTGATACTGACCACTAGAATACTTTACACATTACCCCTGCTAAGGTTCATAAATTTCATTCTGTGGAACCTTGTGTGTGTGTGTGTGTGTGTGTGTGTGTGTGTGTGTGTGTGTGTGTGTGTGTGTGTGTGTGAGCATACTCACATTCACAATTTCAGTCTGATTTGATTCAAATTTGGCACTAAAATCAGTTTTGGTAATAGCTTAAACAAGTTGTTAACCAGCAAAATTTGTTCAACACTTTTAGAATGGCGGTCATTTCAAATCTTTACAAAATTCATAACTTGTTTGTATTAAATGTTTTTGTAAGTCTGATTTCACCATCATGATCACAGTTAGAAATTTCATGAAACAGATTTTATTAAAATTGAGGTTATTTCTTGGCGGTCAGTTTTTTTTTGTATTTTAAATGTAATTTGAAAGTTTTATAAACTAATATCTACAGATTTTGTTATGATATGAAATCATAATTTTAAAAAGTGTAAGATAAAAAGAAAGATTTTTGAAAATTTGTTTCCATCCCATCAGCACATCAGCTGTGTGACATGATTATTTTGATCTGTTCCTTGTAAACAATCTGTTAAAAATAAAGACACAAAAATTTATGTGCTTAAGTATAAAGTTTATTTGGTACAGAATTATGCAAAAAAAGTTTTGAAAATATGAACAATATAAATATAAGAAATGTGTAAAGCAAGACTAAAGATGGCTGATATGTTACAAATTTTGTTTTAAAAGTTGTTATTTAATGATGCAATAATCATGTTATTATTTATTCAGACATATGATGTAATTTGTTTACATGGACTCAATACAAGATGTTTCAAGTATATTATATTTTTTTCGCACACTCCAATACTGACTAATCACAAATAGTCAACACAATTGGCCAGCTATTTCATTAACAAATATTATCTAGATTTTTAACTGTTTTTTTTTTTACTTGCGGTTCTCCAATCACATGACATGTAAGTCTTAGGTTTATTTTAAACTACTTATAGTTTGATCATAGTTTTTCAGTATTTTAACATAGGTGTTTTAATTTTTATTTACATTGGAGCCACATCTAGGCTTATGTTGGAGTTGATAAATTTATGTTTTAAGTTAGGCACTTGAGAACGAAAGTTGAACAAAACTCTCAAAATGTCGTGTGTACACAAAAGACGACAAATGCTTGATTAAGCAATAATAATAAAAATATATTGAAAAATCATTTAAATGCATGGAATTGAATTTATAAAAAATGGTACTGTTTAAGATCTTTTATTTTTAGGTTAATACCTTAACCATAGTAACTAATCTAATCAAAAACACACCTGCAAATCCTCATTCACAAGACCTCTATCACCTCATTAAATAGAAGTCCTCTTCTTTTAATTTTGTTGGGATAATTCTTGTACTTATTCTCCAACCAGACTCTTCATCTTTGTCACATGACCTGCACAAACATAACCTATTTTCTATTTAGAAGTATAAATATTGATTAATATAATTGTCTATTTATTGTCACACAATATTTGTATTAGCATAAATACAAAAATTCTAGATTTGTGAGAACATTTTTACTACGTGCCACAAATTTTATACATTTTTTGATATTTTGTCAAAATTTATGCACCTGTGAGGGGGTCAAGTGGACAAAGACGTTTATCTATGGTCAGCTTCAAGCGTGATTAAACCCAAAGTACCTATAGTACTTTGATTTCCTTTATGATTCTGCTTCTTGTAACACTACTAATGGCAGTAACATCAAACTGCCTTAGAGTTTTACAATTTATGCACATAAACAACCATTGTATTAAAAATTTTTTTTTTATAAATACAAATAAATAAATATGTATTTATTTATATTGTTGTTCTTGTAAAAATAAGTAATGAAAAATATAATAAATACAATAATTGGTGATTTTTTGTTAATAAGTAGTATTAAATTTGTTTTAGTTATTTTATTAAATTGATAAACACTTAATAAAACTTTTGTTTGCATTTCATATTGTTTCAGTTTTGTTTGCAGAAGTAGTTCCTAACCTTGGACTATTTATTTCTCTTTGCGGATCTATCACAAGTACCACATTAGCATTCCTGATTCCACCACTATGCAACATCGCTGTGCGATGGAGTCAGTTTGATTTTGGATTATTTTATTGGAGGCTTGTTATTGATATTCTTACTCTTATAATTTATGTCTATGGAATTACTACAGGAGCATATACAAGTTTATACTCTATTTTTGGTAGTTAAACAATTTTAGTTTTATGACCTTATCGTTGATTCTATTGGTTTTATTTATGCTTGTAAGTTTTAAAAACCCGATGACATTACGATATCAATGCTTTAATTGTATTACTTATTTTAAGTCTATATAATTTATTATTAGAATATTTATTTCATATAGATTAACATATAGATAATTTTAAAATAAGACACATTTTATGTTGCTCAAAGAGAGACATTTGAATTTTAGAATATAGTGGTATAAAATGGGTATAACACATCCATACAAATATTACTACAAATGTTATAGTGGTAACACTATAAAGTACACAAAATAAAGTTCTGTAAAAATATCACAATTTTTAAAAACAATTTAAACAAAAAAATACTAGTAGAAAAAAAGACAACTGAGAACATTTTTATATAAAGCAATGTTATAATACTACCAGCACTTGGTTTTTTATTATACAAACATTTGTAATCTCATAAATGCAAATGCAGTATATTACAGCAACAGATATAATTTCGTACAAATATCATATTTCTACTCCTGACTACGCACATTACCTGTTTTTCTTCCATTTCTATGGTTAATATCTTTCTCAGGCGTTCCATGGATCTTCTTCCATTTGGTGACTTATCTCTTGCAATACACACCACCAGGTTGATAGCCATCCTTCCTATATGTTTATATTATTCTATTATTTTTTTCTTTATCTACTAGTTAATGCTTTATATGTTACATATACGCCTCTTGTCTTCACTCCATCCTATTTCTCTCAGTGTCTTATTTGCTTGTTTCTTGGATTCTCAGACTAGACTAGTTAGACCAGCTCTTGTTTCAGCTGTGCAATTCATTACTGGTCTTATGTATTGTTGTTCTTGACTAAAAGAAATTTATTTCTAAAGATGGTGTCATAGGGCTTCCTACTATCCTATTTTTCTTGTTAACCTGATGACTTAAGTCTTTATTTTTCCAACAATAATTATTTTTGATGCCCAGATAGATGCCCATTACCTGTTATGTTGGTTTATCTTCTACCACTAACTTATACCTAATCAGTTAATACCTCTTACTATTAATACTATTTTGGATTTTTCAATAGATATTAACATATTAAACTATATTGACATTACATAAAGTTCGTATAACAGCCTTTGCAGATCATTTTCTGTTTCCACTATCATGCATCTCTGTTTCATATGATTTTAAACTACTGATTGCCCATTTTATTCCCCTTTTTGTTTTGACTTTCTTTATTATTCCAACCATGACAGTATTAAATATGGGCATCTTTGCTACTCCCCTGGTCCAATCATCATTGTAATTACAAGACATTACTTCACTTGTAATTAATCATTTTTGTAATTTTTTCAGATATTTTTCCTACTAACCTTTGTTTTTATGTATGTTTTCCATAGTTTTAAATAGGTCCAATGAAATGTTCCTGTTATGCAGTAGGTGAGTAACATTTTCTTTTTGTACCTTGCCAAAAGCTTTCTGAAGTTTTCAAATGTTGTTCTATAGGGACTTTTCTTTTACCTGTCTAACAATAAATATTGTATTTGTGCATTAGCTTCCATTTCTAAATTGTTGTTTCTTTTCTTCCAGTTGCACTTTTTCATTTATTTCTATCGATATTTATTGTGTTTTTATTGTTAATTTCAATATGCAGTTTAGCAAATTTATACCTCTGTAGTTATTGGGGTTTTTCTCCCTTCTTGTGCATTTGTATGCACATTCTTCATTTGACACGTTCTTTATCGTCCTCTTCTTCATTTGTCTGGGATAATTTTATTAATCGAACATGACTGTCTATAAATACGCAAGATAATAGTGAACCTAAGTTATGCCTACATGTGTTTTTTTATTTATATTTATATACACATAATTTTATCATAAATAGGTGAGTGAGCATATTAAAGGTCTTATAATGTCTAGTAATACTCATTATATAAGTGGCTTTGTGTAAGAAGTTTCTTTGTTTGTATCAATGTGCTGTTTATCTGTTTTGAGAAGCTGATGTGTAATTTCATACACTGAGTAATGTTATACACTTTCTTCACTAGTTTTTAAGTTTTTTGTTCTTATTATTAAAACATAGGAAAATAAATATTTTAGTAAAATATTTATTTTATGATAACAAATGTCTTACACCAAATAGCTTTATTTATTGCTAGTTTTATTGTAAAAATTATTAGTTTTGTTTATTACTAATCCATGTTAAACTTTTTCATTTTAAGGTTATCAAAAGTTGAAGAATTATTCTTACTTGAATAACTTTAACTCATGAGTTGTGAAATTATATTTAAATATAAATTACATTCAAAATAGCTTTTGGCTTTACTACTGACACATTTCTTAAGAATGACCAGCATTTGTTTTCTTACTTTATTGTATCAGTGGTGGTTTTTGCCAAAGTTGCGTGGTTGCACGAACCATAACAAATCATTCATATAATTTGTTTTTAATTATAAAACCATTAATTAATATAAGTGTGTCATAACCATATTGTATCTAAGAATTTTTAAAGTGTAGCAAGTGCGGAGAACTAGCCTGAGGTTGTTTTTCATATGGCTTATGGACTTGCCTGGCATATAGAGAAATTATATTACAACAATTAGCCTTGGAAGTCACCCTCCAACAGGGCAGGCATAGCTGGTGAATCTATCATCTTGGGCAACCAGTTTTTCAGTATTACGTTTTGCTACTTACACTGACACAGGAGTAAAGGTTATGTTCCTTTGCATTAGCTGACATATAAGTTTTATTATGAAGTAAATTTATGGTGGTAAGTGAATGTGTTTTGTTTGTACACTGTAATGAATAAAAAAAAAAAAAAAAACAATTTCATAGAAGGTATTTGAATGACATGTAGCTTCTACAATTTTCAAATACCTGCTAAAACTGTTTTCTATAGAAGCTTTGACACTGGAGTAATGTGGAACTTTAGTAAGACAAATTTGTGCTTACAAAAAAAATCCACTTATAAATGAAAGTAGATATTAATTTTTGTAATATAATGTTAGGTTGTTTTCAAATATTTGTTACAGTAAATTTTCAGTTTTTTAATTACAATCAGTGTAAATTACGGTAAAGAAATCATAACATATTTGTTGTTCTAAAAAAAAATAACTTGAAAGTTTAATAAAACACATATTAACTGTACAAGTTTAATGTTACGAAGTTTTTTGTAAAGCCTTAAAATAAAAAATAGAAAATGGTTTTACTTAAGAAATTTAAATACTTTTGTCAGCACACTAAATCTTTTTATACAAATTAATATTGAAACTAAAAATAAAAAATATTAGTAAACATTAGTCTACTGTATATGTAATCTTTTTACTGAATATGAAATTGTGTACCACAATGCATTTCATTAACTTCAAAGATGTATTTAACTTGTATTCCCTAAGCTCTCTCATTTACTTTTATGTTAATGTATTAAAAAAAAAACACAAGTATTTCTGAAAACGAATTCAATGCAGCATGGTATAAGAAATAACTTGAAATTATAAATCATGTAAAAACCCTTTTCTTAAAGCATCTAACATTACCTGTGTCTATGTTTTTACATTCAGTTATTGATTATTTAACACAAATTATGACAAACTTAGATTAAAATAAACTTAAATTGTAAATATAGACTAAATCTTAATTAAAATTTAGTATTTGTCAACTGGACTATTTATAAAACTTTCTGAAAATGCTTGCCTTTTTTCATGCTTGATAAGTAAATTAAGATATAAAAATAAATTCTAAGACTGAACTTGAACTATTTTCAAAGTAACATATTATTAAAGACTAAAACAGGAACAATATTAACATCCAACTAATATTGAAATGTACCTTATATAATATTGAGAATTTATTGTTGTAACAAAACTTGTTGTAATTTTATATATTAAATTATATTTCTAAATATTTGACAAGTTGTTTTTAGTTCACATTTATTTTTCAGGCCTGTTGTTAAAATTATTTTAAACACATACATTTTTGTGCTTCAGTGATATGTACAATGTATACCCATTGCACTTACTATAAGACAGCTAAGTAAAAACTACTTTTTTTGAGACAGCAGATATGAAAACAGATATATCCATTAAAATTTCAATACAGTTTCTTTTTCAAATTCAACTTACATTTTTTCTATACATAGCCTAAACAGTACTTTGTACAATGAGAAAGCAAAAACACAGTAGATACATGGGAAAAAATGAGTTATGTAAATACAACAATGAGTGAAAACTGACAAAACTGGGCTGAGTTGACATAAATTATAATATCCCTACTGTTTCATTTTTAAAGTAAGTACTGAGTACCTAATGGTCATATTGTCAGAGTTTACAATATAACCTATTTGTTTTAAACTTATTGAATCACATTTTTTTAAAAATAAAATATGAAATTTTTTCAGTATTTATTTGCTTCTAAATATATGCTATTTGTTTTTACTCTTGTACCTTACTGTACTCACAGAAGATAACATCAGTTCAGGTACAAAAATTTGCCACAGCTAGCCTAAGCTTAGTCATTCTGCTTTACGTTTTTGTAGATGAGTTTTATGTCTACTTTTTCCGTATTGTATCATACAAAAATGATAATAATTTTAAGATCCAATTATTTGCTGCATACAACACTGATGCAATAGAAAAGGTCACGCTTGGAAAATTATGTGTTGCATTATTTAATGCAACGAAATTGTTATTTATTAACTTATTATTTATTATTATTTAATAACCTACATTATTTAATAACTTTATAATCTATTCGACCAAATTTCCCTGGGACATGTCAAGGGCTTTTGTTTGACTGGTATAGTGGATTTGCAATAATTTATGAAGTGGATTTACAAAACCGTTAAGGCCAATTATGTGAAAATCTTATATTTGACCGATCATAACTCTTTCTTTAACAGCCAAGATCAAAATCATTAAATTAGTTTAAAATCATTTAGGGGTCAGGGTTTGTCTTTTTCAGTTTTTGTTGTTGAAATTTTTAATAAACTACAATGACTTGAGTTATGAAGCGACATAAATTTGATCAAAATCTGATAAACTTATGATGAGAAATTAAGCGAATTTTTTTAGTTTTATTCCACTTACAACTGACTACTTTTGTTTGGAGTTACAGCGACACGTACGTTTTATTTGGGTATTTATATACACATTACAGCAAAATTTAATCAAAACTATTAAAGCCGATTTAAAAAAATTCGATTTTTAAAAGCGTTTTTTACCAAAAGAGTGTGTTTATTTTAATTCAGTTTATCTGAAAATGTAAAGATCCATCAAAATCTCATGTTCGCTTTTTTCACGATCACCAAACTTTCTTTAACTTAGCATAGTGAGTGGAGTAAGAAGCATGTCACGTTCACCGTTTCTGTCGCTATTCCCACCCTTTCTATCTTTTTATCAACACATTTTCAACAGTCTATAATGAAACTCTGTGTGTAAATAAAAATTGTGATTAATATTATCTTGTAACGTTGTGGAAATTGTTTTGTGACTAAAATATTCGGCACGGATGAATTTATTCATAAATGAAGTGAGTCTTCGTTCGGCATTGTAGCAAGGGACTTAAAATGAAAATTTAACAATATTTGAGAAAATGATGTAACGCTCGTACGGAAATAATACAAAAACTTGTCTTCGTCAACTGTTAAATGTCTTGTAAGCGGCCAGTATTTATTGGATGTACTCCAAATTTCCTAATTTTCCTTCGTTTCAAAGAAAATCTTACAGCAATACATTAGCTGAAAGCAAGTTATCATTCACTGATAACGTAAGTGCATTGTTATTACAACAATGATAGCTCAATGTTTCTAAGTATACGGTCGAGTATTGTGGACCGTCAGAATACAGGTTATCCGTCGCAACGAAAAAACGGGCAAGTGTGACGCCGTGACTGTAGCCTATTATTCAAGAAAGTTGACCGTCGAGCCCGAACACTTTCGTGAGACAGTACCGGAATAAACACCCGAGTCCCCCCACCCCACCTCGGCATCAGAAAGACCGGCAAAATCAGCACCTCTGCTTTGCATCAGTAATACATTCCGCAATCAGTTAGCGTCAGTCTGTTGGCATTGTTGGCTGGTTGACGTGTGCCGTGCCTTGGTGCAGTGTGGCTGTCGATATTACATGAGCTAACAGGTGAGTGTGCGGTATTTTATTTACTCGTGGAATTTCCATTGGAAAATTAAGCTATTGGAACGGTAGTTCGTTTTCGTTAACCAGAGAAATTAGTTCAACAATTTCGGAATGTCGGTCATTTCAAATCATTAAACAAAATCATAAGTATTTTGCCTTGAATATTTCTGAAAATCCGTTTTCACCGTCGTACTCACCGTGAAAAACTGCATAATTAGCCTTTTGAATTTTCAAAATCCGTTGAAAGACATTTTTCGACGGTGGTCACGGTTCATTTTCGTATTTTCAGTGTAAAAAATTTGAAAGGTTAAAGTACTAATATATGTGGATTTTAGTGCTGGTGGATGGATGGTGAAAAGAAAATTTCAAAATGGATAAGATAAAGAAAAATACTTTTGAAAATTCGCTTCTATCACTTCAGCGAGATAGCTCCAAGCCGCGAATATTTACTTATGAATTTCCATTGGAAAGCGAGCTGTTGGTTAGACCTAGACTCGGACTTTGAAATGAGTGCTGATCCTGACTTCAAGATAATTTTTCGAGGTGGTCGTTAAAATTTGTGTACATGTGTGTGTGTGTGTGTGTGTGTGTGTGTGTGTGTGTGTGTGTGTTCCTAATTTCGGTCCGATTTGATTCAAACGCAGCGCAAAAATCGTTTCAGGTTAGATAAGTTCGTTACCCAGCAAATATGTTAAGCAGTTTTAAATTGGCGGCCTTTTCAAATCTTTAAAAAAATATATTTATACTTGCTTAAAAATTTGATTCCATCATCGTAACCAGCGTTCATACCTGCATAAGTAAACACCTAAAACATTGACATTAACAAAATGGCAAATTTTAATGCTGATTATTTTTGTAAAATCAATTTTAAAAAAAGGGTTCTATTTGGGAAATTCGCTTCCGTCACGTCAGCGATACAGCTGCGCGCAGCGATTATTTAGTGATATAGTTTTCCTCCAACAGTTCCAAAATAAATTTTGTGCAAAAGATTCAAAACGTAGCGGATAAAATTATACTGACACTGTACGCCTAACAATTAGGCCTAAAGAGTAACACAATATTACCGACCCGTTAAAAATAGCATTAGGCCTATTACAAAAAGATAACAATAATCATTCATGTTATTTTAATTTCTGTATTAAAAGATATTTTAAATATAAATACAATTGCTAATATAAAATAGTTCCTAATATAAAATAATTCCAAAAGGTCATAAAAATATGCGATAATTTATTTTATCGATTATTATTATTATGAAATGCAGCTGTTTTGCAACATATTGATATTATACAGGGTGTTTTTGTAATACGCAAACATAATTAAGCGGACGTAAAATAAGTTCCTATAAACATATGTCCAGCTACATTTTACCAGCTTTTACTAAATAATCTCAAAAACGGCAACAGATGCTGTTAAAATTTTGTCCCGTACAGTGTCCATAGATGTACATTGCTGAAAACGGTAGGCCTATATCAATGTTTGACGCAGGTTACCCCCTCAGCAATATACATTAATTCACACTGTTTTCCTGTAAAAAATTTGAGGTAAATCTATTTTTTTCGTTTTTCAAACTGGATTTTTCGGTACAACATTGAACCATACGTTTTATTTGGGTAAGTACAAAATTTCATCAAAATCGGTCAGTTAGCCGACACACACACACACACACACAGACACACACACACACACACACACACACACACACACACACACACACACGGAACTTTTTAACTCCTGTCAAAGTTGGCTCATCTATCCCGAAGCCAGTATAGAGTAAGAAGGGATATCCTACTATCCAATAATAACAGCCGCCACCAGTCCCTGCGGATATTTTTAATATCCGATTTTAAGTTTTCATTTTCAACCTGTACCTATTCGCCTGCTATTAGTGGAGTTCTGGCGGTTGTTACAAGACAACCGAACATAAAACCTGAAGATTTTAGTTATTTCGTACAACTACTCCGCTTACAGGTTTTACATAATATCTGTAAAGTTTCTTTAAACTTTTTCACACATTGTATATCGCTATCTCGGGCTTACTGGATTCGATATATCTAGTTCCTAGATAACGATTACTGGATTTTAAATTAATAACATAATTTACTATATTTGTGAAAAAAATACTCCTTTAATTAACCAAAAATGTCTTCTAATTCTTAAACTGAGTAAACTTTTTATGAAAATTAATTTTTCCTACAATAATCAACTAAATATAAACTTACTTCTGTTGAATTAAATGACCAATTTTTATCTAGCGGTACAGTCATCGAGAAAATTTTATAAATCAATTTGATTTTTGTGTAGGCCTACTTAATTCTACAAAATTATCAATACAAAAATTTTCTAAATTCTTACAAAATAGTTTGTTTCAATTATATATATATATATATATATGTGTGTGTGTGTGTGTGTGTGTGTGTGTGTGTGTGTGTGTGTGTGTGTGTGTGTGTGTGTGTGTGTGTGTGTGTGTGTGTGTGTGTGTGTGTGCGCGCGCGCGCGCGCGCGCGTGTGTGAGTGTGAACCTTTACTTATTAAATAAATCAAAATTACCTTGGGTTACGGTAAATTGTCGGTATCTCACTTGTTTTCTTTATTTATTTTTGCTTAAAAAATATTTCCGAATATTTTAATATCTCTGAAATAAATAATTAATTATTATTTAATTAAAAAAAGGTAATTATTTATTATCTTATATAAGTTGCAAAAAGGTTTATCATTATTAAGTTCTTATCAATTTATATTTTAAATATTAGTTTAGTTATTTAACATTACTCAGTTCATTTTTAACCACAAGTTTTTTTCAAGTGATAAATCATTCTAATATTATTATAATAACTTTGCCAATTCTCAATATTATTTTTTTAATTTCATTAATTTAAATTAATTTTATTTATCAATTAACTTTATTATATATTCACTTCTTTTAAAGTTTAGCAATAAATTTTAAATATCTTAATTTCATTTATTTAACGTCTAACAGTGAGTGCTATCAAAATCGGTTGTACCGTTTTTGTGAATTGAGAGTGTGTTTTAATTTCAATTGAAATTTGAAATTAGGAATCCCCCTAATTTACAACAGACAATTTTGTGAGACTAACCAACTATATAGAAAGTAATTCATCAGCTGTAACTTGTAATGTCACCGGTCAGTCTCCTCCGCTGGTGGACACTTCTCCAAGTAGTCCTGGCCGCAATCATGGAATGGTCCCAACTTCTGGTAGTGTGCCAGCGTACTCTCAATGATATCTTACATGTGGGACGTCACGAAGCCTCTCGATCTTTGAAGTAAAGCCCGACATGAAATTCCTGTAGCACGATCCCCGTGTCTGCACTACAATACCGACAGTCAGCAATAAATTTGAAAAAAATATTCGTGTTTTCAAAATACAATTTTTCTTTATACTCTTTACAAGTTTTCCAATTTACTTACGCTGATTTTTTTAATTTAGTACAATTTTATACTTAATTTTTCTTTATATAGTTATCTTTTTTTTTTTATTTTAAGGTGAAAAGCACATTGAGGCTATTATCGCCTCCCTAAATGTAAGTGAGTGTAAAGTGTTAAAGTCGTAAGTATAGTGTTGTAAGTGTTTGTGTGTTAGACTCGGGTACCGCGAGGGAATATAGCTACCCGACGCTTGCTGACTCAGCTGGATGCACAGAACATGCAGGCAGTTTTCCGTTTCTTGAAGACACGGTCACACGCTTTGATGGCTACGAAATCAGCGTCTGAACCTTCTTTGGAATAGCCCAGAATTGGCGGTATCCGCACTGGCAGGTGTACCATCCTAAAAAGTGAAATTTCACTCTTAAGGGAATTTCATTTCGTCTGTCCTGGAGTTGAATTTTCCAGCTGTTCACAGTGCGTCCGATTTGTACGATTAATTACATTTCTAGACTAATTAATTTCACTCTCTCGGTACATGCAGTTGGTAACATTGGTCTCTGTCTCCGAGTTGAACTTTGTACTTTTTCAGGCTGTCCCCAAATCAGTGTTTCACAGATTTTCTCTATTTTAGGTTTGCGTGAACCGATTTTTAATTTTGAGGCGTCATTTTGTTCAACTCCTTACGTAGAAATTCGATTCCTCGGACGTTCCGTTGTGAAGCTTTTTTCTCTGCTTTAAACAGTTTTTAATTAACTAATTTTGTATTGTTTAGTTCCTAATAAGATTTTATTTATAAATTCTGTCCACTAACTATTTATTTATTAGCCTTTATTTTAAAAAATGATTTATCTTTTTTAATTAATTTAATAATTATTTAATATTTTGTTTAAATTTAAAGACCATCTTAATATGCTTTATATAGTAACTTACATACATACAATAATGTTAGAACAATTATATTCGTTTAATCTTGTTAACAACTGTAAAATCTTATATAAATCTGTTTCACTGTGTTTGTGCTAATTTTATATCATTTAGGACCTTAACCTCACCATAGTTGAAAGCTTACTTTAATTATAATTCATTTTACATTAATTTACAATTTTTAATTCAGTTATATTATCTACATTACATATCTCGAACAACTGTAATATTAAAATTCGCATATTATAGAAATTAGTCTTTTTTATTTTAACTTTCTAGTCTTCTAACTTTTAAAATATAAATTTTAGGACAACATTTTATTCTTAATAAAATTTTTAAAGATTATTAAGAAAAGTTACTAAAAACAATTTCAAAACAATTTTATTATTTCGCCTAAACTATTTTAATTAAACATTAAATCTAAGTTGAGTTGGCAAATACACCATAGCATGCAAATTCGTGCGTGTTTTCAATATTTTACATGTCAATCAGTTTGAACGGAACAGACCTTGTTATCTTGTAGCTTGTTTTTTCAGTCGTTGATAACGTAGAAACTTGTGTTCTATTAATTAGGCTAATTAATATTAGTTTCACCAGGTACTGTTTCTGTAAAACCTTCAACAACGTGTACGAGGTGTGTTCAGAAAGTAACGAGAATTTTAATTTTTTGAACAAAATATTTATTTATTTTTCTACATTGATGTTATCGCCTTCAAAATAGTACCCATTGGAAATTATGCACTTGTGCCGGCGCTTCTTCCAATCCTCGAAACACTTCTCAAACTCGATCTTTGATATAGCCTTTAGTTCTTTCAGCGATGCGGTTTTAATGTCATCTACGACTATAAAACTTTTTTTTTTTTTTTTGGTGTTTAACGTCTGACTATTGTGCACACTTGGGCTAATACAGACGATGGGATGATGTATAGCGTATGAAAATGCCAAGCCCTTGCCGGGAATCGAACCCGGGTCCTCGGGGTGAAAGCCTAGTTACGCTATCCACTAGACCACCGAGGCGGCTTACGACTATAAAACGACGGCGCTTTAAGGTTCTCTTTATTTTAGGAAATAGGAAAAAGTCACACGGGGCCATGTCTGGCGAATATGCAGGCTGGGGCATCGTTACAGTACTGTTTTTATGAAGTGTGAGCTGGTGCATTATCGTGGTGCAAAAGCCATGAATTGTTTTTTCCACAGATCCGGGCGTTTTTTTCGGATTGCTTCATGCAAACGGCGTTGAACTAGTAGGCAGTACTTCTTAGTGACCGTTTTACCTGGTGGCAGGAATTCATGACGCACTATGCGATTAATATCGAAGAACACAATGAGCATAACCTTCACGTTCGACAGCACTTGTCGAGCCTTTTTCGGTCTTGGCGAGCCAGAATGCCTCCACTGGGATGATTGAGCCTTAGTTTCGACGTCATATCTGTAAACCCATGTTTCGTCACCTGTTATAATACGTTTCAGTAATTCTGCATAGTCGTTAACTTCATATAGTGACTCCTGAGTAACTTCCATTCGCCGCTGTTTTTGTTCAAAATTCAACAATTTTGGAACGAATCTTGCTGCCACGCTTTTCATACACAAAACATTGGAAACAATGTCCTAACATGATCCAATAGATATGCCAACATCATCAGCGACCTCTCTAATTGTGAATCGGTGATTGTTCATAACCATTTCTTTCACTTTTTCCACGTTTTCATTGGTTGTTGATGTGCTGGGGCGTCCAAGGCGTTCGTCATCTTCAACGTCTTCACGGCCTTCTTGAAAACGCTTATACCATTCGTAAACTCTTGCTTTACTCATAGCAGACTCACCATAGGCCTTTGTTAACATTTCACACACTTTGTTACACTTTATTCCATTTTTTACGCAAAATTTGATACAAATTCTTTGATCCATTTTTTTTAACAAACGAAAATCGCCGAGCTCATAAAAACACGTCTAACCTTAGTGGCTGTCACAAACTAAGTCAGCAATGAAAACAGCTGAAAATTTTATCATACTTCAAAGGCATGTATACAAACATAATAAAAAAATGTTTGACAATCGGACTCTAAAAGCCCGCGAAATTTAAAAATTCTGGTTACTTTCTGAACACACCTCTTATAACGTAAAGCAAATTCCGTTAACATCTCTAATATTTTACACGTGTGACAAATTTCCCGCTTCAAACACAACATTACTCCACAAAAAGTCATCTAAAGTTCAGGATCGGCGCTCATTTCATGGTTCCGGGTCAGGTCTTATCACAGTCGCTCCAATAGCTCATTTCCGATTAGACATTTACTAAATCAAACGCGTCTTTGTGCCACTAAACACTTGAGCTGGAATGTAGCCTCAGCTCTTTCTTTGTAGGCCTACATTAGCAACAAAATATCGTTGATCTATATCAGCAGGAATTTTGCTATATAGTACTGTAATTTGTACCTCAAAAACTGGCAAACAAAAAGAACTAACAATAAAACTGCACTTACAGGGTGATTCGAAATTATGCGGCAATCACTCGGAAGCTGATTCTATAGGCCCCTAAATAGAAGTATGAATTCATATAAACATATGCCCGAAAGCTTCATTTCCCCACTAGCCGCCATTTTGTTTAACAAAATATTTTATACCAGAGGCCCTTGCGAAATTTTGAACTATGAAAGTTTTAAGAAACACAGCCTTTTAAATAAGAGTAGTTGTTGGGGTGAGGGTAGTAGTTTGGTAAATACAATCCTGCTCTTTGAAGTGTTTGTCCCTGCGATAGTTTATAGTGATAGCAAAATAAATTTTAATAGGTAACTGTCGTCTAATCGATTGAAAAGGCATGCTTGATAACATCTAACTGTATTTTGATATTTTATTTGTACTTCGTATTTTATCATGTCCGTATTAACAGTAGATAAATGCACGATGAAAGGAGAAATCGCAAATATATTTGTAAAAAACAGCGTGTTTGGTATTCGAAATGCTTGTTCTCGCTTGTATGACCACATAACCTATAAGTTTAATGACTTTTAAGTAAATATTGAAATTGTTCTAAGCACGTTATGCAAAAAAAGTTGCATTTGTAATGGGATTGTCTAATCGTGATTAATAAGTCAGCTTCGTAAAATATACAAAATATTGTCTGATTTGTGATGCCGCGCATGCCGTTTTGCCTATGACAGTTAAAAGTGTTTTATTTTAAAATTTTCCACAAACAGTAAGTTTTAGCGCAAAATCGTTTTGCAATGTCAGAAGCCGATTAATAAATCTTTCTAAAGATACCTCATGAATAGTATGTGCTGAGAAAAAGGGATTTTGACTCGAGAAATAATATCAGCGTTAACAGTAAGGGGAATGCAACAGGAGTAACTGCGGCTAGACCTAAGAACCTTAAGGTGCGCAGTTCAGAAACGCAGCAGACTGACCGGTGCTTTATCCACATCGATCACCGAGTCCCCGAGTGATATAAAAATATATATATATATATATATATATATATATATATATATATATGTATATATATATATATATATATATATATATATATATATATATATATATATATATGAATTACATTAAAATCCAGTGTTCCTGCCTTAGAAAAAATATTGTTCCGACATTTCGCCAGAATCGTATCTGGTGACTTCAAGGTGGTTTTCGCTCAAAGTCTACAGTTCGACTTTAAAGGGGAACCACCTTGAAGGTGAAAGGTAGGATTTAAGCAAAATGTTAGAACAATGTTTCTTCTCGAATGAGCGCTAGAAACATTTTTATGCTGATTATGACAGTTTTACGAAAATGGCACGATGAAAATATATTTTAGGAATTCCACTTCCATAACATCAGCGTGCAGCGATGACTTTTGGTAATTTAGATATTATGAAAAAAAATCTAGCACATGTATATCTCTATAAGACATAAATAAACGTATTTATTTAAGATATTTAAAGAAACACACACACCACACACACACACACACACACACACACACACACACACACACACACACACATTGACAGATGTCCAAGACCCTTTTTAAAGTACAGTAAACACCCGTACGAATGAAACTTCCAGTTACATGATATAACTCCTAATATTATTATACAGTAATTATACGTTATTAGGCCTATACAGTAATAACCCTAGGCTACTATAAAATAAGCATTATAAACAATTGTGGTAAGCAGCTGTCTCGCTGACGCGATAGAAGCGAATTTAGAAAAGTAAATTCCTTTAACTTACCCTCTTTAATATATATATATATATATATTAAATCTTTGTTATATATATAACAATCATTTCAAGGTCCCGGTCCTGGGTAACACGTGCCTAGGTTGTATTTACTTACAGCAAATTACGCAAAGCAGTAAGCCGTGCACATTCCTTAGATTGTATACAATACTATAATAAATCAAGAATACTTTAACATTAAGAAAATGTACAAAAAGTACATTGATTGCCGGAAAAAGTTTTCCGGTAATCAAATATGCTACGGTACTATACGTGTAGTACTTTCTGTTTAGCTGTTTTGTAGTGCTTTTAAATACTTTTATTGTATACAAAAAAATTTGTGTAATGCTGGCATCATTTATAAGTAAAGATAAAGGCAGTCGTGACTCTGAAGTGCGTACTTGGAAGAGGTTTTTTATAAAAAACGAATTTTTAAAATCGGACAACCAAAATCAAGGTTATCTGCTACTTAGGCCTACGTTATCAGTAAGCTGAAAATTTCGAACAATTATTAACTCGCCTGTAGTTTTTTTTATAAGCCTGCACTTGTAGTAATCTATCGCCAGCCATTGAGTTGATTTTTTTTTAGCTAATTTTTATTTGAGAAAGAGCTTTTGGAAAACCATCTCGTATCTTACTGAGTCCCCCTTCTAATTTTGAAAAGTTAGGTCAGGAAAATCCCAAAAAAATTATAAACTCAGTTTAGATTTAAAAAACGGGTTTTCAGGATGTTTAGATATTTTACACATTTCTATGTTTACGCGCCTCAACAAACGAGTTTTGAAAAATTCACCAACAAATCTAGCAGATGTTTTTTACTTCGCTGAATAAATTTGCAATGTTGTAAAAGTAAGGAAAATACTATTCGAGAACCATTTTTATGTTCGGGCACCAAATACGTTTGAAATTGTGCGATTAAAGCGTACGCTACAAACAATGCTGTCAGCGTATTTTGTTCCGAGCGACTGGCGCAGTGTTGCCAATCTCAACCATAATAATTACCCATAAACAGACATAAAATTACCTGCAAATTATCAAAGTCAATAATGTAATTTGATTGAAATATTTAACTTGGGATATTCGCAGCAAATTTCACAACCAGGTTGTTTAGTTTGTAAAAGTCTAAATACAAATACTGTGAAGGTGCGGATTCACACCCACCCCTAACCTAAAATTAATACTTTTATCAATTTAGTTGTACATCAAAGTAAACAGAGATATTTGATCGTGCTCTCTAGCAATGCTGTTGGTCGTCACGAGACCTAAAATTTCCCCATAGATAACGTTGATCCCACCCCTTAAATACCATTAAATCCTTAAACATTTAATTACAATTTAATTACAAAAATTGTATTTTTTCGTAATTATAATAGCGAATTCTGCTAATCATTTTATTTAGACCGTACCATCACGGATAACCACGTCAAGTTTGTTATAAAACCTACGCTGGGAATAAAAATAAGCAGTACAATAGTATTTTAAAAACTATAATTTCTAAAAAGTAGCTGACTGAAGAACAGAAAAAGCGAACCGAGCGAGAATCACGTGTAAAAATTACTCTGAACAAACAATGAGCTAAACAGTACAGAAAATAGTTATAATGGAGTGCAAAAAAATTTGGGTAGAGTACTTTTCATGATAATTTTTCTATTTCCGTGAGACCAAAAGTAACCACTATTGGGACTTTTCTTTTACTACCCTTATGACTTACCACAAGCCTCAAAATTGCCCGCAAATCTGGTAATTAAACGCCAACTGGCGCGGTCTAGCCCTCGTCGCGGCAGTGCAGACGACACGGAAATCAGGTGACATATTCTTGAGTCAGTCGGTACTAATTTACAAGGTCAAGAAATAAAGCATCTGCTGACTCTCAGTGCAATGCTTTTAAGTCACGTGTTTGTCTATTGTATTTTTATATTTACTGGAAACAGAATCTCAGTATTTTTATACTGTATTCTATGTTTAGATTATGAAAACATTATCTATACCGATGTAATATACTCATTGATTTGAAAATTGATTAAAAAATTATCAGGTTATTAAAGCTTAATTGTTTATGTCAATCTTAATAATTGTTTGATAGCATACATTCTACAGCTGCCTAGGTGGGGTCATACGTGTGACGTAACAATGTATGTAGAGGACTATAGATCCGATAAAAGCAACTTATGATTTTATACTTTATTTTTTTCATGTTAGAAAAATTACAAACCTTTCCTTGATATGAGAGAACTACACTTTGTTTCCAAAATTCATTGGATACGGCCATATTCGTTCCGTAACGCGTGACTCAGCCAGTTATCCAAGTGAAGCCTAAGTATTTGAACTCTGAACAACTCAAAGCCCCTTATCTATCAAAATCTCAAGATCGATTAATTTTAAAATCACCTTTATCTTTTCGTACAGGCCTACTGATAAAACCCATCATAATTTAAATATTCTTTTTTGAAATATATCTGTAAACAAAGCAACAATGGTGTCAATATATAATTCTATTAGTCGAATTCATCTAGGCAGATTATATATATATATATATATATCGTCACCAGTATATATATATATTTTTGTAGTAGACTAATGGTTCTGAGATATGAACAAACCTAGAAGTCACGTCACATCAGTTTTGTCACCAGACAGACAGACAGACAAGTAAATATCACTTTTTATGATAGATCGATCAAAACTATAAGATCAAATTTTACACAAATAAAAACAGAGACAGACAGACATCGAAACGAAAACCACTTTTTTCGGCTCAGGGGAAGAAGATTAGATTTATAAAAATCGTTTAATTGAATTTTCACTCTATTTTTACATTTGTTTATACTTTGCATGGAATTATGAATGAATGAACTTCTAGGGTTACTATTGCACTGCTATGCTACCTCAGTAGATATATTGTGTCCCTTTCCTATATTCTGGATATACTCAGTTACTGCACCTTCTCCAGCCCTAGTTTCTTCATCAAGTCTAGGATTTGGAGAGGATTCAAGATAGGGTAACTCGTTCATTTCTAACTTATGACTTCCCAGTTTGTTATTGCTGTGCTTGCATAATTGCGGTAATTCTGCATAATTTCCTATCATATTTTCTTTCTCTTTTTGCTTACCACGGAGGTGAGTTGCCGCTCATACTATTTTACATTCTTACTCATGGAAACACCCACGAGTAGCTAGAGAAATAAGGTCCACCTATACAGAGCCCTGCATGTTTGGGTAAGGCTAAGGTACACTGGGAGGTTGCCACTTTTCACAGAGCTCCGTTTAGGCTGGTATTATTCACTCCAACTCTTCATGTGTCTTGAGTAGATGAGTGAGAGTAGTATGAATTTAAGAGGTACAGCCTAACAGCTGTTTACGTCAACCGCCTCCGCGGATGGCGAGAAAGTGAACAGTAAAGCATTTTTTACAAAAAAGTTTCAAGTGAGAAATAATTTAGCAAGTTTTTAAAATTTTAAATATGTATTTATAATTAAAACAAGATAATATTGGTATATTTTCTGCGATAAATGTAGCCTACAAACACAGTACAAACAAAATTGTTCTAAAACTTATTTTTTGAACACAACGATAAGTGGATTTTTCAGTTATCTTAAATGAATAAGAAGGAATGAAACAAAGAGAGAGAGAGAGAGAGAGAGGAGGGGGAAGAGACAAAGAGGAGTACAATGTAATTTAGTGTCTTGTTATCTATACGTACTGATACGATCCTGGACTTAAAATTAATTTAATTAATGTTAAACATAAAGGACTGCGTAGACACGCCCACAAATTATTAAATTTAACATATTTTAACACAAACGTTTTTAAAAATATATTGTTCTTAATTCAAACGCGCATGTAACAATAATAAATGTTACAAATTAGACCTGTTTTGCTCAGTAGTTCTACGCATGTGTAATGAAGGAAAAGTACCAGCTGCAAGCCGAGGCGTGAGTAGGTGAACCAGTTTCTGTTTAAATTAACAATAATTCATCTGCTGTAGCTGTGGCTACTATTTGAATTACTATTTTTGTAGCCAATATATGTGCCAGCACAGGTTAAATAATCGCGGCACGCAGCTGTCTCGTTCATTTCGTTTTTAGTGTAAATCTACTGTATTTAAGCTATACAGATAGGCCCGTTTATTGAAATTTACAAATTAAATAATTTTATTTAAATAAACGATTTATTATCTCGAATTTCTCACATGAAAAATGAAAGATTTCAACAATCTACAGATGAAACTAAAAAAGTGGCCTAAAAACTAATACTGTTATAATTTATTTAATTTGTCTGTTTGTTAATTAAAAGAACAATGCTGCAGTACAGAAGGCTGAATTAAGTCTTCGCTTCTGTCTTCAAAGACATGTAAAGCAGGTTGCGGTAAAATAGGAGCTGTAATGTTGCAATGAATCAGTGGCTTATTTTCTAGGCTTGCTAGTCTAGCTGCGAAGCAGCTAAACTAAATAAAATTAATTGTTTTTTTTTTATTGATGGCAAAAAAAAGAACATTACATTTACAAAGCCCAGTTATATAAAGTTAGACATATCCGTCGTTATTCCGAAAATAAAAAAGTGAATTAAGTTTTTTTTATTATTTTAAGGCGAGAAGCACATTGAGGCTATTTTTTTTTGTGTGTTTAACGTCCGACTATTGTGCACACTTGGGCTAATGCAGACGATGGGATGATGTATAGCGTATGAAAATGACAAGCCCTAGCCGGGAATCGAACCCGGGTCCTCGGGGTGAAAGCCTAGTACGCTATCCACTAGGCCACCAAGGCGGCTAATTAAAAAAAAAAAAAAAAAAAAAAAAAAATGGTAAAGTTAGCCATTGCTGCATCACAGCTCCTATTTTGCCGCACCCTGCTTTACATTTATGTCTTCGTAGACAGAAGTGAAGACTCCCCCTCTACTATTAACTGACAGTATAACTGCAGCAACAGAAAGTGAGTTAGGAAGGGGATATGATACCTGAAGGAAGGGGAAAGAGAGAACCTGAAATAAAAATGGAAAATAGAAGGATAAAAGTGGTGCAAGAGCTTAAGTATTTAGGAGTATACCTGGATAGTAAGTTAGGATTTCTAGGGCATGTAACTAGGACAGCGGAAAGGGCTAGGAATCTGTTCTTCAAGCTGAGAAGAATAGCGAAGACAGATTGGGGGCTTGGTTACCAGGCTCTGAGGACGATTTATAACGGAGTATATGTCCCGATGATGACATATGCGGCTGGAGCTTGGGGATACAGAGTAGAAAAACAAGTGATAGGGAGAAAAATGCTACAGGCTCAGAGATTAGTACTGTTGACTGTCACAAGAGCGTACAGAACAGTATCAAGAGAGGCGATATTGGTAGTAGCAGGAACTATGCCAATAGATTTGGTAGCATTGAGGAGGTATAAAGTGTACCAGTACAGTGTGGGAGCTAGAGTCCTGGTAGAAGACCGGGAAATGGAACAAGGCCTTACAAAAGGTGAAGCAAAAGGAGTGTTGACGAGATGGGCTACAACAGTATGGCAGAAGAGATGGGACGAATCAGAAAATGGAAGAACAACGTACAGGTGGTTCCCGAAGATTGTAGGCAGACGGAAGCTGAAGTGGCTTGACACTGATCACTACTTGACGCAGATGGTTACAGGACATGGAGACTTTAATGCGTACTTGCATAAGTTCGGAAAGAGAAGTTCACCTCACTGTGATTGCGGAAATCAGTATGAAGATTCCTGGCACACACTTTTAGACTGTGAAAGATTCACGCTGGCTCGGGAACAATTAGAGAAAAACCTAGAAGACCTGGATCTGTCCCTCCACGGTGATGTCTCTGTGTTGTTGGCGAGTGTCGGGGCGGCGAATTTTCTTCGAGAGTTTGTGGCTGGAATACTAAAAGCTAAGAGGATGAATGAGAGTGTGTGAATGGCACCATATATAAATTGTGTACCTGAGGCATAGCTGTCACTATGGCTCAGGTAAAAACTTAATTCCGCAAGAATAACTAAGGTTGTTAAATGGACTTGCTAAATTTTTGGTTTTGTTTTGCAGTTTCTTTTTATTTCTTATATAGTTAATATTTGTTAGATCATAAGTATATGTATAAGTATAAGTATAAGTATAAGTCTAAGTAAAAAGGCACAAAGGCACAATGGCACACTGGTTAATTTCTTTTTTCAAAAGTAGGGTTTAATTACAATGGCAGTTGCATTTTTAGGGTATAAGTTTCATTTGAGTTTATAAACAATTGTATTAGATGTAAGTTAGGAATAAGATGTTTAGTAGATTAAGATTAGAAGAATGTAAATGCGAAGCGCGGCTAAATAGGGGGTATAATGGGCACACGCCCGGGTATACCCTCTAAGCTTGTAATTATGAAGCTAGTAAAAAAAAAAAAAAAAAAAAAAAAAAAAAAGGCCACCCGAGGCGGCTAATTGAGGCTATTATTGCCTCCCTAAATGTAAGTGTGAGTGTAAAGTGTTAAAGTCGTAAATGTAGTGTTGTATGTGTAAGTGTGTGTTAGACTCGGGTACTGCGAGGGACGTCTAAATCCTCTCAATAGGTGCAGCTAGTCTGCATACCCTGCGGGGTACATTATTTTGAATGTAAAATTTAGTTCACGAGTTAGCCATTGCTGCATCACAGCTCCTATTTTGCCGCACCCTGCTTTACATTTATGTCTTCGCAGACAGAAGTGAAGACTCCCCCTCTACTATTAACTGACAGTATAACTGCAGCAACAGAAAGTGAGTTAGGAAGGGGATATGATACAGCAAGTCTTCGCTTTGTAAATAGCTAGCTAGCATAAAAGTGCATGTATATATTCAAGTTTGTGCGTCTAGTTTTTCTCGGTGTGTCGCACTGATGAAGTTAGTGTATGTATGATACTCTGGTAAATTCTATACGATTAAAAAATACTACGTTTTTATTTAAAGTCTAGCCTTAAATATTTTTTGGTGGTACAGGTGATCTGTCCCTTATTCTGTACGTTATTGCATTGTTCTTTTAATTAATAAACAGATAGATTAAACAGATTAAATTAGATAAATTTAAACAATATTAGTTTTTAGACCACTTTTTTAGTTTCATCTGTAGATTGTTAAATATCTTTTAGTTGTTAAAATTTTACTATCAGTTTTTGTGAAAAAATCAATGTAAGAAATTCATTTATGTAAGTAAAGTTGTTTTGTTTTGCCAATTACTTTGGGATTTTCCGATTCTGGCATTGGATATGGCGGAGACGGAAAGGCATATCACAAGTTTGGACAATATAGCCAGGAAAATTGGATTGAAGATCTCCTATGAGAAGACGGAAATTATGGCTACGAAGCCATCCGCTTATAAAAAACTTAATATCAACGAGAGCAGCATAAAACTAGTAAAACAATTTAAATATCTAAGAGAAATTATCTGCCATAACTTGGACGAAAAACCTGCAATATTGAATAGAATAGCGAAGCTCAAGAAAGCGCAATTTTTAACGTGGTCAACTTATAACAAAAAAAGTCTCTCGATAAAGTCCAAAGTAAGACACTACAGTTGTGTGGTTCTCCCGGAAGCACTCTACGTCTGCGAAACCCTTTTCCAGATCAAGAATAATGCTAGGAATGACCAGTTACTTAAGATCGAGAGAAGAATCATTAGGACCTGTTTAAATAAAAGTTACCAGAAAGATGGTTTCTGGAGAGTCGCTACCAACGAGACAGTTTATAAACAGGTAGATCCAAAAAAAGTGTTATGAAAAAACGAAGAATTGCCCATCTCTTCCACATCCTTAGGATGCCCAATAGCTGGTCATGAAAAATATTAATAGGAAGACCCAAGGACACTACGTCTCGCAGACTGAAGGATCTGCAAGAGATCGGTTTGCGGATCGAGGATGCACCGGACAGAATGAGAATCAGAAGCATTCTGGAAAACATCAGGTTTGACGTAGGAAAGCCGGAACGACGAGGGACGGTGGAGGTGTCAGAGGAGTTCAGGAGGCGGAGATCGGATAGGATGAAGGAGTATTGGAGGAAGAAGTTGGAATCCTCACAGTGCACTAACACGGATAAGAAGAAGAGACCGAAATATTGACTCAAAGTGGTATCATGTGGCCTAAAAATTAAAAAAAGTAGTTTTGTTTTATAAATTTCATTAAATGGGCCTCCTATGTACGTCTATACTTCAAAGGTAGTAGAACAAACACTAAAAACGAAATTAGATATCTTGCATCTTCAACTTAAAATACACACTTGCGCGCGCGCGCGCGTGTGTGTGTGTGTGTTAGTACTCTACGTTAACAAAACAATTTTGGTCTGATTCATATTTGAAACGAAAATCAGTACAGTAAGTTACCCAGAAAAATCTGTTCTACCATTTCAAATCTTTAAAAAAACATTAATTATTCATCTTACTATTTTTTTGAAAATCCGATTTAATCATGACAAGCGTTGAAAGTTTACATAAACTAGAATTATAATTTTCAAAAGTCTGATGAAAACACGAGAATAAACCTGACGGAGATCAGGGTTCATTTCCGTATTTTCAATGTGCACGTCATTTGACAGTTATAAATTTAAAATTTATAGTTGTTCTCACTATCGAGAGATTTATAAGGACATCAAAAGTAATTCTTGTTAATCTACTAGAAGGCACACAAATTGTTTTTCTCATCTAGTATTAGCAATAATTTTTATAAAACTATTTTAACAATTTAATTGTTCAAGATCAATAAAGGGCATAAATTAAACAATAAACTTTGAATAAATTAGTATTGAAGAATTAAGAATGAACTAAAAGTAATTTCAAACTTATTTGTAATGAAGCGAAAGCTTTTGTGTGTTCCAGTGGACTGTTCATTATTTTATTGTTATTTCAGTGACTGTTTGATCTATTTCTAACTTCTATTGATTTTGTTATCGTCTGTGAGCCTGTAGACATGCACGTGTCAGTTTAATATATAAAGTTTTTAGAGTCGTGTCCGTCTGTCTGTGTGTCGGTAACGCACTTCATACTCATGTAAACGAAGTGATCGATTACTATAAAATTTGGCGAAAGTGGTCTTTGTAGGGAGCCATAAACGGGAAAATACAGGGGTTGACAACAAAAAATATTTAAGTAGTTCAAGGGTAAAATCTTAAGGACAAACATATTTGTATTTATTTTGTTTGGTATATCATTTGCGATTAGAAGTACGTCAAGTGCTCGATGATCGAGGTGTCTTTAGAACACCAGTTAGTCTGCTGCGTCTCAACTTGCGTACCTCAAGGTCGTAGGTTCGAGAATGCAGTTAGTTTTGTTCTTACCGTTAACTCTGAAATTAAGTATGAATGTTAAAAAAGAGACAAGAGATGATACTAATTTCGAATAAAGTTTTTGAACATAAAGTGTTTATACACGCTAAAAGACCTTTCAAAAGTTCAAGCTTTCATGCCTCCTTTTTCTAATTTTGACATTAGATCAGAAAATTTCGAAAAATAAACCCAGTTTAGATCGAAAAAATGAATTTTCAGAATTTTTCTTTATTTCACATATTTTTCTTATTTTTGACCTGAATAAAAAGGCCATACGACCAACCTTAAAAGAGCTAATAACGCCGCTCAAACGTTTACAGTGTGGGTAAAAGAAATAGAATAGCCTACGACTTAAATCATTTTTATGTTTGGGCATTAAATACGTTTCGAAAGGAACACTAAACGCCTCTCAATAGGGTTACATGCTTGGCCATTTTATTCAACGTGTAAACCCATTTTTAACGAAAATTCCACTAGAAAAACGAGGTATGCAGCGACCATCATAATATTCAAGCCTGGATCTTGAAATGATCACCAATCCTAACCTCTAGACCACTTTTGGGGGGGGGGTCGTTAAAATGTGTGTGTGTGTGTGTGTGTGTGAGAGAGAGAGAGAGAGAGAGAGAGAGAGAGAGAGAGACAGACAGACAGACAGACAGAGAGAGAGAGAGAGAGAGAGAGAGAGATACGTTTGAAATTTCGGTCCGAATTTATTCAAACTTGGCATAAAAATTGATAATAGCTTGGGAAAGCTCCATTAACCAGGAAAATTCGTACAGCAGTTTAAAAATGGCCGCCATTTCAAGCATTTAAAATTTTATAACGTTTTTTGTCTCAAATATATTTGAAAATGTGATTCGTAACCAGCGTTAAAAACTGTATAAATCAACATTATGAGTTTTCAAAATACGATGAAATTCAAAGTTTTTTTTTATGTGGTCAGTGTTTATTTTCGTACTTTCAATGCAATCGGTTTACATTGCTAATATATGCACATTTCAATGATGATTATGATGGTGAAATCGGAATTTCAAAATGGTTACGATAAAAAAAATACTTTTGGAAATATCTGATAACGCATGCTGCGTGTATGTTTATATTTTAGACATACGTACTTTCGAGGAGACGCTTGTTTAGAGAAACCATTTAGTTGGGTTGACCTTTAATTTGATCGAAGTGGGTAGAGCCGATTTTGAAAAATTCCGGGTTTTGTTCATTGTTAGGGAGTTTTGACTAAAAATGATTTATCCGTCAATGTATACAAAATTATTCACATCGGTATACACAAACATCAAAAACACTATTTTGGACACAATGTTTAGGTATAATTTCAAAACCGACTTTTGCAAGATAGCTGTACTTTTTATATACATCGTAACCTACTTCTTAGCTATAAGAGCTTGTATCCGTCAATGTATACAAAATTATTCACATCGGTATACACAAACATCAAAAACACTATTTTGG
The DNA here is from genome assembly GCA_022606455.1 of Callitettix versicolor. Taxonomy (NCBI): domain Eukaryota; kingdom Metazoa; phylum Arthropoda; class Insecta; order Hemiptera; family Cercopidae; genus Callitettix; species Callitettix versicolor. The sequence goes on along the minus strand of CM040183.1, from coordinate 35,298,921 downwards.
ACACAATGTTTAGATATAATTTCAAAACCGACTTTTGCAAGATAGCTGTACTTTTTATATACATCGTAACCTACTTCTTAGCTATAAGAGCTTGTATCCATCAATGTATACAAAATTATTCACATCGGTATACACAAACATCAAAAACACTATTTTGGACACAATGTTTAGGTATAATTTCAAAACCGACTTTTGCAAGATAGCTGTACTTTTATATACATCGTAACCTACTTCTTAGCTATAAGAGCTTGTATCCATCAATGTATACAAAATTATTCACATCGGTATACACAAACATCAAAAACACTATTTTGGACACAATGTTTAGGTATAATTTCAAAACCGACTTTTGCAAGATAGCTGTACTTTTATATACATCGTAACCTACTTCTTAGCTATAAGAGCTTGTATCCATCAATGTATACAAAATTATTCACATCGGTATACACAAACATCAAAAACACTATTTTGGACACAATGTTTAGGTATAATTTCAAAACCGACTTTTGCAAGATAGCTGTACTTTTTATATACATCGTAACCTACTTCTTAGCTATAAGAGCTTGTATCCATCAATGTATACAAAATTATTCACATCGGTATACACAAACATCAAAAACACTATTTTGGACACAATGTTTAGGTATAATTTCAAAACCGACTTTTGCAAGATAGCTGTACTTTTTATATACATCGTAACCTACTTCTTAGCTATAAGAGCTTGTATCCATCAATGTATACAAAATTATTCACATCGGTATACACAAACATCAAAAACACTATTTTGGACACAATGTTTAGGTATAATTTCAAAACCGACTTTTGCAAGATAGCTGTACTTTTTATATACATCGTAACCTACTTCTTAGCTATAAGAGCTTGTATCCATCAATGTATACAAAATTATTCACATCGGTATACACAAACATCAAAAACACTATTTTGGACACAATGTTTAGGTATAATTTCAAAACCGACTTTTGCAAGATAGCTGTACTTTTTATATACATCGTAACCTACTTCTTAGCTATAAGAGCTTGTATAAAAAAAACTAAGACATCACTACGTTTTTTAGTGGATACATAAAAAAATTCCTCCTAAGTAGAATTGTTTAATTTTGAATAAAAATTAGGGAACCTACTTGTAAATCCCATGATGTGACATTTTTAGAGATGATTTAGTGATTTTTGTGGTTTTAAGGCGAAAAGCACATTGAGGCTATTATCGCCTATATGATTTAATGAAATGTATACAATCACAAGCAAATGACAAATTTATTTATGAGGCTTGTTATTCTTTATAACAATTACGTATGCAAAGAAAACACAGACAGGTTTGTTACGACGTCGACTTCACCCATAAGGACATTTTATCGTTTACAAAAAGTTTTATACTGAACTACACTCGTTGCAGACTTGGCACAAATCCAAAAGTAACAATATTTTGTAAGACGTGGAAAGAACTAAGGAAGGTCAAGACTACTCTATATTTGCATACAATGCGCATAAAATGTGCCAGGACATAACTGGTCAAATAAACTACATGTATGTATACAATTTAACTAGTTACTAGTAACTAGTAAGTAGTAACTAGTTAACTAGTGTACTACTTAACTAGTATACAAAACTTTATTTAACAATAGCGTTAATGTAAGTACCCAAGCAGAAATTGCTAGAGGTGATGTGTAACTTATTTTCGTAGATGAATGATCTATTGGAAACAACCACGCCTGAATTATGATAAGATCCAGATCCGAGGATCTTGAAAAAGCTCTAATTATGACGTCTGGATCACTTTTTTTAAAAGTCATTAGTATATTTAGGTACGCGTATGTAGCATGCACCGTGTGTGTGTGTGTGTGTGTGTGTGTTTGGATTTTTTAATTTTTTTTAGCGCAAAAATCGATTTTAGTAGTTTGACAAATTTTTCGACAGTTTCAAAATGACGGCCACTCCAAATATTAAAAAATAATAACTTATTTTCATCTTACCCTTTTTTTTAAAAAAAGCTGATTTAACCATCGTAATCAACGTGAAAATCTGCATAAATTTAGCGTCTTAAAATTTTCAAATCTTATTGGCAACACGAAAATAAACCAGTAGCAAAAGCAATGATTTGATAAAAATATTATGATTTTTTTAAAATTTTGGAGTGGCTGTCATTTTGAAACGGTTTGAACTTGTAAAGCTATTGCCAAAAATTGATTTGCGTGCCGTGTTTTAATCAAATCGAACTAAAATTGAAAAATCGCGCGAATCTTGAGATCATATCTTTCACGATCAGCATATTTTCTGTATACTCCATGTAGACCCACAGCGAGAAGTTAAAAAGAACTGAACAATTTAAAGCAGCCAATCAGATCCTCTGTCCCTTCTCGTTGTGTTATACCTCTGTCCCAAATTGAGTTAGTGGCTATAGAACGGGTTTTCTGACTTGAACTTTTAAATTTGGTCGTAGAAAAATAATTGGAACAACGGAATGTTTTCGAATTAATTTTATAAGTATTTTACAGTGTACCTAACCTAACCTAAATTTAATGTATTGGTACTGTAACAGAACGTTTATAATAAAAATAACAACTTAATATTCTATAAAATTTACCTTAAAGTTTCGTCGATTATAAAAACGGGATAGTATTTTTTTAATACCAAGAATTACGTCAAGTTTAGATAACTGCTTATAAGTTAAATGCAATCTGACGAGCGGAAAATCTTGTGCAAGAGAATGGAAATGTTGTTCTCTTACGAAAACTGTACAAGTTAATCTACCCACTAACATAGTGTATAGTAGAACAGAAATTTAACTCACTCTCCTTGTGTTTTGGACACTAGCCAAAGTAGGGTATCTGCCATGGTCACTACCTTAGTTTATATCTGATATCTCTTCTTGTGGGAAGAGAAATTCAAACTATAGATTAGATAGATAGCTGTTTAATTATTAGACGTACATAATAAATTTATATTCTTACACAACACATTACGTAAATAGACACCTTTTACATAACGTAATATTTATATTTAAACATAAAATACAACAACACCAGCAATCGCGGCACGCAGCTGTCTCGCTGAAGTAGGCCTATGGAAGGGAAATCTTATTTCACTGTCAAATAATCAAAATTAAATATGCATAACTACGATTTTAAATATTGAAATTACGTTGAAAGTACGAAAATGAACTCTGACCGCCATGAAATTTATTTTTTAACGTCAATGGATTTTGAAAATTTAAATGTGCAATCTGTGAAAATTTTAACGCAGATTTCAACGATGAATTAGATTTTCAAAAAACTACACGATCAAAATGTTGTGACGATCTTTAAGATTTGGAATGACCACAATTTCGAACGGATTTTTACTAGCAGACTAATTTGTCAAAGCTACATATAACCAAAGTCTATTTTCGTGCCACATTAAATCCAATCAACCACAGTTGCAATCCGGAACAAGATTTATTTAATGTTAATCATAAGTTACAGAAACACATATATATATATATATATATATATATATATATATATATATATATATATATATATATATAAGCCGCCTCGGTGGTCTAGTGGATAGCGTACTAGGCTTTCACCCCGAGGACCCGGGTTCGATTCCCGGCGAGGGCTTGGCATTTTCATACGCTATACATCATCCCATCGTCTGCACAATAGTCGGACGTTAAACAAAAAAAAAAAAAAAATATATATATATATATATATATATATGAGACTTGTAAGATTAAAATTAAATTAAAACAATTTTTTATTGTTTTTTTCCAAAAATTTGATGGTAGCGAAATTTTATAAATTGATTTTGAGGAACAATGCCGATGTTTCAGTATTTTGCAAATACTTCCCAATTTTTAGAATGAATAGTGAGGCACAGTTTTTTTTTTTACTTATGGACTACATTTAAGCAAAATGTGATCAAAATCGTCAGTCATTTTAAAAAAACTTTGTTTTTAACAGTGTTTTACCCCAACTTAAAAGTCATGTTGGCTAAAATTTTACACTTTCAAATTAAAATGTATACCGGCGAATTAAAAAACTGTTTAAAAATAAAACATGTTATCTATGTTAAAGCAAAATGGAGAGCAATGAAAGTAGAAGAGACGAAACCAATCTGCATCCATTGCTACCAAATTTAGGAGAGAGAAATGGAGAAATTGTTCACACAGTACAGTCACAAACAAAACCACTAGATGATAGTCACGATGTGTATAAAGTGAAGCATCCAACTACGTAAGTACGCTAAACTTAAAGTTACTTAAAATATGGGTTAAACTTCAAGCTAAATACACTAAATGGTGCAAAAACATTACACAAACTTTCTCGTATTCAATTATTTACAAAAAAAAAACCATAGGCCTTAATGGCAGTAAGAGTTTAAGTTCCTGCTTTTACTTCAAATTTTTATGGCTTGAGTTATTTTTTTTTAAAAAATAAAGGTGTGATGTTTTGTATTCTGAAGGCACATTGAACATTTTGTGCTCCCTTATCTTATTATCTGACCAGCTAGAGTACAAGTCCCACCATGTCCATTGATTCACTCTCATTTAAATACTTAAGGGCTCTTTCTTTACTTCTAACTTGAACAAACCTTATGAAAAGCTCACACTCCTGAGGAATTTCTACTATTTGTCCATAAATTAGACTTCTACTTACTACAGCCACCTCGTTAGATGATACAGTGCAACTGTAATTATGAGTACAAGTACTCCGTACACCTCCAGCTATCAATCAAACACCACCTTCCCTCACCACTGGAAACAGCACAATCAATTAAATCCAACTTTATTTCTCTGTCTTTGGAGTATTAGTGCTACCATAGCAACACTTTTTTTCTTATGAATGGAAGTTTTTTCCCCGATGGATTATTTCCTTTCCTAAATTTTTCTTTAACATATTTATAAGTTTGGATTTCCAATCCAGAGATCATTTGCGTGTTTGTTTGAGAGGTTTTATCTTCAATATCCGGGTCAACATCCGTGCACGGATTCATGACACCAGGTTTTTTAAGTTGTTTAATTCTAGTGAACCTGGAGTCGATGAGGCTGAATAGCCTGCTTTAGAATTTTTCCAAACTATTCTACAGTGAGAGTAGTGTGAACTGCAATTACAGTGGGAAGGCAAGCCTATCAGCTGTTTCCACCAGATGAGTTATGATTATTCAAAACCTTTAGGAGGAAGAGGCCTCAAAATTTGTTACGTTTGTGTTCAAAATTTGTACACATATATGTTGTATAAAGGTGAATATAAAAGTAAAAATCATGTTTGGACCTTAGCAGAAACACTGGTCTAGAAATATAAAGACCTATTAAAATTAACATTTCAAATTTTTGTAATGATTCCAATACAAATCTCTATAGAATAAAGAAATCAGGCCTAACTGCTGGCTATTTCCTGTAATAATGACTGAATGGCTTGGTCCTATCATAATTTTGATATTGTTTCATGGCGAAAGAGCAAAAAATTTCCAATAAAGTTAGCCCAGTAACATTTTTTGTAAATATTACAGTTATTGGTTAAATTAGTGGAAAATGTTGCAGGCACTGCCCAGGCAATTAACTAAAAATATACTGCAAGGTCTATTACTTGTTGAACTACTAATAAATAAATTATTTCAAAAAAATAAATATACTGTAAAAATATTTTACTCAAATGTATAGCATAATTTTATACTGGGATTTCAGATATGTGGAAACTCTACTCCACATGGTTAAAGGGAATGTTGGATCTGGAGTATTCGCAATGGGTGATGCATTCAGGAATGCAGGGCTCATTCTAGGTGTTGTACTCACTTTTTTGTTAGGAGTCGTGTGTGTTTATGGGAACCATTTATTGGTAAGTTTCTTAAATGTTAACTATCTACCTAAAGTACTGGTTAGGTTTATTTGTTAAATTCACAATATGTTACTGAAAAATGTTAGTATTATTGATCAACAATGTTTCTATTTTAAAAAAATCTTTTGTTCTATTCTGTTGTAAAATTTTATGTAATTTTCCAATAGGTCTGCCCATGACATTTTTCCATTTTTAAAATTCTTTTGATGACTTTTTTTTTAAAGTGTCAAGAATATGTTTACTATGATAAAAGTAATAATATGAATTTAGAAATAATGATATCAATAATTTATTTACAGCAAGGTCAGTTCAACAGTTTCAAAATGATGGCTATGTTAAATCTTAATAAAATTAACTTCTTTTCTTAATTAGATTTTTTTAAATCTGATTTCACTATCACAATCTGCCTTTTAAATTTTTCAAAATCCATTGAAGTTATAAAAGTGACAGTGGTGTAAAAAAAAAAAAAATTGTTGAAAATTTGCTGTCATCATGTCAGCAATGATGCATACTGCTATTATTAATAAATAAAAAAGGATAATTATTCAGACCAAAATTTGTATTTAGAAATTAATTTTTACTGAAAAAATGTAAATCCTTCTGTATTTTCAGATTTATAAAAGTTAGTAATTTTTCATTACGGCATGTCTTCCAATAGGTTTTATTAAATTTGTTTAAATAAAAAAAATACTTAAAAAATTAGATATATAATTAATTGACAATTTTATAATATAGTGTCTGTAACTAAATATGATGTTATTATTATATGTTCAAAACAGATCAATACTTCAAAAGAATTAAAAAAAAGGCGTAAACTCACTTTCTATCCATCATTTACTGATACGATGCAATGGGCCTTCGAAGAAGGTCCTCCAGTATTTCAACGGTTTTCTAAAAAAATCAGGTTAGTCATTTAAACTTTAAAACAACTAAAAGATAAGAATTGTGTTACTTAATGAAGATATATTCATGTTAATGTTATTATTTATTCGGCCTTTCCTTCATTTGTGTGTGTGTGTGTGTGTGTGTGAGAGAGAGAGAGAGAGAGAACATGTTTCAAGTGGATTAACTCTCGCTCCTAAGTTTTAAACTTAGCAACAAGAACATAAGAATAGATGTCTAGGCCTATAAACAAATAAAAAAAGATAAATATCCTCCATTAAAACCTAAGACGTACACATGATTAGAGAACCACAAGTCACCAAGAAAATGAAAAAACTACACAATAGCTGGCAAATACTATATAAAAACATTTTTTCTACTCATCTAGGCTTATATTTTAATTGCTAAGTTTGTTTTAATTTAGACGCTTGAAAACTAAATCTGTTCCAAACTCTCGAAACACGTACTGCTCCATTTACAAAATACACAAATGGTGCAAACATCCGCTTAAATAATAATTATAACCAGCTATGAATTGTTTATATAAATGTATTTTTTCAAGCTTATAACAGGATATTTCAGAATATCTTCACAAATTTTGTTGCTTGCAAAAATCTGAATATATTGCATACGTAACAAAACTAATATAAGGTCATATATACCACATTTTATAATTGACACCGCTCCACTCATTATTTATACAACCACAAAATGTATACAATCAAGAGAATCCTAGTTATGTTAACCTAATTATGTATCACTTTTACATAATTACAGACTCCAATTCAAAACAAAACAAAAATACTCAGTTATTTTTAAAAAGTCATTCTAATAATCTTTTCACTTCAGTTATATACATTTTAGTATCTGTAATATTAATTTGAAGGCTAATAATTCATTATTTAATAATATTTCATTTATCTTAGATTTTTATCCACAGAATATTAGTGAAGACCTTCAATATTATCACTCAGCTTGGATTTTGTGCAGTTTACTTTGTATTCATCCCTTCAACAATGAAAGCTGTAAGTTGTTATAATTAATTAACTTCAAAATATGTATAGATATTTAGATGTATTTTATTTATTTGTTAAACCAAAATAAAGATTATAATGCAAACTCGCAGAGGATTTATGTAAGATTACAGTATTCCCTATATCCCAACTGCTAATAACCCTAACTTTCAAAACCAAATCAAATTAATACACTATACACAAAAGTATATCTTTACTTACAGCTAAATAACCAAGTATATTTTTTATATTGAACTGATTTATATATACCATTTCAATATACCAAATATACCTCAAAAATTGAATGCAACCCATTTCATGATTTCTATATTTATTGTTCTAAACTTTTAGATCATTTGGCAAATTTTTAATATTGATTACATACTTTTTTGTAACCATTTTTACTGCTTACGGATTTGTATTTCTTATGTAATAAAATATTCTTATTTCTAATATTAGAATAGTGAAATTTAATTGACTCTAAAGCAAATAGTTGTTTGAGGTTTAAAGGATCGTTGCACACCTAACATAAAGCTTGAGTAGAAACACTAGTTTTTTTCAACCAGAATAATTCAGAATGTCTCTGTTTATCTAGCTTTTTATTATTAGGTCTATTTTTCAACATTTAATAAATTTAAATCATCTGTTAAGATTTATATTTATTTTTATCACATATTCATAAAAAAATTTAAATTTACATTTGGTGTTGTTCTATTACTCGTGTAATTCAAAATAGATTTATATTTTTATGGCACAAAAATAACACTTCTTAACTTTAGACCACAGACTTTATATACGTAACTTTTTATATTTTATAATATAAAAGTAAAGTTTTTGCACTGCACTGAAAATAATACTATAGGTAATATTACTGATCCAACACAAACACGAACTATTTGAAAAAAACATTTCAAGAGTAAAAAACGACCAAAATAAGCTTCAAAGCATATGTGTCAACCACTAAAGCCAAACAGCAAATGAGCCTATTAATGTTTTTATATGCCTTTGAACAATACTAGTAAACACCTATTAATATTAAAGCAAATCTTTTTATCTTCACGTGTTTCGGAACAAGTAATCCGAGATGTCGCAACATGACAGACCGAACGCCACAATACGTCACCACTGTACTGTACTTGACATCTTTAAGATCACACTGATATCGATAAAACACATTTTTAAGAAGAATAATCATATATGTTACATTTTTGAATAAACGTATCTGTTTATTTTTTCAGTGTAATTATGTATAATAGCTTAAATTTGACTTGGTAATAATACAAAATAACACAGTCATTATAGATTGAAAGTTTTAAGGTTATAGATTAAAAAAGTTTTTTAAGGTTTTGCCTAAAATTTAAGGAAAATCTTGCAAAAAGCGTTACTCTTTTTAGGACACTTTTAAAATTTAAGGACATTTTTCAGGATTTTAAGGACCACTAGACACGCTTATGCATGTTAGTACTCTGTATAATGAATAAGAACCCTTTTATTAATTGCTACCAATTCATTTTATGTTTAATTAATGTCTCTGTATCCAGAATATTAAAAACAATTGTTTATTTACAGGTCTTAGATCCATATGGTTTAGTTCTTGACATACACGCACACATGGCAATTATTTTCCTCCCAATCCTCTTAACATCCCTTGTACGCAATCTCAAATTCCTGATACCATTTTCTATAATTGCAAATATATCACTTGGAATAGGATTATTAATGACACTTTATATATCCAGTCATGACCTTCCTTCAATTTCATCTCGGCCAGCTGTTGCAGAACTTTCAAGACTTCCTTTATTTTTTGGCACAGCAATTTTTTGTTTTGAAGGTATTAGTATGGTAAGTTTATTTTAATATTTATTAGCTTAAGAGGATTATCATTGATAAATTTTATATGATTATGAAGTTATGAGTATAAATGATTTGTTCAGAATTGCTTGATATTCATTTAATAAAGGACATTACCTTTTTTCCAGAAGTTATAACTACTTCACCTTTAATAACAGTGTTATCAGATAAGTGTAAGAATTGGTTTTAAAAAAACCATTATAACTCTGATTTATACAAAGCTTAACACATTTGAATAAATCCATTGATAATGTGCTGATAATAATGCCACATATGTTTACAAAGCATGAGTATGTTTTGCTTGCAAAAACTTTCTTACAAGGTACCTTTTGTTATAAAATATTCATTTTAATTTTCCAAAAAAGCATAGTTTCATTAAAAAAATACTGTATTTAAGGTATTAAAAATCTGTTCTGTTCACTTTTTATTATTTAAAATTAAAATTTGAGGGGAAACATAATTTAAAATCTGTCTAGTTTTTTTACTATCATATAGTTTTTCTGAAAAATTAAATACAGTTTCATTATCAGGGCTGTGAAAGAGTCCAAGTATCTATTGTGAATGTAGTAACACGTTTAGCATTCTTTCCAGATCCTGGCTAAGCCTTGCACGGGGTCCACCAGCACTTTGAGATCAAAGCATCACTCAATCCTTACCAAACTCAATAATTCTTCATCTGGATTATGTGAAACTCTCACATTCACCTAACATGCTCTAAAACGTTTTCTCATTATTATGGCCACATTATTCAGGTACAAAGCTTATACCATCTTTGTTTAAAATGTAAAATTTTAAATGCATTTTATGTTTCATCTAATAACAATGGAAAACTACAATCAAATAACTAATTTCAAGACTTCTGGAAAAAAAGGAGTAATGATATCCTTGATGAATCCAGTATTTAGAAGTATCATATTGTTATATATGCAATACTTAACAACAATAAAGTTTTGAAAAAGTGTTATATATCATTTTGTTTGTTCAATGTTTAGGTCCTTCCATTTCAAAATGAAATGAAAAATCCAGAAAAATTTGGGTCACCACTTGGTGTTCTTAATGTTGGGATGTCAATTGTTGGTGGAATATTAACCATTATGGGATTTATTGGATATCTGAAGTATGGTGAAGACGTTAAAGGCAGCATTACACTCAACTTCCCACCCAGTTTGTAAGTGGAAATGAATCTATTCTAATTAATTGTTGCAATATTTATATACATTGTTATAAACATGGATCCATCAACTCAAAATATTCAGTCAAGTAAAAAATGTTTTCAGTGCTCTCTCTCTCTCTCTCTCTCTCTTGCCCTCTTATTTTTAAAATTCATTGGGCTGTTTTATTTTTAATTTATTTTTGCAATGAATTTATTATTTCTTAACCTTAATTCTACTTTCCTTATTAATGCATATTAACTAATGATTACCAATTACAAATAAATATAATAGTTTTAGTGTCTATGTAAAACTATACAGAGAGAAAAAAATAAAAGAATTTGGTAAAAAGTATAATAACTGAATTCAATAAATAATACAAACTAATTGTCATTGGAGAGTTAGAGAAATAATTCTGCATTTTATAAAGGTCAATAAATAGAACCTGCAAATTGTTAGCTTTAAAAAGCAATGAAATATTTACTAGAATACTTATAAAATAACTATGGCACTAAGATTTCTGATACGTAATCAATTCACAAAAATCATTTGTTAAAAACAAAATTTAATGGAATTTCTGTCATTTCTTTCAGATTGTCAGAATTGGTTCAAATAAATATATCAATTGGAATATTCTTTACATACGCCCTGCAATTCTATGTGGCAGTGAAATTTATTTGGCCAGATTTAGTTCAACAATATGGCCCTTTTAAACACCCTGTACTTTGTGAATATGGAGTTCGGACAGCGCTTGTTTTCATTACTTGTAAGTATTAAATACATTGGCAAATCAGCAATGTATTATCAAAAAGCATCCTTCAACTTATTCATAAAATTAATTTTTTTGGCCACCTCGGTGGCCTAGTTGATAGCGTACCAGGCTTTCACCCCGAGGACCCGGGTTCGATTCCTGGCCAGGGCTTGGCATTTTCATACGCTAATCATCCCATCGTCTCATATTAGCCCAAGTGTGCACAATAGTCTGATGTTAAACACACAAAAAAACTAATTTTTAAGAAATAATTAATTTATTACTATTTATTATTGCCAGAAATTTATTTTATGATATCCTTACACAGTGATTTTATTTAAAATAGATTTTGTTTCTAAAATTTTGAATGTTAGTTTTATTGAAAATGTTTAAAAAGACGCAATCATTTATTAAATTTTTACTTTATTGCTACTTTATTTCATTAAAAAGAAAACTATTTTTCCCCTTTAATATTTATATCAATTAAAAATTTAATGAATCAATTTTAGTATAATTTTAAAACAAGGTTAGAAATTAGCCTGTAGTATATGAGGAATGCACAGTAAACAGTGAAAACAACAGGTCTCTATCACAACACAATCTATAGTGTCCAATTGACATCACATGCTTTATGAGGTGTGGAAATGAAATAACCAGACGTGCTGCTACCAGTAAATAACGAGCGCACTGTGGCATGTCTGTGCTTGTTGATGTTTCCTCCACCCAGAGCTGAATTGGCACGGTTGTATGTTGCTCAGTTTCACTACAGCAATTGCCCATTAATCACTGTGCTAGTATCTTATCATAAAAGTGCAAAATTTGTTTAATGGAGCAATAAGTAAAAACACTTGAGTTTTTCTCAATTTTCTTCAGAAAGTAAGAAAAACTGCTACAGAAGCTCATGCCATGTTAAAGGTAATGTACAGAAGAGATTGTTTATTGCACACACAATTTTCTGAGTGGTTTAAAAAGTTTAAGAAGGGACACAAAACGACTGGACGATCCACACCCTGGACAACCCTCAACATCAAAAACAGACAACAATGTCCAGAAAGTAGATAAAATGATCCACAAAAATCGTCTCAGTGGTCCAAGATTTTGTTGAAATCTCAGGAATTAACAAAGAAAGTGTCCGTCAGATTTTGCATGAATCATTAAACATGCAAAAAGTTTGCACAAACATGGTGCCAAAACCTCTCATTCCAGAGCAAAAGGAATCAAGCATGAACATTTGTGCTGACCTTTTAAACAATATTGTTAAAGAGTGATTACTTGAGATGAAACATGTTTTTCTTTTACCTATGATCCTGATGTGCCAATCGATTCATTAGAATTTTTTTTTGTTTTTGACAAGTATGGAATTTTTTAATCTGGGTCAATGAAGTCAGATGGTCAAGATCAATCAACATTATTATGTCAGTGTTCTGACAGCCCTTCATGCACAAGTGAGAAGATGCCCTGATCTGTAGAAGAGCAATTCCTGAATGCTTCACCAAGATAATGCAGCTGCCCATTCCACCTTGTCTGTTAAGGTGTTCTTTGCAAATTATAGCATCACCTGTTGGACCATTTATACTGGTATCCTATGATTTTTTTTCTTTTTATTTCCTAAGGTCAAATTGCAGTTTAAGAGGACAAAATTTCACAGTGTGGAAGAAGTGAAAGCAAAAGCGACAGAAGTTCTCAACAAGCTGGCTGAAGTGGACTTCCAGCACTGCTTTGAAAAATTTGTATGGAACGTTGTACTTTGTGTGGAGCCACATTAAAGACAAAGTGAATAAAACCAAACCACAATTCATCTGATCTAGTAAACAGAGTATTAGAGGAAATCCAGAGTTTCACAGGAATTAATACCACTCACTATTTCATAATAAACTGGTACATTGAGAAACTGTCCACGGATCAAAATATAAATAATATTTAAAAGTAATACCTAGTCTGACGTATCCTCTTGGTTTGAAATTCATTAAATTTCATAGAACAAATCTTTTACAGTTTCCAAAAATGTTGTTAAAACAACTTTAGATATTTCCAAAAACCTGTCTCCTTTAGTTTTAATCACTCAATTTTTTTCTCATTTCCTATGTGGGAAGTCTCACAATTAATGCTGAACTGTTCCATAAAAAAAATATATACAACAGTGGTTGTAACATTTTGTTGTTGTATCATTGTATTCATTCTTCTATTAAAATCACCTTTATAATTACATTAAACTTCCAGGTTTTAAAAACACATATAATGAGATACGTTTCTAAACCACACAATTTTTTTCTCATGTTTTCAGTTGTAGCAGCAGAAGTAGTCCCACAGCTTGGATTGTTCATATCACTTTTAGGCGCCGTGTCCAGTACAGCGCTTGCCCTCGTGTTTCCACCTTTGTGTCATATTTCTATGAACTGGAACTCCAGGTCTTGGTCTTGGATATATTTGTTTGATTTATTTTCACTTGTTTTAGCCATTATAGGCTTTATTACAGGGACTTATTTCAGTTTAACAGCCATTATTGATGCTTTCTTTAAAGACATTATAAATTAGCTATTAAGGAAAATTCAAGTTTTTAATGTGTAAAATATTAATGAAATGATTAACTCATATTTGTACATAAAATAAAAACATTATAATTTTAGAAAATAAGATAGAACATGAAATAGCATTTATATTTGTAGATTTATACAAATAATATAAAGAATGTATAAAACGTGAATACCTAATTCTTTATTTTATTCCTTATTTGTCATATATGTTAGTTAGGTATTCAAGTAACAAAATAATTTACATTTTAGGTGTTGTGAATAACATAGAGTTAAAAACCATTTAGTTTAGCAATTAATTTTAGGAGAATGGTCAATCCAGGTCAAAGTACTTTATTTGCCAGTTAGAGTTACGAAGATGGAGCATTGATGTAACACAGAAAAAGCCAACAGTAGTAAAATATTTGCATGTGATGAATATGAACTCCCATAAATTAATAATGAATAATTTCCCTTAAACAATTACCTCTGTGAGTAGCCCACATGGAAAAGAAATCAATTCATACCAAGTTAATTTTTTTACTTTCTATTAAAATTTGAAAATGTTAATTTATGCTTATTTAAACATTGTTTATATTTACTAAAAAAACTAATAGATAATAGTGAATTGCTTGCCATATTGAAACAGATTTTACTGATAATGAACTTACCAAAGCTATCAAATTGAATTTCATGCCTAGTTTCAACCAAATGTGACCAAAATATTGACTTGTTCGTCATAAATAAGCTGATTTGCTTCAGTTACCTTAGACTTTTCTACTGTTTATTGATCCTGTAAATATTCTTTAAAATAATTAATTACAATAAAATATCACGGTCCAGCAACGATAGGATGTACACAAAATTACACGGTAGTGACAAGAAGCAAATCACAGAGCTATATTTGTATAGTTGTGTATATTGTAGACAACTTACAACAGAATAGGCAATTGACACTGACCAAGTGAAATAAAACCAAGTCATTGACACAGAAATAAGTCATGAAATGATCTTTACTACTTACATGACATATATAAATATTCACCTGAACTGTACTGTTAAACCATAACAATTCAATACCTTTAATATATCTTTGTCTCTAACCTACAAAAAAGGTTTAGGTTCTGCCAAAATTGCCATGCATATTATAATTAGTAGTTACTTTACTTGCATAATTTTACTTTATGATAATTAAGAAAAAAATCGATCTTGAGATTTTGAAGGGACTTGTGGTTTAAGGTCCCCATAGTCAAAAAAGTGGTTTTTACTTGGATGTCTGACGAGCCATATGTTTCTGTATACATCAACTAATCTGATACAATTATATATATATATATATATATATATATATATATATATATATATGTGTGTGTGTGTGTGTGTGTGTGTGTGTGTTGTCCCAGCTACATAGTCTAAAACCCAAATGTATGGGTCATTATAGCCACGGAAAATCCGTTTCAGTAAATACTGATAATAAAACTGACAAATCAGATTAAGTTTTTAAAATAAATTCATCAAATTTTGCTTAAATTTTAGTTGTATATAAAGTTTACGAGTGTAGAAAATGACAGTGCTGGTTATGGGTAAACATGAAGGCAGAATACTTAGTAATAGGAAAACAAAATGGATGGGGAATTGAGATATCTGGGTGCCAACAAGGATAGGAGTGAAGAAAAGAATAGGAGATGGAAAGGGACAACTGAATAGGTTGGTGCGACTGAGTTATACAGGATATGAGTGGACAATAGTATAAGATGAAGTAGTGAACGAAATCATTCATTCTATAATAGAAACAAAATTTAATAATCTCCAACTTTCGAAGGATCAGGGCTAGTAATCTTATGATGGTGCAGCAGTTCAAACCCAGCAAACTATTTCAAATGTTAACTACAGTAATCAGGGTAGTGATTATTGTCGAAAGTATACAAAAAACTTGAATCAGTTTTTCCAAATTTATTTTTACAAAAATACTGAATTGACATTAGCTGGAAAAATAAATTTTAAAACATTCACATATTAAATAAATAATATTAATGAAATACAAATATACATCAATTTCGGGAAAAAAAATATAGTTTTTCCGTGGACAGCTTTCTCTTCTTTGACACTGGTTTAGGTACATGAAGATAGGGTGAAAATGGTGGCCTGTATGGTGGCAAACGGATAAGGCCTTTTTGATTGACATCGTTTACTACTGAACTAATACAGGTTTCAACCTCGTCTAATTCTTCACAGAAGTTCATAATTCTACTTTTACATTCTCGAATGCAGCGAATTACATCTGAAGAGCCGTCTCCTAGTTTCTGATGGACAGCAAATGTAACAAAAAAATAAATTCTCAAACAATTATTTCATAACCAGTACATCCATGCAAAGGCAAATAAATTATAGTTACGTAAGAATCATCTTACTGTAAGGTGGAAACTATTGTCATTTATATATAAACAACGTTAATTTTTATGGAAAACAAATAAAAATGAATTTGGCCAGAAAAATCTAAGTCATATGGCTAGAATATACTCTAAATTATTTGTGACTGTAACTTAATATGTATATGCATTTTATGACAAATTTATCTGATTTAAAAGAACAGTTTGTACAACAAATAACTTGTACAGGTTGGACTTTATTTGCGCTTCCACTGAACTGAAACAGTAATAAAACTTTTAAGGTAAAAACACACAAGGACATTCATTTCAAATATTAGGATAAAACCTGTTTTTTTTTAATGTTTATACTTTATGCCAGTTAGACTAACGAGGACGAGAGATCAACTTTTAACGATAAGTATAAAGCAACTGCGAATCGAAATAAGAACATTGAGATGTGCAGTTCAGAAACGAAGCAGACTGACTGGTGCTTTAACCAAATTGACCACTGCTTTTTTAAGGGTTATGAAGTCAGAATTACTGTAACATAAACAAAAATGTTAGAAAATCACTACCACCATCACATCAGCGAGACAACTGTGTTCTGTTTTTTTTTTTTTTTTTGAATATATATTTTTTAATTTTTACACAGTGCAGCTATTGATTTGTATTCTTCTTGTAAGAGAAAGCAACAGGAGCAACTGTGGCTCAAATAAAGAAACTTTAGGTTTGCAGTTCAGTGACACAGTATACTGACCAACCGATGATTTACCATTTCGAGCACTGAACCCCAAACCTATGAACAATTGTAATTCAACCATATGATTTTATTTATTAATGTAGATATTAAAAATTAACAGAGGCAATGTTTTTAATAACCAAATACAAAACTGAAAGCATGGGCATATTTATAACTAACAACATACTAACCAAGATAATAAAAGAAGATAAAAAGAAAACCAACAAAGCAATTTAAGTAACAAAGAACTAAGAAACACATTTGTCTGACAAAATAGAACACCTTCGATAGAAAAGTTCTTAGGAAAATATGTATGAAACAGTATGAAGATATGATATTTTGAGAGGTACTGTATGTATAATAAAGAATTGTACAAAGTACCAAATATAGTGTACAAAAACAAATTTAAACATTATTGAATGAGAAGAAACTCATCTTATAAAGACAACCATTTTTCAAGTATCACTAGAGAGAATAAATAAGTCATACAGCTAAACTAAGATGAGCTGACAATGAACCAAAACAAATAAGCACTTAAAAAAGAGATCTGTAGTTCAGAATCAGGACAAATCTATGTGAATTTTAAGAAATAAGACTCAGTAGTGCCAATGATAACTTTTCTTAATTTTAACAGTTGTGGATTTCTATTTACCTTCTATTATGTTTGACATTCACAATTTCCAGTTACAGTAATCTTGGCAGTCAGCTGTTTCGCTAATGTGCCAATTTCCTAAAGTATTTTCTGTTATAGATTTGAAATTCGATTTCACCATCATAATCAGCATTAGAATCTACATGTATTAGGGATTTTAAACGTTCAAATTACATTAAAAATACAAAAATGAATTGTGATAGCCTTCAAATTAAATTTCTTAATTTCATTGGATTTTGAAAATTCAACATATTTATGTAGTTCTAACAATAGTGAAATCAGTTTTTCAAAAAAAAATTTAAGACAAAAAGTTATGAATTTTCAAAGATTTGAAATAGCCAACTTTTTGAAACGTTTTAATAAATTTTCTGGTTAACAAACTTGCCCAAGCTATTACCACATTCAATTGTTGTGCCAATTTTCAATTTAATTGGATCAAAACTGTGAATGTGAATGTGCATGTATGCGATAACATACACAAATGTATATATAAATTTTAGTGACCCTCAAAAAGGGCTCATTTCATGGTCCCAGGTCTTACCATGATGGTTGCTCCAGTAGCTCATTTCCCCAATAGAAATTTGCTAAAAAAGGTTTTTGATTCATAATTTATGATACACAGGAATATACATAAAATTGCCACATATTATCAATTTGTTATCAATTGTTGGACAAACTGCCATTATTGTATCAAAACAATACAAAGTGTTTTGACAGTAGAACTAGAACATAACTAGATGCATAATTCTATGTTAAAATATGATTTTGAATTAATTAGTTCATTTTTTGTTAAGTTCTACTATAATCTTTAATTATTACTACATTAAAATGTTCACGTAAAGTTAGTAACCTATTTAACTTACCAGTTCAACTAATCTTTCTAATTCTTGAAGGCAATTTAATGTATTATCCAGTACTGATTCTGTAGTTCCAACCTAAATAAATACAATAAAACATATTTTTTAAGTGTTCAAACTGTTTTTAAATTTTAAAAAAATTAGATATTTTGTAATAAGGACTATAAAAATGTTGATCATATCATAACTTAACGGACTTTTATGTAGCCTACTATAGTTAGACTTATATGATCATCTTAAAAATAAATTTTAATATTAAGGATTGTACCACACTGTACTTTAAATGTGCTTGTTATGTTGGGTAAAGGTTAGGTGGGTTAGTTGGGTAACCTGTAATCAGAAAAGCGCTAAGATAGAAAATATATCCAACATGTGTTGACAATAGGTTCTAAGTTATATACTGTATTTTTCTTGTGCTCGGGATGATACGCAGTTTGCTATCAAGTGGTTCTTGTTTAAGTAAGGTCATTCTAGGTTCCTTCCTAGGTGAATAATAATTTATTGTTTAGAGTATTATAAAACTGACTGGGCTCATTTTTAGCCTTTGATATCCAGAGAAGTACTGATATAGGAGTTAACTCCCGATATAGGTTATGTACATTCATACTAACATACATTTTTTTTTATGTTGACAGATAGATATGGAACCAAACAAATTCCTAATTTAAAATGAGTTTTGGTAAGCCTATGAAATTTTTTTATTGTTATAGTACCAGTATGTGCCGAGGAAGCAAAATTTGGTATTTAAGCAATGTAGGTTGACCTGTTAAAATAGTGATTTTTAATATTTGTTTGTTTTATTTCATATCTTATTATCTAATGAACACATATTCACCAGCGGAAAATATTTTTTTAAAAGATTACTTATGTTTTTAGGCTGTTTTTTAAAGAACTATATTGTGGTCATTGCATTTACATTGCACTGTGGTCATGCACGTTATTATTAACTACATGTACTTAACTAACCAAATTCAACATGATTAATTTATCAGTTACGTGTAGTGAGAGAAGACTTAGAAAAAAATCATAATGCTGTGCTCACAGTTTCTGAGTCAGTGTAATATTTTATACCATTTTACTTTCAGAAAAAAAGATAGTGTTCATAGACACACTGTTCTAGAGAAATACATGTACTCTACAAATTGTTTACTACACACTGCCAATGCCTAGTCCTTACATTATACTGTAACTGAAACATATGATAGTTAGAATGGTGTTCTTACCGATTAAAAAATATCACTTCGTCGTTTCTTGCCTACAAAAAAATTTGTACAGTATAATTTACTCAGAAAACAAGAAGGCCCTATTTAAATTACTTTCAGAAAAACAAAAATTGTAAGATTTCATTGTCATGCTGCTGTAAACTGCTATGATGGTAAAAACAATCTGTTTTCTTCTAGAGATACCAGGCATGAAAATTATTATATTTTATAACAAATTTTGGATGGATTAAATTTTAAGTGAATGAAAACTTACCTGCTTTTCACTGCTAGAATCCATATTTTGAATATTATGACTGAAATTTAAAAGCAAATTTACCCATTCACAAATATGACAAACTAATGAAAAAACTGTGTTCAACTATAACAAGGTTAAACAAAAATAAACATCAAGAAAAAGAAAATTTTCTCATCATAAGAACAAGCAATAACAAACGAGTATTCAGCAACAGCATTGACGTTGGCGGTTAAAATGTTTTCGTATTTGGACAGCAATGACACTTTTACAAAACTAAAATTATGAACCGACATCATAGATTAACTACTGCTAGACGGACGTACTCTATGCGAGTACGATGTGTACCAAAGATAACGATGTGTTCTATTGCATCGATTTGGGAGTGCACCAAATTGCCGAAAATCTTCGTTGTACCAAAATGGCGACTGTAGGTTCGTTGGCCGACTGTGCAAAAATGGCGGATTTCGCCGTGTTTGATTTTTGTACAAAATACACAGTTTGTCAACCTGGAAATGTTTAAGGGCTGAAAACGCTCAGGGTAAATTTAAAAAATCCCACAAAATTTTGGAAAAATCCTCCAATTAATTTGAGTTTGTACTAAAATAACTCTAACCTTGTAAATCGTGTATCTCATAAAAAATATAAAACTTTATACTAGTATTCACCAGATTAAAAAAGTTGATTAACATTGTTATGGACATTGATGTAAAAAGGTGTATGTTTTTTAATTTTATTAAAAATATTTTTTGCTAGTATTAGTTTTTAATTATAATACAGTGAATATGCCTACTTGTACTTTTAAATGCTAGGTTAAGTTTCATTTTAGCAATATAATGAATAGGTTTGATTACTGCTGGTAGTTTTTAGTATGCTAATTTTATTAATCTGTTTTGTCATAATAGAATATTACAAATGATCAGCACCACTACAGTTTTCAAAAATTTCTACAAAATATAAAGTTAGTAAAACAATGTTCCATAACCTATATAATAGTATTGTGTAAAAGTCCTAATGTTATAGTTTAATTAGTTTCAGGTGTTTTCAGCAAAAATACCTGAATTTAGTGAATATAGGTAATATGCCATGGCTCATTAGCACGGCTGGATAGCCATTTAACCGACGAACGCTCTGACACCAAGATGGCCACGATATCCCCGGCTCTAGCGTCTACAGAGCAAAATGTAACCGATTTTCTGGATAGCCCTCGTATAATATTTAATATTTTGTAAAAGATTTTAATGAGTGATTATTTTTAAATATACCACTTAAAACTGTCCTTAAATTTGAATTTCTCCAAGCGTGCTCTTTTTATAATTTATCTAAAACATGTTTTTCATACTTCTAATAATTTTAAGAATTACATTATATTTTTTAAAAATTTGTTACTTATTGATATAAGTGGATATTTATTACAAATCAAAGATGTTAAATTCCAGACCATGGTCAGTTTTAGTAATAAAAAAATTATTAACCATTTCAACCAATTAATGTTCGAGGTTCAGGAACATGCTACTAATGATTTAATTATTCTAAATCTATGTTGTTTTATATAGCCTTAATTAATATTATTACAGACCCTTGATATAACAATTTCAGTATCAAGACATAACTGTTTTGTAGTATTAAAAACCACCAATCTGATAATTTTTTACAATAATTTAAGGTAAACAATTTATTGTTTCTGATTAAGATGCTCCTAAGTCTATATAAGGGCAGCTGTCTTTCTTATGGACCAATGTAGTTTGCCTTTTTTTTAAACATCACTGAAAAATTAATGCTGCTAATGGAAACGTAAAGGATTTCCACAAATTAACAAATCATTTAAACATCTTTTAGATAGTTGTGTATGGGTACCCATAAGACTCGAACATATACAGTAATTATTCTATTGTCATTGCCTGTCCATTGTTATTCCCTCTTATTTGTTTGGTTGTAGTTTAATGAAGAGTAAGGTTATATTTCAACCAAATCATTACGGATTTAAAAATTGTTTTGATAATAATTTGTCCATGAAATATAAAAAGCCTTAACTATGTGCATTTTAATTTTATATATATATATATATATATATATATATATATATATATATTATATATATATATAGTCGCCTCGGTGACCTAGTTGATAGTGTTCTGGGCTTTCACCCCGAGGACCCGGGTTCGATTCCCAGCCAGGGCTTGGCATTTTCATACGCTATAAATCATGCCATCATCTGCATTAGCCCAAGTGTGCACAATAGTCAGACACTAAAACACACACAAAAAAAATATATATAGTAACCATTTTCAACTATTTTGTTTAAAACTGGTCATTAATACTGCAATTAATATTATAGGTGGACACAACCTAATTGACTTTTGCACAAATGGTATTCCAGGAAACAAAATAATAAGTAGCACATATATAAATAAATAAAAAGTAATTTATATTATAAATATAATTTTTACATAATATATTTGGGAATGTTGTTAATACATTATACATTTATTTATATATCTACTTTTACATTAACTACTAATAAAATTAAATGGTCAATTTTATTTGCAAGTTACAAATTGGCAGTCCATCAATAAGGCGGCAGCCCTACCTACATCAAGAAATGTTTTATTTTTTGATTTATTAAAAACCGAACATTTTTTTGTGATACTGAAATTAAAGTATAGCGAAAATGAGAGAATTCTGATTCATTATAGTCAGTAAGAAATAATCAGTTTTAGCTATTTAATGGGCTGCACCCAGTTTAAACTGGTTTACTACATTGCAGTAGGTAGTGTACAGATAATTAGTGGCAAGAGGAATCGCAGGATTACATGAGACTTTGGACTGTATTCAGTGCAGTTCGAATCTCTGAGTCAGCTTTGTATTTATTATTCATTTTGTTTGTCCTGTCCATCTACTGGGTCTATTATTTTATGTGTTGTAGGTATGAGGCTGATTCATTTGTTTGATGATTTTTTTTTATAGTTTATTAATTAGTTACATACTTTATAATTCAAATTTACATTAATACTTTACAGTAATTATTATTTTAACTTTTAAAATACAAAGTTAAACAATGTGGGGGAAAACGTGTTGATAATTTGCAAAGTATTAGTTTTAGTAAATTTTAGTTTAGAAGAAAAGCAAAAATAAGAAATTTAAAATGTCCTGTATCAAACAAACCTCAACAAGCAGGCAAAAGTAGAATAAAAGATTGTAATAAATCAATTTATAACTAAATTATCAGTTAAATCAATAAATAACTAATGGTTATGGGGACAAGACTGGAAACACACCCTATTCTGTTTACCTTGCTTTTTGTTTGGTATGGTAGAGCTTAAACATTTCACTGATAAAATTATGAAATATGAAGATTGTTTCATACATTTAAAAAAATGTAATTGACTTAGCTATGCTTGGGAGAGTAAATATCGCAGTTCAACTAAGTGAAGTATGTAAGCAAAATTGATATTCAATTAAAAAAAGGTTCTGTAGCAGCAATGCAGCCCCACCCTCAATCAAGTTTACAAGCCACCACAGCTGGTTAGTTAATATAACGTGCTTTTAACTTGAGTTATGAAAATGAAATGTAATATACATGTGTATAAAATACAATCTATTACATCTGTTACATATTACTTGACTGACAGGACGAAAAGAATTAGTTTTGTAAATTTAAGTTAATGTAATCAAAATGAAATGTAATATACATGTGTATAAAATACAATCTATTACATCTGTTACATATTACTTGACTGACGGGACGAAAAGAATTAGTTTTGTAAATTTAAGTTAATGTAATCAACGTTTGGTTAACTGCTACATTTGATGGTATGATTGCAGTGTATAACTGAAAATTCGCATGTAACCCACATAGGGGAAACATTTTAGAATCAGTAAAATCACATTACTTCACGATAAATACTGCATGTACCGTGTTTTTAGCAACACTGTTTACAAATTAATTAGAAAAAGAATAAATAATAATATACTGTTTAAATAAAAAAGAATGATTTACAGTACTGAGATGCACGACTCATGTGCTTAACAAGCTGAGACAAACAACCCTATCACACTGTTAAACAATTAACTGTTAAGCAATTAAACCCTGTTTAATTGTTAACAACATTGTTAAACAAAATTTTATTTTACAATACAGTATTCGAAACCAAGAATGTATTTGAAAATAAAATATAGGTTTTCTTTGTTGAATCCAACTTTTCCTAGTACACTACTGTATACAGAAAAATTACATTTACTATCTGAAACTTCTTTTTTGTTTTTAAAGATAAAGTATAAGTTTTGTTTATTTCTCTGTACAAAGAAAATCTTTTTAAATTTTAGGCGCTGCAGATAATCAGGAGTTGACTGTTTGTGATATTTCATGTAATGTAGTACATAAATTTAAAAATAAAAATGTAATACTAAAGATTTTTTTCAGAAACATCTTTGGAAAGATGGCATTTAAGGGTACTTTTGGGTTGAGAAATACATCGAAAAAATCATAACTTTTGTCTCATAAGCTGACTGTAGTCCTTGTTCATTTTTACAATTTCAATGTAATACAAAAACTTAAAATGCTAATTTATGCAGATTTTAACACTTACTATCATAAATAAGTTTTTCAAACAAAGTAAGATAATAAAAATCACTCTGATGAGACATCGTTACTTTTTTAGAATTGCATTCCATCACATCAGCGAGACAGCTGCATGTAGTCTTCTACATTATACCTTGTGATCAGTAGACTGATAAATGTTCTTTATATAGCTTATTCCACATTCTTATTTTCCTTTTCAACATTTGCAGGAAAAAACATACTAGTATTAAAGATCACTGGTGGCTCGAAAGGTGGTAGTCTTGTACTGTGTTGTGATGATGTCATATCTGGTTTCATCTATTAATGAAATAATTATAGATTATCAATCACTCTGTTTTTAAACAATGATAAATATTAGACATTTTGCAAAACATGATTTCTTAAAATTCTACTATGAGATTAATGAATTATTAATATTGTTTTTGATATAGTATTTAAAAAAATAAGTTCTAAATAGAGTATGTTTGTTTGATTTGATGATGTCCACATTTCTACTTATACCTATTAAATTCATATTTACCATCTACAACTTACATCAAACAGACTATGCCCAAATTTTGAAAAAAAACAAAGCTAATAAATTATGTACATATCAATATTTTGTATTTACTTAAAACTTAAAATTAATTCTTTTTTAATTTATTTTTTCTGTGAAAAAACAAACATACACAAAAGCATTTACATTTTTAAACCACGAATCAATTTCCTTGTAAATTCACTTGTATCGACTTTTCATTTTTTGTTGCGTTTTTGATAAAAATCAATTAAATAAATGTTCCATGTTCGTTAGATTTCACGTAATTTGAAGGGTGCTCTCATATGAGATCAAAGAATATAAAGGCGTTGACAAGGGCCGACTATTAAAAACTCTTCTTCAGTATCATCAGACTATCAATAAAAACATAAGTATCTGATACATACTTATTTTGTGAAATACTAATATTGTATTGAATTTTGCAAAAAACTTGCTGATAGTACAGGATCCAGAAAAAGAATAAGATGGTTTTTGAGTCTGTCTATAAATTGTGCTTCAACTTGGGTGCCCAAAGGTTGTTGTTTGTTTACTGTTTGTTGTTTCACATTTTAGTAACAATAGAATTGTTGCAGGTCTAATTTATTTATAAAATTATAGGGACATAAATGTTCCTACATAGGTTGGTCCTGTAACTAAATATTCATATTTTATACATTTATCTCATTTCTTACCTCTAATTACAATTGTTTTAAGTTCATTAGTTTAAAATTATATAAACAAAATCATAAAATTAGTGCTTATAATGTGATGGGCATGACCAAAACAAATTTATATAACAGAATATGTTTTATAATTGAAAACTTTTAGCTATACTATATTGATGTTTCTAATTGTTTATCCAGTAGTGCCTCACGGTTGACTGTATGAAAAGGCTTTAGAATAGTCAAGAAATATAACTGCCATAGGATTACTCTGATAAATTTTCATATATTATTTTACTTAATAATGCAATTGCATCGTTGATTCCTAATTTTTTTAAGGAAAACAAATTGTCTGGAACTTTCTCCACTCTTAAATACTGGACTTTTAACTGTAAACTTAAACTGCTGAGGACATATACCTTGGTTAAATATACTATTTATGATTTGACCTAAAACAGTAGATATGTATGAGGTAGCTAATCTAAGAGTAAAAGCATGAATTCCATCATAACCACAAATTTTATTTTTTAGTTTGCAAATAGTGTTCATGACTTCTATTTTATCTGTTGGGATAAGGTAAAGTGAATGTGGATTTAATGGGATTCTAGGTATTTCGTAGTGCAGTAGAGGTGGATTTACACTGCTATTGAGATTAGTGATTATTGTGCTAAAAAATTCATTAAAATAGCTTTAACAATGTTATCAATGCTTATTTCATTATTTATTATTAAAATTTCATTTATTTCTCTTCTTTTTGTATTTTGTTCTAATTTACTTTTTGCATATTGCCATAATTAACTAGTGAATAAAATTTGGTCAATCTATGTCTTACTTGGTATCAAATTTAATGAAATTTAAAGATGGAACATGATATTAGGATAATTTTGTTTTATTTTCAGTTATATTTAAAACGACTTGTTGAAATCCCAGTACTTGATTGATTATGTGCGCTAAGCGATAATACGTGACAGTTGGGCATAGCTCAGAAGAATGGTTTGAAATATGATTGTAGCCTAGTTCCTGTGTAGAGCAGAAACCATGTTAAATGATTTAACCAAGACAAAATTAGCAATAAAAGCAGATAACTTACATATTTAAAACCGCACGTTCATAGATCAAAGACAAAAACTAAAGTTTTAAAATGCATTGACAAATGTAAGATTGAATAAAACTAACAGATAATGGTATTAAATTAGATAATGATAAAAAAAAAATTAATAGCTAATAATCTGTTTAAAGAAAAAAATATAAATGTTACTTACAAACAATAATGGCTTCAACATGCTCTTTAATTTTCCTTCCGAATTATCTTTAATGTCATACTCAGCTTCAATAACTTTAGCTTCCATTAAGTTAACATCTTGTGCCACTCTACTAACAAAAGTTTCCAATTTATGCACTTGTTCGCAAAGAATCATGAGTCTGGTTTTATGATTCTGAAGACAGCTAATGACATGTGAAGAATCACCTCCTTGCATCTGGTAATTAGTAAATAAGTCAATGTGTGAGTATTACCACTTAGTCTCTATATGTTATCTTTTTTAAACTTAACAAATAAAACATATTTTGTGTCTTATAATAAAATATTCATAACTGCCTTTCCTTAGATTCTGTAACTAAGGGATCTGAGACCCTGATTCAAATCTATCTTACATCACATATATTACAAACTCAGCCAAGTATATAGCAGACTAGTTTAAAGCTTACCATTGCAATAGAATTTTCTAACTCCTCTAGACGTGTAAGCGTATCATCTACTATCTCTTCTGCAGAAGCCACCTAAATAAATATAAAAAAATGTATAAAGCTAAATAAATTTTCATTTTATATACTGTACTGGATTAGAATCAAGACATTAAAAGTTAAATAGAAAAATATGCATGACGCAAAGGACCAACTCAAGAAATGATTATTAATTTTTCCAACAATCAAATAGGTAGTAACCATAATTTCTTTTTATTAAATAGTATTTCAAAATTAATTACTACAGGCATATGTGGCAAAACTATATTTCCTTCTTGGAACTATATAGAACTATATAGCACAGATTCTTGGGTTTGAGATACTGTATACATTCCATTTTAAAAATTCAGAAAAAAAAATAGAATACAAATAAATTCTGAAATGAATAGATAATATAAAAACATTTATGGACAATAATTTATATTTATTACTGAAATAAATAAGCATATTAACCTACTTGTACAAGATAAAAATACTATTTTCATGGAATTTAAAATTTCTTTGTGATTTCTTCTCTGGGAGAGAAGATTGATCGCTTGATCTACCCATAGTAGAATTGGTAGAATTAATCATGGCATCTTTATTAAATAAAATAAGAAAAAATTAATACAGCTTCCTTACAATAACAAAGTTATTGCATGAAAGTAGTATTGTGTGAATGACCTAACATGATTTAATACGGAAGTTGTTACTAACCTTGTAATGAATGTTATGGCAGGTATGAAGCAGCCACTACTTTATAAAAATGGTGAATTCTTTGCTTGAAGTTCCCATATTGAAATTAAATTAAAATTTGGCTAAATAACCAAAGAGAAAAAAGTAATTTTTCATGCCAAATCATGGGAATGTGTTTGCACTGTGTTAGGTTTTTAAAAAAATCTGCTTTCATACAAAACCGTGTTAGTTATATTCTTAATATAATAATTAAAAAAAAAGTTCTTATTATTTTCATTTAAATAACCACTTTCACAATGAAAAGCACTTCACCTACTTTCATACAATAGTAATTTTGAGGGTTTGTAGGACACTTTTATTTTTGATTTTTTTAAACTTCCTGTAGTTTCTGTCCTTATATATTTTGGGTATGTAGTAAAACATTTTGGCACAAAAAAAACAAACAAAAAAGCCAAAACAAGTGCATATTTACCCCTATAAGTCATAACCCAAAGTATAAAAATGAGAAAACGCCTCTAAATCAAAAGGGGAGAAATTGTCTGCATATCCTAGCCAATAATATCATGTGAAATATTGATCCTAAATGAGAAAATTACCAGAAGAAATTTCATAAAATTGTAACTTCTGTAACAAATTAAATGTTCTATGGATTAATACTACTTGTTTTAAGAAAACATTGGTAATACTTTAATAGCATGAAACATACTAATAATAGTAGGTAAAAGTGTAATTTTGTCATGTTGGTGATTTTTGCACCAAAACACTTTATGAATCATGCCCAATATTAATAAACCAAAATATAAAAGTACAGAAACAAAGGGAAGTTAGAAAAAAATGAAAATAAATAAAAGTGATAAACATAACCTCAAAATGAATAGCACATAAAAATAGGTAATAGGTTTTTCATTGTGAAAAAGATTTTTTTAATAAAAAAGGAATTAAGAACCTAACATAGATGTTGAGTAAAACACATAACTTATATGGCTGTTGGGTAAAACATGTTACTGATATGTTTATACAGGCCTACACATTAAAACTGACACAGATATGTGTGTTAAACCTGACATGGTTATGTGTGTTAAATAATAACACAATTACTTTTTAAAATTAGCTGCTGTATTTCAAATAACAGTAACCTAAATGTACTTACATCTTTTGAAATGTCAACCTTCAAGTAAGCTGAATATGAATTTGCTAAATTTTTTGCAATTATGTCAGTCTCCATTGCTTTTATGTCACATCAGGAACTTATTCAAACCTGAATAACCTTTATTCAAAACATGGTAATAGTCATAATACATAGTAAATAGTACTAGTGGTAACGTGGTAAGATTAGTAGTATACAATCTTGTTACCCTTTACAGCTGCAGAGATAAAAACAATTGTTATTAGGATTGTTACTCTATGTTATATTTTTTAATTTATTCACAGATAATTAGAGAAATTGTAGAAAATATATTACCGTAATAGACATAGTAATGAATCAATGAAACAAAATCACTTAAATTTTTATTATTTAATAATCTCTAAAATTGTTTTCTTTATAATATATTTGTTACAACTCAGATATGACATAATTTTTTTCCTTGGTCCCGTCAGTGACATTGTAAATTTAATATAAAATCAATATATGTATTGATATATGTATCAATATATGTAATAAAAATAAAATAATACTGGTCTACGAGGAAAGCACAGAACATTAAAAGGTGATTGATTTAGTGTACCCCAAAGTTGGGTGAAACAAATAAAGAAGAAAAATAAATTATTTGCAGACCGACCGATTTGAGCTCAGGCAAATTTATACACTATGTGAAAATTTATATTTGTGTGTGTCAAAACATTATCCTTTTAGTCAATGTCTAATAGACGTACAGTACAGTACCGCATTGGAACGTGAATGGGCAGTATACTTTAAATTCTGCTAACTTACAGACTATTCAAAATTTGCCATTTCAATTTACTTTTGATAATTTTTAACAAAAATTCGATCTACTCTGTACCAGCTTAAGGATATAACAATTATAAAATAAAAAGAATTGCCATTGCCGCATTGTCTTTAAATGCTAATGTTATCTAACTCTCCTTTATGGACATTACGTCTGAATTTCACAATTATCTGAATTCTAATACCGCGCCACAGCCCACCACTCATGTAAATGTAAACAAAAACATTACTTATTTATATCGGGAAAGGTTACAGTCGAGAATTATGAATAAATCTTTTAAATTTAAATATACTGTATACGTAAATAGGACTGAATAACGAAACAAACTAAACAAAAGTGCAAGACGAATAAAACGTCTGTTTTGAGTTTTATTTGGAGCCAGTAACTTCATGGAAACTGAAACATTTTTTTTACTATAATTAGGTCTCTATTTATAATGAGAAAGTTCTCTGCATTACCAGTGAAGTCTTTCAAAGACATACCATCACCTAAACGTTGGCCACTTTTAGGCCATGGGTATATGTTTTTACCAAATGGTGAGTAATTTCATTATCACTATGATAACATAATCACTTTATTTCTGATTTTACTGAATTTTGTTACATACTCTAGGGCTTACTAGCCTGTATATATTTATCTCTGAAATATAGGTCAATATTTTAAAAGTACCAATTTTGTTTACTGGTTTGTAGGGGCCTAAATATAGTAGAAATTATACAGCATTAATATCGTTTTACCAACAGTAACTTAATTGAGGTTTTTATCCATAAAAACGACAAAATTATTAAAAATTTTGCCCTGATTTGAAGGTGTTTTGTTTTTTGAGAATTAGATTTGTATATAAATATAGAACAGAAAGAAGAGAAAAATTTGTTTTATATGGTCACAGTGTCGTTATCCTGTGACTATTAAAATTGTATTTAAAGTCTATTTTTAATTTGAAAAACCATTTATGAAAACTTGGAGCACCACTTTTGATTTGTCTCAATACTTGTTCTTTCAATAACTTAGAGGGGAAAATGTAATTTTAATGTTTGAGTTTTGCTCCTTGTAATTTCCAACAGGACTCTTCCTGAGAAGACAATCATTACCACCAGCTGAAGAGGAATATGTTAAAATCACGATGTAATAAAGGAAACATCTTTGCATTAATAAAGAATTTCCTGTACAACAGGTATTTCTGAGTACTTTTTGAATTTGTTTTGCATTGAATTAGAAAATTATATACATAATCTCTGTTCTGTCCAAGTAATGTTGTTATTGCGTTATTATTGATACAGAATTTTTAGTCTCATTTTAACTTGTATTTGTTTATGATGGCAATACGTAATATTTGTTTCAGTAGTTTAGCTACAGTTCTAATACTTCTTCAGTAAATAATTAACAGATTACAGGTGTAGATGAAATTGTAAAATCATAATTTACTTTTCAGCTCTTCTTCTTAAATCATTTGAAATGGGGTTTTCCGATTTGTACAAAAGAAAAAGATAATGGCAGTAGGCCCAGTACCAACTAAAATAGATCCTGTCATATGATATCCCCTCCAATTCCAGTTATCTCATTAGCCATTGATGTATAAAATTTTCAATTAAAACTTTAGGGCAGATAGTTGTGAAAAACTTTCTAGGGCAGCAAAATGTCAAAATCTGTACTGCTCTCACACTCGATAATATAGAAAAATGTTAATTATGGTTTATGTAAATTTATATGTATATTCTTACATTTTAGAAATATAAACATTTTTAAAGCAGTAGTGGTGCCCTAAAGGGCAAGATGATTTATCATCACTGTTGCACAATAAACCGACTCCATTTTGTACATAGTTTTAAAATAAATGCTGGAAAAAATATGCAAATTTTGCTGAAGGAAAATTTTTGTTCTCACCATAAGTGATGTTATATTCTCATAAATTGAATCATTTTATATGCATCAAAATCTTTTAAATAGCAAACAATAAAGACATCACAAACATAACACTATAGAAAAAAATCAAACTAATACAAAACATGATTAAAATTAAAAGTAAATTATTAACTATTGTAGTATCTTTGAACCATGATATTAGTTCAAGTGATGCTTGCTAGGATACTTAAAAAGCTACCCAAAAAATATTTGGTTAAAATGTTTTTGTGTATATTGAGGAATAGGTAATTTTTTTTTTTTTTTTTTTTTTGAGGAGTTGATGTTTGAAATAATTAAACTTTGGAAGTAGTATTAAAGTATTTCTGTTTATAGAATTAATTTAAGTTTTAATAATTAAGGAAAAGGCAAACAATTCAGAAGTTAAAAATGTGCTTGTTATTTATCTTGCTTTTATTTATGCATGCTCTGTGTGTTTTGAAACATATGACTCTTGTATTGCCACACATGATAACATAAAGAAATTGTAAAATTTATTATATGTGTTAACATGTGTATATATATATATATATATATATATATATATATATATATATATAGGAAAACACACAAACACATGCTTGTGTATATATATATATATATACATATATATATATATATATATATATATATATATATATATATATATATATATATATATGTGTGTGTGTGTGTGTGTGTGTGTGTGTGTGTGTGTGTGTGTGTGTGTGTGTGTGTGTGTGTGTGTGTGTGTGTGTGTGTGTGTTTTGTTTTACATATTTCTATGTATTCATATTGTATGTATTGTAGTTACAGCTTCTATGCATTCAAATATTACAACTTTTATCTATAAAATATATATGTATAAATATTATTTATTTATTTGTGTTATTCTTTAAACAAATTAATTGAATTTGTAAAAATGTATTGGAAGATATGTATTTTTTTGGTATTTTATTATTATTTTACTTTTAACTCATCATATTCAGTGGAACTTGGTTATAACATCATTGAAGGGGAAAAATGTTATGTAAAGTCAATTTTAAAGATTAGTGAAGAATATAAAATAAAGAAAGGTCATTGTTACACTGATACATTATTATTATTATTATTATTATTATTATTATTATTATTATTATTATTATTATTATTATTACACTGTATTTGAAAATACAGTATCAAAATGAAGGAAGGAATATTGTGAAATCACAGTTATTTCTGTTCCTTAAGTGTAGGAAGAAAGACTAAAAACATACAGTATACAGCTCAGTCCTGAACAACATTCCAGCGAACATCTTGAACAGTGTCTTTGGCAACTTCTTTATCTACCCACCAGCAATTTCCATTCTACCTGAACTTTTCTTCTTGACTGATGAGACTCGAATTATCGTAACTCTGCTGTATGTCATGCAGTGTTGTGTAGCGATACTTGATTAGCAGAATTCCATGTATGTTTATTTAACGTCATATAAGTTATTGCCTGCAATAGATAGTCAGTGCGGTGTAACTTGAGGAGAAGTGCATCAGTGATAAGGAAATTATCGTATAATCGATAGGAAAGTTATTTGTGTTCTGCAAAAATGTCATACACAGATACCTTACAGACCTTGACCTTAGTCCACATTAACTCTTGATAAAGGAAGACTTATCAGTAAGATGTACTTACTATCGCTACATACAGTTTGGGGGAGGTTTATGTTAAAAACAGATGTTTGACCAGACGTGACAAATTATCTGACACTGAGGCCATTATAACTAAATCCATCTGTACTTGTATATGTTAAATGATATCATGAGCCATCAAGATCATGTGACCTGAGTATTAAGTGATCAAGGCCGCATTTAAGTGCTCAGTGCATGTAGGCACTTTTACTGCTAGCGCCTTCCTATCATAAATAATTCGCACTTTCATTTCCACAAATTTTTAAAAAATTGATATTTTTCGTCAATATCCAATACAAGAATACAATTTTAAATCGACAAACTGACAGAACAGTGATTATTCACAAATAACTATATTGAAAATGTCTGAACCTAAAATAAAAGACTGATATTTAAAATTAAAAGTATTTTTTTAAAAATGTTTAGAATCATTTCTATTTGATGTGAAACAATAAATTTTATTATTTTATGCTTGCTTGGTATTTAAAAAAATGTTATATTACTTATTCTGTAATTTTTCTCCAACTTTCTAAACTTTTTATAATTATTTTCTTTGGTTCATTAATTTAATTTTAATTAATTAAATTTAATTATTTTTTTCTATTTGTGCCTCTGACAATGTTAAGCTCTAAGCACTAACTTAATCGGCCTAATGGGAAATACTGCCATGAATTTGGTGTTCATTGGGCATTAGTTACATTCTAGGAGGAAGGATAAATGAATTAGTCATGTTTTAATGAATTACAGAAGCTGTGTCTTTTCAACTACCAGGTACCATTTTAATCTTTTTATTTTAAAGGTCCTTACAGGGTTGAAAGACTCACAGAAGCTGTTATAGACTTAAGTCGCAAGCTAGGTCCTGTATTCAAGTTACATCTAAACAATGAAGACATTGTTATTACTGTGGATGCTGATGACACTGAGACCATGTTTAGACATGAAGGTCGCAGACCTCATAGACCTTCATTTCCTGCTCTGTATCATTACAGACAGAAGACGTTTGGAAGTATAGGTATTGTCCCTGGGTTAGTATATTATATGTAATAAATTTTTTTTTAATTTTCTAGTGGACAATTTTATAACATTTTTAGTTTAATGACATTTTGTGTGCTCAAAGCCCATTGGCAGGTTTTGCAAGTTACAAAAAAACTGGTTAGAATGACAGCTGTAATTTTAGGCATGTAGGGTCTTTTGTTAATATAAGGGTTCAAATAATTGCTGCCAAAAACTGTTTTGATGATATAAAGAGAGCAAATGTAGAAAAAGCAGTATGACAATCATTTCAATAACTTACACCTTTTTGAAGTCATAAAAGTCTTCCAGTTCATATGTTCTTCCTAAGAGATCTAACCTTTGTTGCTTTGTGTTAATCCGTATAAAAATAATAAAATGTTAGTATGTAGCTTAATTATAAATAATTTGAATGTTTTTGAAAAAGCTTTTATCATACAGATGCAGAAAAATTACTATAGAAAATATGTTTATTAAAATACTGGTAAATAATTTTTATCAGGAATGGTGATGAGTGGTATCGATTTAGAGCTGCGATTCTGCCTCTGTTGACTTCGAAGGTAGTTCTTTCGTATGCAGAGAAGCAACGTTCTATAGCTCAGAGGTTTTGTGACTATATTAAACAGACACAAAAGGAAAGTGGACAGAACATTGTGTGTGATATTTTTTCACATCTTTTAAAATTTACTATTGAAGGTAGGACAAAACTATAATCACTTTTTTTATTAAGGTACATTTAGTGAATGAGTTATATTTCATATTTACTGTATAAGGAAATGAAAAAATAAATATGAGTGACTTTTTTAGCCAATAGCTCCAGAATAAGATTTTTGGAGAGTTAGTGATCCATATGTTTTGTTTTGTTTTGTTATTTAAAAACTGTATTTGAATAAAATTGCATTCAAATTTTTAAAAGCACTTTCGGAAAATAAAATTTTGTTAATTTGTAACCAGACAGAAGATTGAAAACTATAAATAGTCTTGAGTCACATGATGTAAGCAAACTACACCTATGTGAAAAATTTGATCTGAATTGATCAATTTATATTTAGGCTCAAACAGTGTGTACAGACAACAGATGTCCAAGTAAAAACCATTTTTTGATTTGGAACACCTGAAAACGGGCATAATTTAAAAAAATCTCAAGTTTTTTTATAATCCACAATTACTTCCAGTGGTGGCTTGCCTATAAGGACTATTGAGCAGAGTTCTTCCAATAAAATTAAACATAATATTTAATTTTATAGTAATTTTTCACAAAAATAGTTTAAGAAGTTGAAAAATACTGTAGAGTTGGAAAAAATTAAACATTTGATGTTTGGAAGTTCAGTCATGGGTGCTGACCAGAAAGTCCCAGTCATGCAGTGTAAATGGAATATTCAGCAAAATGAAACTGTGTGATGATGGCTATCAATTTGCATTCTTATGGGCAGTCTAGAACTCCATCGGAGAGCTCTTGCTAAACCTACTCATCCTGAGAGAGGGGGGGAGAGAGAGCAGTATTAATATGTGTAGAGTATACACTATCATTACTTTAGGTTATTTGAAAGAACAGGCTTAATATTTGAAGTGTAAACTATAGCAATCATTTTTCAAGTGTCATTTCATATTTTACGATCAACTTTATCACACATATTGAGTCATGGTATTAAAGTTGGTACATATGTGTTTAATTTGCATATAAAAAGGTCATGAATAATAGTGTTGTAGATATTATGGGGTTACTGTATTGTAATTTTTATAAAAATGTAAATAATATAATATGTAGTCAGCTTTTTTAAACGTAGCCTCATTATTAATAAATTATGTTTCACAAATTAATTAATTTCTTTTAGAATTTTATTACAAATGCAGTGTAGTTTCAATTTCAAGTACTGAAAATGGTACTTTTCAAGTTATAATTTTTTCGACTTCTGAACATATATTGTGAATACATTAAGTTTATAGTATTAGTGTTTAACATCTGCAGCTGTCTTGTTAGTGAATGATCTTGTAACATATGTTTAACTCAGCAGAGGGGGTGCAGACTAGCTGCACTTATTGAGAGGATTTAGACATCCCTCGCAGTACCCGAATCTTACAAACACTTACACTTACAACACTACACTTTTTAAACTTTAAACTCACACTTACATTTAGAGGGAGTGATAATAGCCTCAATGTGCTTTTCGTCTTAAAATTTAAAAATTATCTTGTAACACATTCTTTAATTCATTTTAAAGACAATAAAGGCACATTGTATATTATGATGAATGCTTGTCATCTTAGTTTTTTCACCTCAAAATTTTATTTTTTTACTAAAAACTTTGATAATTATAGGAATTTCATTAACATGTCCTGGAGTTTTGTTGCCTTGTTTGACTTCAAATAACAATGAAATAATGAAGGCAAGTATTGATTTCATGGATGGATTGTACTTGACCCTTATTGAACCCCCAATTTGGAAAATCTACAAAACAAAAGGATACAAAAAACTGGAAGCAGCGCATTCTATTATATACAGGTCAGTTCTGTTCAAGGAAATCATACTTTTGAGACTCTTTTTCCTTTTTCAAATAAATGGGCCCTCTACACTTGATATAATATACTATATAGTATACACAAATTTAATTTAGGCTATTTAATCTATGATTTTATTATCATATATTAGATCTATGCATTTAGTTGAGCATACTTATAATTTAGAACAAAATCATATATAATGTAAATAATTATAACATTTGATTAACCCTATTATATCTATCAAATCTCTCTCTCTCTCTCTCTCTCTCTCTCTCTATATATATATATATATATATATATATATATATATATATATATATATATATATATACAACAAACACGCATACAAGTATTACTTTATAACATCCATTTATAAATAAATGTTCATTGAAAATACAAAAATGCATCTGGGTGGTAGTGAATATATGCCATTATACCACTTTTGCTTTTTTTCTAAAATCTGCTTTCACTTCTAAAATGTGTATAAATTAGCAACTAATTTTAAAAATTCATTGAAAATACAAAAATGGATTGGGTGGTAGTGAATACCTGTTATTATGTCACTATAATTTCCAGACTGTATGTTGTGGTGCCTTGGCTCAATTATGCACAACAACAACAACAACATAAACAAGGGAACATAAATATAGGTCAAAATCAAACCAACAGAAAAGTTGTATTTTTAATATTTGATATAAATATAGTATACTAGTTATCTTAGTAATATAGGTGATTTTAAGGTACATAAATATACTATTATACTTATATATTACCTATATGACTAAGTAAACTAGTATACTGTACTTACATCAAATATTAAGAATACAAAGCTGTTTCCAAAATCAGTTACAACTTTATTGTTAATTCAATTTGACCTATAATCATATACCCTTGCACGATTTTGTGAGTCGACACCACAACATACAGTTTGAAAACTAAAGTGACATAATGTCAGGTATTTACCACCACCTAGATTCATTTTTGAATTTTCAATGAAATTTGAAAATTTTGATTACTAATTTATATAAATTTTAGAGGTAAAATCAGGTTAGAAAAAAAGCAAAATTTAAAAATTATGATTTTGAATGATTGCTATTTGGAAACAGACAGACATATTTTGCTGAGTAACAAAACTTTTCTGTCAAAATAAATTTGTTTGCTTAGTTTGATTTTTGCAAAAATTATATTGTTTATTTACTTGATATTAATGAATGTTGTTAGTTTTTTAATATACACTTTCACCACTTCAGTAGAAATATGTGCTGTGATTATGTCTTATTGACTTCTGCAAAGTACATAGGGAAATAATCTGATAATGGTTAGTGAATTTTCAGCAATATTTTTTTATACTTTACACTGTTTTGAAAATCTGATTTCATAATTCAGATTTACATACAGCTCGGACCATACAAAATGTCTGTTACTGAGACATCTTTCACTTTAATAATGGGAGAGGCTATTGTATATAGCCTAATTTTTTACTTACTGCAAACTGTTAAATGGATATCATGTGATAATATTGCAAATGTTTTTTTTAAGACAATTGGTCTACAAATATTAAACTGGTTTCTTTTTCATAAAGACCGTTTTTAGATAAAAACATAAAAGATTTTGAATTTAATAAAACCTGAAGAAGTATTTACATTAATGAACAAACAACTGTTCAAATTACAATACAGTAGAACCCCTCATAACCATTTTCGGCAAATTTGCTACATAAGGAAAACTTCCAAGCTATTACCTAAATCTGACTTTTATGCCAAGTAGAAGTCAGGATCAGGATTGTTTCAAGCAACTGAGTCTGGGGTCTTAATATGATGGCTATTCCGTAACTCATTTTCCAATCGAAATTCGCTAATAACTAATGGCACAAACATTACGTATTTTACTAAATTGATCTATATATCATTACTATAATATTTCTAAAATTAAATATCTAAATAAATTTGAAAATTTCTGGTTGTGTGTAACCAATCAGTTTTTTTTTCAGAAATTTGTCCAACCACTTGACAGAAATGAAACACTCCTATGACTCAGGCCAACTTACTGACCAGCCCTTTATGTCAGCTCTGTTTAGTAACCCAACTTTAAGATGGGAAGATGTTGTAATGCTGACTATGGAAATGTTTCTGGGAGGAATTGATGCTGTATGTTTTAATATGTTTGCAGTTGTTATTTCCTTTAATATAATTTTGTTAATCTATGATAATAGCTGTGTTTGTATATTTTTAGTAATTTTATTTTCTCATTATATGAAGTATATTGAAGTATATATGAACGTTTTTTGATCGTGACAATCTCATCCTTGGCTTTTTACATTTTCAATCTGCTGATTCTAAATTCCAACCTGTGTACATATTTTGTTTTCTACAGTACTTAACAAGTATTGTGTACTTTTTTGTGACTTGTAATTTTGCTAATCTTATTAAGTCAATTTTATTTCATTATTTTATTATGGCTTGTTTGTATTTTTAGTATTTTAACATAGGCTTAGGCAGATTACATCTTTAGGTTTTCTGAGATCCAGTGACAAAATTTAAATAATTCAGCCTTCAGATACATTGTCTGTAATCCAGCATACGTGCCACTCACAAAATGACCCCTCTTAACACAGGTCAGTTTGCCAAGGGAAAATCCCCCTTAAAATAGCCACTGAATATTTTACTGTGTGGGTTATGGCTCCATCCTCCTGAAACCGCACAAGTCTTGTATTTATTTTTCCCAAGAGTTTTTTATATCATAGTGATGTACTACCTACTACAAATTCTTTGTGATCATGTGATCGTCTTTATAAAACAAATAAGACCTAATGATCTCAATTTTAAAAGGTACTTCACATACTGGTGATTATACAATTGTAATGGAAATGTCTCCTCCAATAGCACCTATTGAGCCCTTCTCTTCTACGTGGTCTTCCTTTCTGTGAGTCCTTTTCCCTTCAGAATGCCTGTTGAAAGTAGGCAGGTTATTTTGCCAACAACGTAGAAATTGTCAACACATTTAAAATCATCTTTACATTAAAAAATTGTAACGCTGAATACAATTCAATATAATAATGAAATCAAACAGTTGTGAGGCCTGAGGTTGTAATGAGCTTCTAATGCAAGTACACTGGAAGTCTTGCAGAATTTAATGTTACAAATCTGTTTAACTTAATCTACACTTAGCAAGGTGAACCCTAAGACGTTACAGAACAGTTGTACTCCTTAAATGGTTAAATCTCCTTTATCAAATTTTCATATCCTTGTGTAACGACTTTGGTTATAATAAAATTCTCTCTGTGTTCTTTAACTTCTCTATTTCATCTCCTACTTTTTTTATCAGTGTAGTATCATGATAGTATGTCTCACTGTTGTTTGCTTGTAAGCTTTTTGTGTAATGATAAACTAATTGTGGAATTTAAAAAATCTTTAAACTTGCTCTTTTTATGAATTTTTTTATACTAATTGTGCTTTAGTTGAAAACGCCTATAACTTGAAAACATATATCATCTAAAATTTGTTAGATTTTCAAAGCAATTTATGAAGATTACATGTAATTCACAAAAAAACTTTAGTAAATAAATATTTTTCCGTAAATTAAAATATTGAATTAAAAATAACAAAATTGTATTGTTGCAGACAGCAACAACCCTGGCTTTAACAATGCATTACTTGTCTCTTAATAAGGATATACAAGATTTAGCAAGATCAGATGCTATAAGTGGTGCTAGTAATAAGTATCTCCGTGCGTGTATTAAAGAAACATTGCGTCTTTCACCAACTGCTGGGGCTAATAGTAGATACTTGGCAGAAAACGCAAACATTGGAGGGTTTATTATACCTCGTGGGGTGAGTTAAAACTTTATATAAATTATTGGTATAAAATAAATAATTAAGAAAATAATTCTAGCCTAGTCGTTTGTTTTCAGTCAAACTGGTTCAGTTCAGGAAAAAATTCAATTAGTTATAATAATAACCAGAACAACAGTTTTTGAAAAATCAAATTTTTTCCACAAAGCTGTAAAGAACTAGTATTTCCCATTGCCTAACCATAGAGAGTTAGAATTCTGACAAGTAGGTAAAATAAATGGATCTGATCACCAAAAAAATTCTGAAATTTGCTGAAAACTATCTTCCATTACAGTCCAGGCAAAATAGAGAGCTCTTTTAGCTGTGTGTATACTAAAACTAACCTGTAACATTTCTTACAGTGCCATCCAGAAGTGTTACCAGGCTTGGATGGGATATTATTAGTCACTGACAAGGTGACACAGCCCTGATTTTCAGGCTAGTGTAGTGTAAAGCTGTATGCAGAATATAATGGAGTACAGGCAGACCCACATTTAGGTATTGTGCTCCAAGTAATTTGCCACCATCTACCATCTAGTAGAATATACGTGTGTACATTTTATTATCACTAAATGGACAGATGACATTTGCCATGTAAGTGTAGTTTACATACATATCCGTAAAGAGTGTGAGGGTAAAGTATCATATTAAAATGAAACTATGGAAGACAAAAGGTAAAGAAAAAAATAATAGAGTGAAAAATAAGGCAAAATTTTTGAAAAGGAATAATAAAAACAAAAATAGATAAAAGAAATTGCAGGAAGAAGAAAAAGGAGGGAAAGAACAAAAATGAAAGTAAAATGTAAAGGACGGCAACATTTGGAAAATAAAAAAGCAAAAGTTTGGAAGACAAAAGAAAAGAAAAGAATTGGCAAAGAAATAATAATAATTATTTCAGAAGTAATAATGAATAATGATAAAATTATCAAAGAAAGAAAATTGACAAAAATGAAATAATTAAAGTAAAAAAAGAAAAAGAAATTTTGACAGTTTGCAGAGGATAATGATGTTCATTATCTTCACATTCCTTTGCTAAAACACACAAAGAAGTATTTAATCCTGGATAGGAAACTGATGTGAAATGCCCATCTGGACCACGCAATTTTAAAGGCAAAATGATCACTGGTGGTGATAAGGTGTCTTATCGAACATGAATGGGGACTGAAGCTAAGTGTCTGACTTTTGATATACACGGCTATTGTCTGACCTCAATTAACATATGTTCCCTGGTATGGTGGCCAAAAGCAATACAGGCTACAGGAGCCAGCAAATTGGTAAGCTTACAAACTTCTACAGAAGCTTGGAAGCATGTTGGTCACTGGTGTCTTTAGGAGCACTCCTACAGCTGCTCTGGAGGTCTGTAAACCTGCTGCCTATGGATGTAGTCATAATGTCAGAAATGAGACAGGCTGCCTGTAGGCTTCATGACTTTGGTGAATGGCGGGGGGGGGAACATCCTTAAGGTGGGGCACCCGTGATCATCAAAAAAAATTTAAAAGACTTCTTTCATTAGTTCAAAAGTTCTTCTCCATTCACTAGAGGATTGGGAGGGCAGCAAGCGACAAGTACATCCAGGTCAGCTTGTCTGGTACATAGACGGATCATTGCAAGATAACAGAGTGGATATGGAGGATACTTTGAAACCACTGGGGTTACATTTAATGCTAGCCTACGAATGTTTTGCACGGTATTCCAAGCTGAGATCTGTATAATCTCGGCATGTGTTCATTGAGTGTTAAGAGAAGAACTTACAGGTGAATATTAGGATATTATAATATTCACAGATAGCCACACAGAAATACAGGCTCTCAGCTCTGTAGAAATCTCATCCTAGTTGATATGGGATTCTCCCCATTCCCTCTGTGTCCTATCAACAGCTAATATGGTGCAACTAGAATGAGAACCTGGGCATTGCGTGATTGAGGGAAATAAGAGAGCAGACATGATGGCCAAAAGAGGAGCTGCTGATCAACTTGTGGGACCAGAGCCTGCATGCAGGATTAGTTTCACAACTGCGAGAGGTGCAATAAGGAAATGAGTATATTTCCTGTACTGGGAAAGAGTACATTAGGCAATGGAAGCAGTTCCCTGGCCAATGATTAGGGAAATACCTTCTCTTGGGACCTGTACTGACAGGGACACTTGTTCAGTTCAACAAGTCACTGAGGCAGGTCGTCGTCATATCACCATATACGGGCACATCCAGAGTCATCTTCATAAGGTGGGATTTATACAAATCTCACCTGAGTGTCACCTGTGCGGGCAGGGTATTGAAACTGCAGCACATATACTCCTCAATTGTGTGTCCTGGAGGCCAAAAGAAGAAGACTC
Source organism: Callitettix versicolor (assembly GCA_022606455.1). Lineage (NCBI taxonomy): Eukaryota > Metazoa > Arthropoda > Insecta > Hemiptera > Cercopidae > Callitettix > Callitettix versicolor. Next base: position 35,255,516 of record CM040183.1, on the reverse strand, counting down.
TTTGGACCTCAGCAACCAATCATGAGTTCAACAAGGACACCTTATACAAGATTCTGGAGCTTGTCAAGGGCACTGTAGTCGGCTTAAGATGAAGTGATATGGGTACACAAAAAGCTCACAGCTGATGTGTCGGTGGCCACTGAACCTTTGTTAATACCCAAAGAAAAAAATAGTGTTGGAAGTATAAATCTTTTAGCGAGCCAGCCTGCCTAAATCATTATCTGATCGCATGAATGCTCTTTAAAGAACCACAACAATAATTTCAATTATTAAGATAAAGTTTTTATGTTTCTATGGAAATTTTTAAGTATTTTAGACAATAATCAAATTGTTTATAACATTGTTAAATAATAATCTTGTTAAATCAATTTAATTTGCAATTTCTTAATGCCATATCCTGAATTGCTTGTTAATGGATAATGCTAATGTGTACTAATACTGAACAAATAAGAAAATGATGTTATGTTTAAAACTGTGAAAAAAATCAGTTAATACATTTCTAAATCTTTCACATTTCAAAATCTTAAGAGACAGCTTTTTTACTGCACATTTTCTTAACAATATTTAGTAAAATCTGTTAACTTGTGAATTGAGATTATTAATATTTTTTAAGTTAGGTTATTTTACTCTTAAATTTCCTTGTTACAGAAACTGGTTTCAGCATTTGGTTCCGTGACTTCTCACAGTCCTCAATACTTTAAAGATCCGACTTCATATATGCCAGATCGGTGGATTCGTGACTCTCAAGAAAGTAATAAGATTCACCCATTCGCTTCACTTCCATTTGGTTATGGGCCGAGAATGTGTCCAGGACATAGTTTGGCAATGCAAGAAATGATTATATTACTTTCAGAGGTACTTTTTGCTATGTATTTTATTTTATTATTCACATTTTGTTACATTTTATCAATTTTTTGTGTGTTGATTATTAATCTGTACTTTTATGAATAAAAATTAAATATTACTCACTGACTTAGATTTCTCTTGGCTGCTGAATGGATTGCAATGGCATTTAGTACACAGCTTCCTTTTAGGTTTTTGAGTGACCATTAAGAACGATTTATAAAAAAATCTCTCTGTAATAGAATAAATTAAGGATTGTACTAATTTATAAGGTTAATAAGTTCGTCTGGAATATTGTTATAAGTCTGAATATCTAGTAGAATGAACATTTTTTAGTTATTTACAGTACTTGCTAAAAATAAATCATTATCTTAGTCTTTCCCTAATAGAGTAAATCAGTTGCAAAACTATTTTTAAGAAAAAGGTCATTCACCATTTTAAAGCATGTACTGAGGTCTGTAAAAACCTTGTTTCAAATATAAACTCCATATTAACAAGAATGGATAAGCTGATTTCCGTGTTGTCTACATTGCCACGTCACGGACTGTTCAGTTGATTAGATTTAAGCATTCTTTTTGATTCATTTTGAATATACATATTTGATATTCAAACATAAAATTATTTTTGAATCATATTCTACTTACGACAATTGCAAAAATCCAAGCAGTTGAAAAAAATCTTCTAAGTTCTAAGATGAATTTTTCTAAATACTCTTGTTGAGGCCCATAAATATAAAAATATTTCAAATATTGAAAGTCCTGAAAAAGTCTGAATTTATTTGTTTTGGTCTAAACTAGGTTTATACATTTTTTTTGAGATTTTTCTGACCTAACATGTTGAAATTAGAAGAGGGAATGGAAACTTGAAATTGATGAGATCTGGAAACTCTTCTTAATGTACAAAAACTATATATATTCGGAATTACCTATAGTTTCACCCCTAAATATCTTTTGTCAAATTTCTATATTTTTCTGGTTCTGAATCACTACAAAGACCATTTTCATCAAATTTTGTAGTGATCATTAATATCATTATGTGGGAAATGAGTGTTACCGACTGATGCATGGACTTGCATGGAAATTTATAAGGGTCTTTGGCTTTACCATAAATCCTAATAATAAAAGGAAATTATTTTTTTTTAATAGTTTAAATTTGGCACAGTTTTACTTAAGAATCTAAATATTATTTCTGAATGGCCCATTAAGGTAACTAATTATTTTTATTTCTTCTTTTACATTAGAGAGCTAAAATCTCGTTCATTACATCATACTTCTGTTTATTTTAATTCACACTAAGCATTACTTAAGAAAACTTGGGAAAAAACGTCACAAAAAGCTTATAGCTGACGTTTTGGGGTCCAAAGAGCCTCTGTTAGTACCCCAGGAGAAAAAAAAATAAGAAAAAATTCAGTTCAAAATAAATTTTTTATTATAAATTTATGAACTCAAAAGAAGTTCATTATAGTAGTGTATTCTCTAAAATAAAGTTATTTTTCAACCTTACCATAAATGTTGAAAACGAGTTAATTTTTTTATTATGTGTATTACTTCTGTTTAAAAAAGTTAGTTATTAATTCATGATAGGTTGTTGTAATCAGCATGAAGCTTTTGATGTGGTACCAAATGTGACATACTTCGTAATTTTTTTTTACACTTTCATTTTAAAAGTGCAGGTTTTCGGGGGGCTCATGCATTGAACAAAACTGCCAAATTTTTCAGTAGGTATTGGCGACAGACACTCGTACACAAAACATAAGGGTTTTTAATGTGCTTTTAAAACATTTAAAAAACTGTTTAAATCTAATAATAAGTTATCAACAATTAATAATTTTTAAATTTGTTTCAGATTTTGAAAAGTTATGAACTGAAAGGTGACAAAAATCAGGAAACAATTGGAATGGTCTACCGAATGAATAGAATTCCTGATCGTCCGATTAATATAAATTTTATTGAAATATAATTTTATTTGTTAACAAGAAGTTATTTCATGTCTATTCAGCAGAAATGTGTAGTTATAATAGAATTTGAATTTGTGGGGGGAATTATTTTTAGAAAGATATCATTTGATTAATGATAAAAGAATTTGAATTTTGTAAAAGTACAATGCGTAGAATAAAGCAACATCTTCAACAAGTTTAACCTGACTATTAATTTTTTAAGCTAAAATAAACTTTGAGGGAAAAATTGTGATTCATATTCATGCTTGAGAGGTGCTGTATATAGTAGTACTATAAACCAGTGGTTACTACTTGAAGCTACTTTACAAGGGACTTTGATATACAATATCAAGTAATCATGAATATGCTGACCAGAAAGTAAAAAACATTTACCAATTCATGAAACATAGCAGCTGGATAATGTTAACAAATGATTTCACTTAAATTTACTTCTAAAATTGATTCACAAAAGTTAAAATTGCAGGTAGTCTATTTGAAATTGGTGGTGGACAGTTTGATTGTGAATGAATTTTATTATTACTATTACATTGCAAACTTTGTGTATCTGCTGTGCCCCTTTCTATATTCCTGAGATGTTCAGTTATGGCATCTTCTCCAGTTCTAGTCTCTTCATAAAGTCTAAGATTTGGAGAGGATTCAAGACAGGTAACTCCCACACTTCTACTTCTACTTAGTGACTTCTCAGTCCATTATTGAGATGCTTGCTCTGCTAATTATCTTTCAATTTTCCTTCTCTTGACTCTTAACAAGGAGGTTGTGCTTCATCAGTTGCTTCTGCTGGCGACACCTGGCTTTAAGAAGCGCTGATACCTCTCTACTTCCCCCTCATCTTAAATGTACAATCATCTCAATAAAAATTATAATTTACAAAGTCAGCATCTACTGAAAATTCATTTGTATGTTGTGAGTAGGCTTTTTACATTTTATTAGGAATATACTTAATCAGTCAAGTGTCTTTGAAAGTGTCATTAGTAGTTATTTATAAATTAATTTCATTATTGGTAAATTGCTATAAATATAATTTATGTTTACGTTTTTGTCTGTACCTGTGTGTACAGTGCAGATGGAACGAATAGAACAGAACATGATAACATTTCTTGAAGCAGAACAAGTTTTCTCTACAACTGTTCTTTGGAAAAGGTTGTTTTCAGAATAGTAAGCCAAGATTTTTAGAAATTAGTTTCCAACAACAGTAGTAGGTTTACAACAGTAATAGGTTGTAAGCCTGTTGTATGTTCTTTGTTTTTATTACTGTTGTGGTGGTTTTAGTATTTGCATGTTATGGGAATATATTGTTTCAGTTTTCACATTTTTGTTTATATATTGAGTTAGTGTTTCTGGTCTTCTATTAGTGTTTTGCATATTGTTGTAGAATTTATTGTATCTTTTAAGGTTGTTCATATTTCTTAATGAAATATTTTTTCATTTAATTTATTAATTTTTTTATTTATTTATTTATTTTTAGTGACTCAATATGTGTTATATGCCTTTAATATAAAATATTTTTTGTAGAGACTGTATTATATTTGAATTTGCCATGGTTAACACAAAAACTCAAAACTCATTTAATCGAGGTTACACACACACACACACACACACACACACACACACACACACACACACACACACACACTATATATATATATATATATATATATATATATATATATATATATATATATATACACACACACACACACATTGAGACTTTTGAGTTATTTTATATGTAACATTACATTGAAATTTGTGAGTTATTTATATACCCACTAAAATTTTGGAAACAGCATTTAAATATTTTTAATTTCTCTAAATAAATTATAGTATTTTGTAAATAATTTTCAGTGTGCTCCAAGAACAGATTATAAACTAAAAACATGTCAAAATTTATAGTTGCCTACAAAATTATTCTTTGGCAACTGTTATTAAGAGAACAGTTCTTAAACGGTTCTCCATATAGGGTCAGGTGCTGATTTGGAAACAACAGACTATACCATTGAAATGTAATAAACTTGTTAAAAATTGTAAATGCAAGTGTTTCACACAATTTTAAGATTTGGTATAACTATATGCAAGTATGGAACAAGTATGCAAGGAGCACTGTGGCATTGTACATGAAATACAAAAAGAAAAGCCCTTTGTCACAAGAACGATGTTGCTTTTCACTACCACCACTGTTAAAGTTGTCTTAATGAAAATTTATATAACTGCAGCTTCTTATGACTTAAAGTGAAGGTGACTACTTTAATAGCTCCTATTTGAAGCAAGGAAATGGTGTTTCTTAAGATATATCAATGTGGCAAAACACATAAAATCCTAAATATAATCTTTGAAAATTAAGCAAAATGTAAATAATTAATTTCTATTGTATTTAAATATCAGAAATAATATCACATCACATTTGAAGCTATTGAGTAAAGGCACATGGGTGGGAATAAAGTGTTTTTAAACCAATTGTGAGCCATTTGTTGCTTTTAAAAAATAAGCAATAGCATTGTTTTTTAAAATATTTTTGTTATTAACTGTGCAGAGTATATTTAATTTAAATAACCACAGATTATTTAAAAACAAAAAATGAAATAGAAATGTTGGAATATTTATTTACCCTGATTTTTTAAATCCTAATTATCATATATGTTTGTTATTTTTATTATCAAAGGCCTGTTGCTAAATAATGTAAATTATTCATGACACACAGTTGACATGTTGGAAGCATATTTTTTTAAAAAGTAACAATTTCACAATTATTTTTTTGACTTTCAGTCTGTTTTTACCATCATTACTAATACTGAAATACAAATAAATTATATTGAAAATACATACAAATGAATCTTAATATCAAATTCATTTTCATATTTATATTCAACATTTTATTTTATTAATGTACATAGAATATAAAGTACTAACTTATGCATATTTCAAAAGTAATTATAACAGTGAAGTTAGATTTTAATGAAAGTTATGAATTTTTCAAGATTTAAATGGTTACTATTCAAACTGTTTAACTTATTTTGCTGGTTTTAAACTTGTGTAAGCCAAAATTGATTTTTGTGTTAAGTTTGAATTAAATTGGACCAACATTGCAAACTATACATAAAAATATATACATTAACACAGTAGTAAGTCTGCTGGTTAACCTGCCGCATATCTAAACTCACACACCTCAGTCATAGGTTCAAGACTATAGTAAAACATCTCGAAAAAGTCTAGAAGTAAGACTAGGCGCTTACCTGAAATTTTGAATCTTATCGTGATAACTTCTCCAACAGCTTATTTTCAAATGGAAATTTGCTAATAATATGCCTCTGTATAAGTACAGTATATCCATAGAAAATTCTAGTCAATTGGTTATTAAATTTACTGCTTTACTGGGAATTGACAATTAGAATGATTTATTAGTATAGGCAAAATAAAAATGTGTATTATCCTCTATGTGGATAAAAGTTTTCATTTCCGTATTAATTTTTAGTAAATTTCCACTGGAAAGTGAACTTTTGGAGGTGCAATCATAGAATGATTTGAAATGAACGCTAATCAATTTAAAAAGTGTGACCACTTTCTGAAGTGTTACAAATTTTTAACAAAATGTACCATCATAATTAACTTTATATTTGCATTTAAATTTTGAACCATTTAAAATGGTAATTTATGCAGATTTGTGTGATATTGTTATTTGTTAGGAATTTAGTTTCATTTGGTCAGCAATACAGCTGTATTCTGATTTGATACCAGTTTAATAATTTCCCGAATTATCGTTTAAACATTAGAGGTGCTTTACATCAGACTGACAGCAGATAAAGTAGACCCTTGGATGTATATATGAATCTTAGGAAATGAGAAGAAAATTTGAATAGTTATTTTTAGGTATTGTTACAATATATATCTGCATAATAAATTACATATAGTCTCATTAAATGATGTTTCAAATTTAAACAGAAATAATATTTTAATTAATAATGTAAGTTAGGTTAATGATTGTTCCCTAATTTAGTACAAAGTAAACAGATTATCACATACCAATTATAATAAATTTAATTTTTAATCTATTTATATTTTACTTATTTTGCTTCAAAATTTTAACTAATTACACTAAATTAAATATTTCTATAAAACAAAATTTAATAATATAGCATTTTTTTTCTAAAATATACAGGAGTTATTTGTAAAAAAACATCCCAAATTTAATCTAAACAACATTAATCTTTGTATAAATAGTTCCGATTTTAGCCGTCAGGTAGCAGCAGTCAGCAATATTGGCAGGAAAAGGCGGCTGTCGTTTTTCACTTGTTTTTCAGTTCACAGGTCCCGGACTGACTCTACTTCCGGCGATTCAAAACAACCAAACAGTGAAGGGGTTTTATTGTGTTTACTTGTGAATAATGACGATATCAGTGTATTGAAGCAGTTTCTAATGGATGGTGAGTACTATTACAGGATTGTATTTAGAAATGAAGATGAAATCTTTGATCATATTTGCTTATTTTATATTCTACGTCTTAGAAATGACAAAACAGCTAATGGCGGCAATGTCAGACTAGAATAGGCCTTTTGTAAGCTGATGCCTTGGGCTTTAGCTTATTTGAGCTATTCTTGTAGCTAGAAACGATTTTGATTGTTGTAAATGTTTTGTTTATTCGTAATTAAAATTAGCTCCTTATTATTTGTATGATTTAGATTATATTATTCAATGGATATTTTCTGGTATTTGATATTGACTTTCCTAGGCTTAACTGGTTTATATGGCTAGGTTAGGGATAGGTTAGGTGATAGTGAAGTGTAAATAAATAGTGTTTTAGACTTGTTGTTTCACATCTTTATTCAAACTCAGTGATCATTTATATTTAATTTTTTGAAAATATGAAGTGTTCACATGTCTTATGTGCTAATAATTTGTAGGCTACTGTTTACTTGTGACATTATCTTTCTTAACACTAAGACATTCCTAATGTATACACATATGTTTTCATGATTTAATTTATGAATAATCACAGTTATATAAGTAATGCTATCAACAATTATAATTTAAATTAATAATAATAATCTTAAAATGTGAAAAATAAGTTTTTGTTTTTAATATTTAATGGAAACTAGAAATAATGAGAGTTTTGATTATCATAGTAGATTTTTGTTTGTAACTTGAATTATAATAATGGCAAGTTATTGTCATTTTTACAACCTATTACTAGGACCAAAAACAATATACATTGGACTAGAGAAATACGGAAACATTAGTAGCCTATCCAATTCAAAGAAATAAATTGCTATCTTTGTGTAGTGGAACCATATTTACTTGAAGATAAAGCTGTAGTTAAATTTAATATAAGGCAGGCATATGGCATACAATTAAATATTATTATAGAATGACTATAATAACAAATGTTTTCTTTTGAAAAAAGGGTCTAGGGCCTAATTTTAATAGGATATGCCTTTTTGATTTTAGTCGTGGATTGGCTTATGATTACATGTCTACTATGAAGTTGGTAAATGCATTAACTTATTTCAGCTGATTTTTTAAATCTTTTTCACCAAAATGCTTAATTAAATAAGTAAAAGAAGTAAGAATCCGAAGTATAATTTTTTAAAAACTACGGGATACAAACTAACCAAACTACAATTACTGACCTTGTTATCTCAATAGCAGATACAAGATAGCCATTGCTATTTTATAGAAGAGTGATACTTTGCTTAATAAATCATCCATACTCCAAACAGTGTAAACAATAATAATATTAATAGTCCTGTGAAAAATTGTATAAAATCGTAACGTAATAAACTTTGTACATATTAATATTACTTAATTTCATTATACAGTAATTAACAGAAAATGTGATATAGTTACATAATAATAAGTTGAGATATATTAATTACATAAATACCATACAGTTTACTGCTACATACAATTTATGAAAATAAAGTGTTTAATAGTAGGCTATAAATATAAGTTCTAAGATATTGTACTAAGATTATTTAAGTTAATGTAAACGTTAGTTTTTAAAGAAATATATTTAGACTTTTTTATATTATACCTTAGACCTATGTTAATTATGTAGAATAACGACCTCTGGAATTTGTATGATACTTCTGACTTAACTTAACCTAACCTACTCTTTTTTATGAATATCTTTTTGGCAGAGAAAGCTGTAAAACATTAAAGTGAACAATTAAAAAGAGAATTTTATTAACCTAGATTCACTAGACCTACCATTTGTAAATAATCTGTATGCCATCATAATTAGTATACTTCCAAGTATATTGCATGTCTGAGGTCTTGTGCACCATAAGGTCATTTACTTCCATAAGCTTTAATGAGTATAAAGTACGGACTTTAAGAAAAAACTAGGTAATCTGGATCAATAAAATCAGTTCAAAAATTTCTTGTGTGTTTAGGAGTTTGTGTATCCCTTGGTTACCTGATAAGTGAAGCAGATATGCTTTTGGTTATGTGAGTGTGTAAAACAAAATTGTTTTCTTAATTGTATGGTATGCATTCTTATTACGTAAATTTTTAATATTTTTTTTGCATTTTTGTTGTATTGCTTTTTTTTTGTTCGTTTTTATTGTGTTGAGGTTAAGTTGAATAGACGTTATGGTCCCAACTTCGCCTCTGGAAATAAAGTAAATAAATGAATAAAAATAAATAATATAAGAAGGTGCTAATGAAGCTAATAAAGTATATTTATCTTTCTGATAAAGTATACTATTTTTTATTAGCCATTTTAATGATAATGTCTGGTTTTATAAACGTCTGTTCTATATAAGTCTAACCATATAGAATTCTTTAATTCTTACAATTTTTTTAATAAATTTTCTAAAATATCAAGCCGTCTTAAAAAAAATTGTTTAATATAATCAAACATTAATAATAAAAGGTTTTGAGACATTAAAATGTCAATTTTGACATTGTCAAAGGATTGAGCGATAGGCCAACTACACTTAGCTATAGTATTTTAGACATGAGCAGGTTCGAATCCTGTATCAGGTTTAAAGGAAGGCTAGAACCAGCATTAATGTTTTAATGATAAAGGATAATAAAAAAAAATCATTCAGATATAATTTTTACCTGCAAATCTAACCCAACATGGCTTTGGGTGGATCATTAACAGACCATGTCAGAGTGATGTATGAAAACCATATTGGAAATAAATTTTTACATAACCTGAATCGTAATATTATTATGATTGCTCATAAAAAAGTAGGGAATTTAGATCAGTAAAATGTTCTTTTTAATTGTAGATTTTCATGTGTTACAAAACTAGTTTATCTTAGTCAAAACAAGGTTTTATATTCATGTTCAGGAATATTTATTACTTCCAAAAAAATTTCAAAAATTGTTATTTTATATAATTACTTACATTATAATATACCTGTACCACTAGTAGTTGGTAGATTTTGATGAAATTATATCTACCATGAGATTATGAAAAGTGTAACTCAAAGTACAGACACTTGTCTATAGTCTAGGCCTACCAAATTAAAAATATCCTTAATTTTTTTTTGACTGTAAATTATTTGCTAATATCTTTTTAATATTTATTATAGAACCTATTTTTACTGTAGGCTAGCTTTTTTTATTTTTCAACAAAATTGTTATTATTAATGCGGAATTATGTTTTTGGTAATATTAGTTGTGCATATTGTTAGGTACATGTTTGAAACATGTCTGTATTGTTACGAGCCACTGGTACAAATATCATTGTTAAACCTACTCTGTAATGTACTTTTATGTTCCAGATATACAATCATGGTGGGAAGTTCCAAGTATAGCCCACTTTTGCTCATTATTTCGTGTAGCATTTAATCTGTTGGATTTTGATATTGAGGTAAATGTTTAAAAAATAGTGAAAAAATTATTAGAAAATCTATTTTATGGGCGTCATAATGCTTATAAAATTATTACTGAAGCCTTCTGACAGTGTAATTTAAAATTCCAACAACAACCTAAATGCCCCCTTGCCACTTTACTCTCTTTATGTTTTGTGTGTTTGCTTAGCAAAAGCTATAAATCATTCAAATGTTTTTCAAAGTTCTTCTGCATTCTTTTAATTGTTGTTTATGCAATCAACTGATTGTCATATTTACTTAGTAACAAATAGTTATACAAACAAAATAAATAACCACTCATTGTAAGCCTTGATGACAGTGGTTTCCAGTATCTTTTTAATTCTGGTTCATCAGGATGGCCATCACTGTTAGTCTTTAGTTTCTTAGTTCTGTTAAAGACACTACATGTTTAGCGTAGCCGTGTTTCAGATGGAAATATGAAGTATGTATTACTAGAAAAGCGCCCTTTCTTCAAGAATTAGGGAATTAAAATAGCTTTGGAATTTTAAGTTGATCTGTATCCATTTTTTAAGAAGGTTCATTATTAAAAATTGTATACTAAAACAAGTCCACTTAGAAATGTGTACAGTATATTTTACACAAATATTTTTAGTAGTCTGTGCCAAGTTTCGAATGATTTTTATCATTGACTATTAATTTATATTTATTTACATCTCAAATAACTGATAATTTGTTTACATATAGTGGACTATTTATTTCCTTACTTATTCCTTTTACACCAAACTAAATAAATTTTTAATGCAGTGCAGTTAGCGAATTTACCATCACAAGCAGCATATAGGCACAACCAGAAATCATGTTTTTGTATTACATATTTGAATTTTTAAGATAAAAGATTTGTTTAGCAACTTTCATACAGCAATATTTTCATACAAAACCATGTTAGGTTCTTGAGCAATTTTTTAAAAAATGTTCCCAGTTGGCCTCACAAGGCATGAATCATGAAACAAGATTGCCCTATGAACTAAATTATACACACACCTCAAAATGAAAAATGGTTTTACAAGTTTTAGTGAAATAAAAGTGATATTTGTATTATTCAGTGATAAATCTTACATTTTATCTCATATAAAAATTAATATTTCATGCACAGAAAGCAATTTTTTGAAATCGTTATCTTATTCTATACAACTAGTAATGTTCAAAAAATCTCTACAGTGACAATTTTTGACTCCCCTCAAAAAAATATTCACTATAATATTCAGAATAACGTATATTTTTAAAAAAATAATAAATTGTCAGATAACGGTGGTCACGTTATTCACCACAATTACCATTTTATTAATAAATAGGTAAGAAAATCATACAGTACTGTGAAGTATAGTACAAAGCTGTATATATCCTACTGATTTTTAAAAATATTTCTTAATTCAAATTTTTGGTTGTTTGTTTTGACTTTGAATAATTCATAGTTAACTATACTAAAAAATTGCTCTAAGATGCTTTTAAAACTAAAAAAAAAGGTCCTGTATTTTCAATATAATATATTCATAGAAGATGTGCATGTAAGCTGTGTGTAACATGTTTATTGTTTGTATAGGAGCTTGAAGAAGCCCTCTTAACAGATGGTGCTGAAGATTCAGGCAGTTCTTTGCTGCAAGAATTAATTGTACGATTGCTTTGTGGGTGCTTGGGTAACAATGGAATATCTACGTTCAATTATCAGATGTTCCTGCGGAGAATATTCAGGCAAAAGTGCAGAGTAAGTATTATCATGCAAACTTATATTGGAATCATTTGTACAATATTTCAGTATATAAATGTTTTAAAAATATTAATGCTCAATATTTTGACATGTTTTTGCTCAATATTTTCAAAAGTTGTTTGCTCTGAGAAAAAAGCAAAAAAAAAAAAACTTTTTTTTAGCCAATCTGATATTGCTTATTTATGATTGTACTTTATAGACTTACTTTAAGATTTTCCCGCAGGGGGGGTGCAGACTAGCTGCACGTATTGAGAGGATTTAGATGTCCCTTGCTGTACCCGAGTCTAACACACACTTACACCACTACACTTACAACTTAAACACTTTACAATCTCACTTACATTTAGGGAGGCAATAATAGCCTTAATGTGCTTTTCACCTTAAAATACAAAAAAAGGTGTAAGATTTTGTATGTGTTGGTCTATTAACATTTATATTTTGTGTGAAGAGTATTAAAAGCCTACAAAGTAAATTAGCTTCAAAATATTTTTATTTCTATTGGAAATAAGCTTTCATGATGCTTTCTGTTTAGTGTACGATTTTTGTAACTATTTTGTTTACAATCTTTCATTTGGTACTTTTTATTAGTAAAATGTTTTGTTTATGCAAAAATATGGTATCACTAAGTACTTAATATGTAATATAGTATATAAATATAGTACTTAATATAAATATAGTAATAATATGTAAACCAATAAATATAGTAATAAAAATAATACAACATTAATCTTTTTTTTTTGTGTACAAAGTTGTTTTTCATATTATTAAAAATATGAATTAATAATCTTTAAAATTAATTTTTTATGACATTACTTGGATATAATGTCTTTTTTATTGTCCCTTCAGTGATGTTATGACAAAGTTCCACTGTATTTACACTACAAAAAAGTTCATTTTGTAATTTATGCATTATTCAAATTATACTTGTTAATTTTTTCTAGAAAACATATTTTGAATATACAGTAGAGTCTTGATAAACTGACCTAGACCAGGCGCACCTGGGTCGAATTAGCAGGAACGTCAGATTACACGGAGAACCATTGAAAGAGCCGCCTGGCCTAGGAACCGGGTTCGATTCCCGGCCAGGGCTTGGCATTTTCATACGCTATAAATCATCCCATCGTCTGCATTAGCCCAAGTGTGCACAATAGTCGGACGTTAAACACCAAAAAAAAGAACCATTGAAAATGTTTAAAGTATTGAGTTGAATTTATTATATAAAAAGCTTTGAATTACATGTATTATTACTAACTGTATTGTACTAAAACATAAAACAGTACACAGAATCTTACTATAATAATTAAGGGCAGTATGTCAAATTATCAAATTTGACAATAAAAATTGTAATTGTTTTTTGTTTACCAAATGTTTGACGTTTTCTCTCTGCTACATCTCGCGTGAAACAGTCACCTTTTTCCTTCTAGAAGCCATCACAACACCTTTTAAAAAACAGCAAATAAAAAAAAAGATGTGAAACGTTACGAATCACAAACAAGCAAAGTGCACTCTAAACGTCAACTGTTCCACGAATCAGCAATGAACAAACAGAGCAGGTATAAAGGTGGACGTCCCTCTCTTTATTTTGAATAGAATATAGGTCATCAGCTGGGCACGTAAGTGACATGTTGGTGTAAAAGTCTGACATGTACAGACTAGAAATTAAAAAAGTGGCGTGTGAACATAGTACATTTCATTTCTCTACACTTATTTTAAATTGCTTGAAATATTGTTCTGTGAGGCTAGGTTGGATTAACAGAAGCTCGGATAAGCGGGACCCTACTATATCGGTGAACCCTCAATTAACGGACTTATATAGGAGATTCTCCCTTTTCCGATGTGGAAAATTTTTGATAATCAGTTTTTTTCAAAAACAACAAACAATTGAACAATTGGTAGGAAGGCAAAAAAAACTGAAAAAGCAGGTTTTGTTTGACACATGAGTACAACAGAATCAATAACAATGAAACTGGCCTAATCTTTGAAGTTTAAACTGACTCATTTTTTATATTTAGGAATCTAGTTTTCATAAATGTTCATACACATACGTCTACTTCGGGTAAAAAAGGTCACCAATATTGAGGAGTTACAAACTACTATATTGTAGTTTTTATCAACATTTATGTTTCAGTAATCGCTCATGAAATGCAGAGGTTCGGTTTTACAAAAAGGCCACCGTTGGTACACAACTAGTGGTTAACAAGTTCCTATAGTGTACATAATTTCTTGAATAAACATTTAGTACAATAAGCATATCAATTAATTTTGAGGTTGTAAATAACACAATTTATAAATATGCCAGAATACTGTGCGTAAAAGGAGATTTGTGCTATACATATTACTTTTTAACATGACACTTACATCTTTTATGTTCAACCTTTTATGTTATTTATGAAGTGAAATAACAAAACATAAACTTAATATTTTATTAACATACTCAAATCTCCATTATACATTGAAAAATGTAGGCTTATTTGAGAGCAGAATAAACGTAGTAAGGGGATTGACTTGTTCTTCATCTTGATACAGCTACAATTAGTCAAGAGCATCTATTACATGCATATGTATTAATTTGTAACACTTGGAATTTATGTCCATAAATTTATAACTACAGCGATTAATTTATAATAAACACACTGCTGGATTCAGTAAGGAGAAAGTAGCCGAAGAAATTTATTTATAGGGAGTTAATACTTTATTATTTAGGTAATAAAATAATTAAATTTTTGTTATAATTTAGTGTACAATTCAAAACAAAACATGTAGCATATGAGAATACGTATGTAACGCTGCAATATTTGTCAGCGATATTGTCAGGTTTTGTCAGCGTTCATTTCCTACAAATTGTTAACGTATGTGAATCTTAACATTTGCAATTAATATTATGCCTATTTCATACAATGCCTAAGTCATCCAATCAATGAGCATCTTTTATGTAATTGTTGATTAGGGTCTGCATAATATATAATCAGATTTCTTCACATAAATCAAATTCTATATCGTTGAGTGTCACCTATAGTCTCATAGTTGGCAATTCTAAACACATGATCCTTTTTCTCAACTATTGAACATATAACAGTCTGAATACTTTTTAAAATTATTCTGAATACTTTTTTTAAGTAAACAAAAACACTCTGTGGTGCTTCTTATTTCTCAGAATTATAAGGAAATAATGTAGTTGTAATAGCAGTTTATCAAATTTATTTTACATTATTGCATATTAGAAAGGAAAAGTAGTGGATATGCAAAATCCACGGAATTGATAAATGCATGATCAGTGAATGATTACTGTATGTATAGTTTTTTGAAAAAATCCTAAATAAATTATATTCCGTACATTAATTTATTTCTTTACATAATTTTATTTAAATAACCTTAATTCAGTGTTTTCCTTACAAATACATTGTTTGAATTTAATGTACTGAACATCATGCCTTCCGAGTTACAAACTGTTCAACTTTCGAACAGCTGTTTTGAATATGGATTTTGTTTTTGATAATTGGATATCCATTAAACGAGGATATAATGTATGAATAACGACCTACAAAAATAACTGGATTTTTAATATCGTTTAGGAATATGGAAGAGACAACCCATTCAATACCGATATGGATTTTCAATTCCTACCTCTACGAACTAAAGTGGAGATCCTACATGCCTTATGTGATTTTCGTTTGGATGCAGAAGATGTACTTGAAGTCCTTAAGGTAAGAGAAATTTGATTGAGCTAGTTATTATATAATTTACGTTTGTTATAGTTAATGGATAGACATTGTAAAACATTATGTTAGTCTTTTATATATATAACCAAAATTTCAACACAGTCATATTTTGCATTTCTAACAACTATAGAGAAATCAGATATTTTTTGATTATTTTATGATAAAGTAATGGGTGAAGTTATTGTAAAATGAAAGTTTGTGAGTTTGGGTGGTGAGCATGGAGTCTGAAACTGAAATTGCTCTTTTGGCTTCATAATACCATTGTATTCAATAAGTCATGGTAAATGGTTTCCTTGTTTGGTGGCTGAAATCAGAATTCCAGAGAATATTTTTCATACTGAAAAGTGTTTAAAGATTGGCATGTCATGCGATTGCAGGAGGGATTAGTAATGCTCCTGGTGTGGCCCTTGATTGCTTTTTAAAAATTCTTCCATTGATCTGTTCGTTTAAGTAATGGCAGGGAAGAGTGTTTACCTTCTTTTATGCATAATGCTCTGGAGATGTCAACATGACCATATGGATATTCTGTGACAATGGGGGATCAAGACTTTGTCATGATTTTGGACCACGTGCTGACCCCTTCCCCAAGTTATTCAAGGTTATCTCTGAACGAAAAGAGTGGATTGAGGGATGAAGACTTGTGCCATCAGGAGGATTAGAGTGGTATAGGTGGTTCTAAGACAGGTAGAGCAACAAGGGTAGGATATGTAGGCAAGAATTTGTCCTTTTCATGAAGAGTTGTTCCACAGTATTCCAGTCTGTAGTTATAGCTCGGATGGAGTGTGTTGAGCATAGGAACAATTAGAAGAGAAATTTACACTGACAGCCAGACATTTTTGAAGACATTACTCTCAAATGAGTTCAAGACAAAGCTAGTTTGGAATTGCATGAATCCTATGGCACAGGTATGAAACCTGAAGTGTTGTGTGCTAGAGCATGCTAGGGTCCATGGAAATGAGCGAGCCGATCCAACTGGTAAACCGAACAGCAGCAATGAAATTCTCTGGACCTGAACCATTCTGTAGTATATTACACATGGTGGTTATACAAGCAGTACTTGAAAAAGAGCGTGAGAGAAGATAGAAGGGTACAGTGGCACTACAGATGAATCTTACCCTTCTGTAGAGACATTCCTTTTAGCTTATTTGTGCTTAGTGCATGCAATATAAGGAAAGTGATAGCCATGATTACAGAACACAGTTTTTTTAGGATGCATGCGCAGGATAGGTATCTACAGCAGCCCACATGTGTGTAGGAAATGTGAACTGCAGTAAGGGACTGCAGAGCAGAGCATCTGCTTTTGATTTATATGATTTTGGAGCAAGAAGAAAAACAGAATCTTTGGAAAAATGACCAAAGGACTAACTATTCCTTTGGAGAATCTCATCTTTAAGTCTTAGTTGACTACAGAGTTATCCAGGTAAAGCTGTAATAAATACATATCCATTGTTTTCCCCTATGCCTAAATTTTTAATATTTTAAAGATAAATTGTAAATATCCGGAAAAATCAAAACTTTGTGGATGAATATTGATCACAGCTTCCGGTGACGTGTGTTGATATAATTGTAAGGCAAAATATAAAGGAAAATTAGTTTTTAATTATAACATTGTTTTTATATGATTCTTCTATCAAAAACTGATTTGAGTTCTTTTAGAATAACAAAATGTTTTTTGATGTTATTTAGAATTTGGATTCAGACAGTTTACGGGTTCATCCACTTGGATATGATGAAAACCATTCGGCATATTGGTATTTTTATGGTACACGACTCTACAGAGAAGATTATCCCAAAGCTGTAAGTACTTTTCTAAGTTAATTCTTTTTCATATTTTCCAGTCACTATATTTGAAATACAAGATACCTTTTTTACTTTACTGATATTAATAGTGTGCAAAGGCGATTCTGGTGGTACACAGGTGTGTCAAAAAAAATAACTTTCAAGTTACTATTTTCTAGTTTTTTTTTTCAAAACAAAAAGTTAATTCTTGAAAA
This sequence comes from Callitettix versicolor, assembly GCA_022606455.1. Taxonomy (NCBI): domain Eukaryota; kingdom Metazoa; phylum Arthropoda; class Insecta; order Hemiptera; family Cercopidae; genus Callitettix; species Callitettix versicolor. Next base: position 35,237,459 of record CM040183.1, on the reverse strand, counting down.
AAAATAATTTTCGAGTTTTTTTCAAAACAAACAAAAAGTTAATTCTTGATACACATACGTCTGAAAATGCATTTATTGATTTATGTTGCCTTTTTTACTTTGGTACTGTAATAAGCCTACTATTCTGTTCACATTTCCCAATCTGAAATATAAGACTTAAGTGGAAATATTACCAAAATATTACCAAAACAAAGCAAACGTTTCGCTCAGAAAACCTCTAAACTCATAATTTTGAAACCAGTTTTCATAAATTTCCTTGGACCCCTGCTCTACTATGATGTACTTCATACCCTTCAGACGACTAGCTATTTTATGAATAGTTGGATACTTAACCAACCTTGTGGACATAATTTATTGGAATATGATTTTATTGTTTTGTAGCGAAAGGTATTTCTCTATTATTCTGAATGCATAATCATTTGGCGAAAGCTGCTTTTATTGTTTGCAATGCAAATTTGAAATCAGTCATGATAGAAATGTTTTCCCTTCATTTTTTATAAATGGTACTCCATAAAAGCTGTGTTTATTACTAACAGTTCTCCACAAATATTTGATACCCGATTTGTACATACATAATATATTTCCTGTGTTTCACCAGTAGTGCTTTTCCTGATTTTGTGTGCAAATTATCTAGTGAACAATCTGAATATTTTTATGTATCCTGAATAATGATTGGAAATTTCTAAAGTTTTTGCTTGAACATCTTTATTTAGCATTTAGCATCTTTGTTTTTCGTTAGTTTTGAAGGTAAATTATCATAATTGTTATTTGAAATCACTCATTTGGATAGAAATAAAAGTTTGATAAAGACTGGCATTTTTTTGTGTAGTACAGCTGTTTTGTAAGAGAAAACTTGCTTTTAACCCTCCAGAATTGGCCTCAACTCTGTCATTTGTTTTTTTGTTTTGTTTATAGGTTTTATACCAGTTCTCTCATTAAATGTATAATCTAGTAGTTCTATTATTTAACTCTTTGCTGTTACTGGTGTTGATTTAATGCACCCAAATACAGTTCTCAAAGTAGATGAATGAATGCTCTTGGAGTTTTCAGTATGTTTTGTCAAATGAGTCACAAATCTCAACATTATACTACCTTTGATCTAAGAAATGTAGAGCATTCTTAAGATATCTGCATCCCATTTGTGATTTGCTATTTAAGGCGTTTATTCCATTGGTATAATTATCTTTTTATGCAGTATTGACAGTGTTTTATTTATATTTTTTAATATTTAATAAAATTCTTACTGTGGGCATTCTGTTTTGTAAGAAGTTTGTTTATATATTTAGTTTAGCAAAGAATTACATTGTTTTGCTTTGGATTTTGGTGTCCTTTTGTCCAATACAACCCTCCGACTGTTGGATACGCTCTGAATCTGTACTACACTGCTATTATTATTACATGCGTAGTGTCAGGTCTAGATATTTACTTTTTACAGTATAATGAATCAATACTAACCCAATACACATCTAAAAAACACTACAGACATTGTTTTACTTACTTTCAAACAAGCTTAGTAGGTCCAAAGTTATCTTTGTGCACTGGAAAACTAGCAAAAAACAAATAACTGACTCACATGCAGACCTAGACCACTTGGTCCAATATCGCAAGAATGGCTTCCTTGTGCCTTAGTACACCCGACAGTGATAGGTGCTGATACTGTGGCTAAAGTTTGTAACACTACATGTCTAATACTGCAAGAACTTCCCCTAACATTAGCAATTAACGGTTAATGTTTGATTGTAAGAATTGTCTAGTAGAGAAATCATATTTCACACTATTTAAATTGGTACGAACTAAATTTGTTTCTTTAAATACAGAAAAAGAAGAAGAAAAAATTACGAGAGCGTGAGAAAAGACATGGACGGAAGATGTCTAGGGAAAGTTCAGGTGGTGAATCCGAACCTGAAATGGGTTGTGGAGAGTGGCAAGTGGTATGTTACACAGAAAGTGATTGGGAAAGGCTTTCTCTCAAGTTGGAAGACTCTCATTGCAAAGAGGAAAGAGCTCTTCATGCAGTTTTAGCAGAAGATTTCCTTCCTGAAATCCCTAGGTTATTTGAAGAAAAGGAAAGGCTGCAGAGGTAAAAAAAACCTGTTAAATATTATGGAGATTCATTTTCAGTTTTTGTCTCTTTTTCAGTTAGTTTGAATCACAGTTAATTATTTGTTTACTTTAAACATTAAAATTAGTTTATTTTATTTATGATGTAATTCCAGTTTCCTTGTGTTGTCTGCCTATTAAATTGTCTTTTATCAAAACACTCTTTTAAAAAGTTATTCATACTCTATATTATAATATCATTATTTCTCAATTTTTCCCTTAATTTTATTTCTTAACAACTTTATAATCAACCATGATAATCAAAAACAAATTAAACAACAGTAAACACATTGGGTCACTTAAAATAAAAGATGTAGTCTTGAGTTGATTAGTAGGTATTAGCCCAATAACTCACAGTTTTTTGGTTGTTTTGATGTCTTTTTAAGTTAACTAAATTTAGGCTTAGTATGGTAATTTTAATATATAATACACAAATTTCCACCTGTCTAAAATTCATCTCTGTTGTTCTACAGTTGGCTTTTTTCATTTGTTCGTGACCAGTGATGTTATTTTTAAAATGTTGTTTATAATTTTAGGAAACGTTTATTGGAAATGCAGCCAAGAAGGCAGTCTTCACGCATAGAAAAACTTAAACACCAGAAAGAAACAGAAAAGAAATTAGCTCAAGAAGAAAAAGAAATTAAAGATAAAGAAGAAGATAAAGAAAAGCTTAAAAGAGATGCAAGATCAAGGTATTTTTTAAAATATTGATACATATTTAGTTAAAATAATAAAAAAGTTAACAATATTTTTGAAATTTTGCTGTGCAATAATAATAGCCTGGATCTCGTATCCATATGTTAATATAGGACAGTCTTAGAAACAAATAGGTCAATGCAAGGAGAACTGTGGTATATATAAACGCAAAAAGGAAATCCACTTTGCCATAAAATGAAAACTAATTTGAAATGAAAAGAATTAATATCAGACTGTTCATCTTACTTTATCCTGATGTACATTGCTACCATCTTCAGAAGGATATCAAACAGATGTAATACTAAAATACAAACTCTGGTTGAGTATATGGCCTAATCTTTCTCCCAGCAATGACAATTTGTCCATAAGGCTTCTTAGGCGCAGCCTACCTAATAAAATGAAAAATAATATTCATAAATAATTTTTCACCAAATCAATTTTAAAAAAAAGGTCATATAAGCGTCAAAATAACGATACACTTGGATAATATTTGATGTTTGGTGTTAGACGTGCAGTCTTAGTTGTTGCAGGTACTAACCAGAGCAACAAACTACTGCATGCAGTATAAATGGAATATACAGCAAATAGCTGAAACCATGGGATGGCTGTAAATCCAGTCAACATGTTTGGGACTGTATTTTGCAGCCCTCAGGCGGTATCATACTACTCAGATAGCAGCTAGCCAACATAACTGGCACTTTGTGTTTACAGAACACTGTCACATTGCAGTAAACCGTAGACACTTCCTCCTCACCAACTGTCAAACAAATGATCTTCACAAATTCAGATAGTTAATGCTAGACTGCTAGTAGGCCTACTCGTGAATTGGTGATTCATGTTATTGTTCTAGAGTGTGAAAAGAGCTTGGAGCACAGGTTTAAGTTTAAAAGTGTAGAGCTTTTAAACTTAATATGGTGATTAATGAACTAAAAAATCCTCCCAAGAGTAGAACCAGCTATGTTGAGAAATTAGCTTTGCGTAATTATACTGATTTTTTTTTTTAATTCCGAAGGAGGTGCCGTCATTATAAATGAGGAGAACTAGTTCCATGGTTCTACGAGCCGCCATTAGAACAAACAATAGGCCTGTACTAGCTTACTCTTGGCACTGTAAGTCTTTATGTGCTTTTTGCCTTTAAATCTAAAAAAAAAACTTTTGTGGCGAAGAAATTTCCTCTTTGTATTTGTACTGTATTATGCACAAGTCACTTTTAAATTGATGCAATATTAAAAGTATCATCGGTTTGCAGCTGTGTTCCTCCATCCTATTTCCAGGGATAACAATGTATATTTTTTCAAATTTGAATTTCAAGACATATTTCCTGTCTCCTCCACCAACTGCATAGATTTGGTTTTATCTGCATTTTTATTTCTAATCAAATTATTTTTGCAGTTCTCTCCAATGTCAACGTCATCAGCGTAACCAAGTAATTGTGCAAATTTTAAAAATTATCTCAGATCTTTTTGTATGGTCCAACAGCTTTCTCTACAACTAAATATAAAAGAATAATGCTCAAGCATCTCCCTGTAATGTCCAGTGCATACAACATGTTTTGATTGTTCCATCATTATTTTTACTAGACGAATTAACTTTATTAGGATACTAATTTTTTTCATTCCTTGATAAAGCTGAATTTTACACTAAGTGAGTAATTATCTTATATTCCTAAGATAAATAATTCTGTTTCGTTACTACATTGTTTTTTTGTTTTTCACTATAAATACAATTTTTTATGCACAAGTATATACATTAGTAAAATCTTTGAATGTAGTACGAGGGTGGTCTGATAAGTTTCCGACCTCAGCATGAAGATAGCAGCACTCGTCGGTGGCAGCACTCGAATGTTGTTGTTCATCTGGTGACAGTTACCAAAGTTTCAGCCATTTTGGACACGCAGTTGTGTAACAGTCGTTTGAGTGAGTTGATTGAGTATTTTTATGAAAATGGACAAAATCGAGTATCAAGCTGTCATTAAATATTTGTTTTTGAAAGGCAATACGCCAACACAAATCAAAGATGAGTTGGATTCTGTGTATGGGGACTCTGCACCATCATTTACCACAGTGAAATTTTGGGCAGCTGAATTTAAACGTGGCCGTAAGAGCTTGGGAGACGATGAACGTTCGGGACGTCTAAAAACTGCAACTACCGATGAAAACATCGCCAAAGTTCACCAAATAGTGCTAGATGTCTGCCGGATTAAAGTGAGAGAGATAGCAGACGTTATGAACATGTCAAAAGAACGTGTTTGTCACATATTAAATCAACATTTAGACATGAGAAAGCTGTCCGCGCATTGGGTGCTGCGTTTTCTCACGTTAGACCAAAAACGTGTTCGAATGAACATTTCCAATGCTCTGTTGGCGCAGTTTAGGCACAATAAATACCAGTTTTGGCGCCGATTAATTACTGTAGATGAAACTTGGATACACCATTATATGCCCGAAACAAAAATACAGTCCAAACAGTGGACTGCAAAAGTGGAACCAGCTCCAAAAAAAGCAAAAACTGTTTTTTCGGCTGGGAAAGTGATGGTGACTGTTTTTTTGGGATAGTCATGGAGTTATTTTAATCGACTATCTTCAGAAAGGAAAAACCATTACAGGAGCATACTGTGCATCATTACTTGACAAGCTGAAGTCAGAACTTGCGGGAAAACGGCCACATTTGCAGAAAAAGAAAATCCTGTTTCACCAAGACAACGCACCGTCTCGCACCTCAGCGGTTGCCATGGCGAAAATCCACGAATTACGGTTTGAACTGCTTGACCATCCGCCTTACTCACCAGGTCTAGCCCCAAGCGACTTCTTTTTGTTCCCTCATCTAAAAATTGCGCTCGGAGGACAGAGATTTTTGTCAAATGAAGAGGCAATCACCTTCGTGAACAATTATTTTGCAGAGAAAAACGCCAAGTACTATTTGGACAGGTTACAGAGATGGGAGCATCACTGGGAGAAGTGTGTAGAGGTACAAGGAGACTAGGTTGAAAAATAAAAAAAAATTCTGAAAAAATGTCTTGTATCTTTGTTAGGTCAGAAACTTTTCAGACCACCCTCATATAATCTTTAAAGTAAGTATGGTATGTGAGATGTCATATAATTCCTTTAAAAATAAAATACTTCATCTACAAATTATCTTTTTATTTTTACTTAAATATTTGAAAATATACTTTCCATCAGGCAAGGCCGAGAACGACGTGCATTATTGAGGTCAATATCACGGTCCAATTCTACATGTGGCTCTAGTATTGAAGATTCTAGTACTTTTTTAGAGACAACGGAAAACAGTCAACCTCGAGGTAGACAAACTAACAATTCTCTTTCATCTGCCACAGGGCAGATCATCATACAACCTTCGAGACAGAAACTTCGTACTTCTCAAGTGTAAGTAAAGTCGTTTTAACTAAATGTAAAGTAACTCGTATCAGTGCATGCTAACAGACGATAAGTGCGTGTGTGTTAGAACTTTTTAAACTGTCAGGTTTCATTTTAAAATTTTTAAGTAACTAAAATATTAAAACTCTAATTTATGCAGATTTTTTTACGCTGATTAGAAATGTGAAATCACATTTAAAAAATGTGTTAAGTTGAAAGAATATTTATTTCTTAAGACTTTGAATAGCCAGAATTTGAAAACAAAATATTTTCAATGGCTTATGATCTTTTCCATGCTAACAAAATCAATAATTGTATCAAGTTTGAGTAAAATTGGACCGAAACTGTGAACATTAGAATTTTTGACAACCCTTAAAAATCTGGTCTTGAGATCAGGATTAGTGCTTGTTACTGTATCTGGTTCTTAAAATCATTTCCCAAAGGAAATTGTTTGAAAGCAGTAAGTCCTAAGAAAAATTGAAGCAAAAAATATGTTTTAATACATGTATTTTATGCTAGTAACTGTAATGAAGATGAGGGATCTGTGTGACACACAGAATTTTAGTGTCTAGATTCAAACCTGCATAATGGTCTAAGTGTCAGTAAACTGCCTGCTATACTACTAACTGAGAAGTTCTCCCTTTGAAGCAAAATGTTCAATAGAACTTTATGTTAAGTTTCAGGTCTGGTGTTTAGGAAAACACAGTTTCATGAACTACCTTCTTAATGTTACCACAATGTAAAGAATGTTGGGACTGGCACAATGTTGTGTACTGATGGTATTTGGAGCCATTAAATTATATATTATTGTTTCAGGTTTCGTCAAAGTGAAGAAGATCTGCAAACTGGTTTATATAAAATTCTCGACAGGTTAAAAAATCACGACGATGCTTGGCCATTTGTAGATCCCGTTGAAGAGGAATATGCGCCGAGGTACTACTCAGTGATTGCCAAGCCCATGGATTTACAGCGTATGGAAGACAAACTAGATTCTGGAGAGTATTTAACTTTCCAAGAGTTTAAAACTGATTTTCAGTTAATAATTGATAACTGTAGGCAATACAACGGCTCTGATAATGGTAAGTGAAAGAAAATAGTTATGAAATAATAATTAATTTGTAATATCGTTTAATAGTTCTCCAGTCATTAGTGAATTTCCACTATAAAAATGAGCCATTGAAACAGTCATGATGACAAAACACATACACACACACACACACACACACACACGCACACACCAGTAATCAAATTCAATAATTAGGAAATTCATTCAACGATTTTAAAACAGCGGTTCAATCTTTGAACCTTCAATGAAGTTCAAATCTTGGAAAATTCATAACTTTGTTGTCTTAAATTTTTTTGAGAATCTGATTTTACCATCATAATGATCATTACAAACTGCATAAATTAGCATTTTGAATTTTCAAAATTGGAGAAATTAAGAAATTTCTTGATCTCGATGAGGGTTCATTTTTGTATTTTCAGTGCAATCTGAAAGTTTAAATTGCTAATATATGCAAAATTTAATGCTGATTACGATGATAAAATCAGAATTTCAAAAAGAGTAAGATTAAGAAAAATACTTCTACAAATTTGCTTCTATCATGTTAGCGAAACAGATGTGAATATTATTTATTTTTTATTAATTATGTTTTATTTATTGTGAGTTATATTTGTACACATTTTCTGTGTAATATGTCGTAGCATTATATTTTATGTAAATTTAGTATAAAAAAGTGTGTTTAATTGACAGATATTGCATTTTGGTATGTGAAAAATCAAATTATATTGTCCTGAGGGTTTAAAGGTACCTTCAGATGATCTACATATGTTTTTATGGTCTAAAAAAACTTGTGATGACTAATTTTTGTTTCAGCTTTGTAGTTTTGTCATCTGATGAAATGATTTGTTTAAAGCAAGTTAACAGAATCAAGTTCCTTAGATAGCTTCAAATATTGGAGCCAATATTTGGAGTCAAATAAATCAGCTACTAGAATAACTGTACTTTCACTTACATTAATTGATAATTATCAAATTTGTAAATTTAAATTTACTAATTATAAACCCGTGGTATTTAACTCGGCTCTTTCTGGCAACATTGGAAAACATTTCAAATTATATATTGTAGATATAATCACTAAATCTAGACAGAAACAAATGTAAATTAGAGGTATTAGTAAGGAAAATGGTAAGATGCATACGAATTACTCAGGAATGAAGCTTAGAATGATGTGTATGTATGTACTATGACAGAAAAACAGGTAAATCAACTTATCAGATAACAATTTTTAAATATTGTTCTAATATAACATGCCTGTCCAAAAAACAAGAAGCATAGTATTTTTAATTAGGTATATCAAAATGAATAACAATTTCCAGAAATAAACTAAAACTTCGTTCTCATTATTTTGCTCTGAACTTAAAATGTACATTTTCAAAACGGAACTCTTGACCAAAGTGCATAAACACAGATTCCATATTAGTCTTTTCAAAATCTATGCTAAATGTTAGTGCTTAATCACATAAAAGGTATATATTTTTTCCATTATACAAGATACTAGTCTGTCACTCATAAAATCAGTTACACAGTGGATTCAATGCTATATTACATTGCATTGAATCCTATATTACAGGATTCAGTATAGGGAGTTTATATTGAATCCTGTAATATAGGGTGTTTACTAGGAACCGCATGTCTTTGTATTGCACCCAAGTAGTGGGGGGGGATGGCGTTTGGGAAGGTCCTATTGTGTAGAGGGAAGTTGGAAGTTTCAGTTACACAATTTGGGACCTTGAGCATTGCGCCTTTGTTATGAGACAGTTTTACGTTAACAGTGAGTTCCAGTGAGACTTCCATGTAATGCCGCATTGGCCGATTCTGGATCGTAACACAATTTTGAGGTGGATGCATAATGTGAACACAGCGGGATCATTGATGAAAAAACCTCCAGGGCCATCAAAAACCATTCGTACGCTTGGAAATGTTGAGTGTGTGCGCATCACTATGTTGGAGAGCCCCAATCGTTTGCTAAGGAACGAGTCTCAAACCTCCGCATGTCTGTCTGTACTGTAAGAAGCATTTTGATTAAAGACCTCAAGTTCCATCCGTATTAAACTCACACTGCTCGAATTTCGATAGAATGTGTCTGACAAGCTTTCCCTGGAAAAGTAATTTCTCGTTTTGGAGTTGTTCCTTGTCCCCCCAGTCCCCTGATCTGATGATTCCGGACTTCTTTCTTTAGGGTTTCTTAAAATAACTGTTTACATTGAAAAACCACGCACATTACCAGAGTTGAAGGAAACCATCCGAAGAGAAATCCAAACAATTGCACAAGAAATGTTACAACTGTTATAAGAATAAATGTGTAACTTCAGGGAACGTCTGGAAACGTGTTCAGTCGGATGAGCACCATTTACACAATGTTATTTTGGCTACTTAATTTTTGTAAGATTGTCTTAAAATTCCAAGTTTGTAGAACACATTGTTTAAAAAAAATAAATTTTTGGTTCAAAATTTTAAAATGTGTGGCTTTTTGAAAACCATGCGATTCCCGGTAAACACTCTGTATAAGACCAGGTTGTGAAATGTATGACCAGTGATAGAGAATAAATTCACACACATGTGTGTGTGTGTGTGTGTGTGTGTGTGTAAGAACTTAAATAATGTAATTTGTATTTGTTTTGCTGCAGAATATACTGAAATGGCTGGGAAACTTCAGGAAGCATTTGAAGCAGCTGTTGATCGCTATTTAGAGACAGAATTGTCAACAGATGAAGAAGTGGCTGTAGAATTTCCGGGTGAACAAAAAGGAAGAAGAAGAAAGTTATCGCAAGCTGCTAGAGAAACACCTCCGGAGTCATCAAATAGGTATGTATTTCTATAAAAAATGTATAGTGAAAATTGTTTAACCAGTTAACTGGATGTTGTTGCGTATATAAAGCAATATTACAATTCTAGATTGATGTTTTTGTTTTGTTACAATGACAGTATATATTGTGACTGGAAAGTTAAAGGACATTTTTATAGTATTTCTGGTTGACAGTTTACCTTCTAAAGGAAATTTTTGATGCATGGTACCAGAGTACAATTAACAAGGCATGATATCACTTTCACTGAGAGGATTTAGACGTCCCTTGCGGTATTCGAGTCTAACACATACTTACACTTACAATACTACACTTACGACTTTAACACTTTACACTCACACTTACATTTAAGGAGGCGATAGTAGCCTCAATGTGCTTTTCACCTTAAAATAACAAATAAACAAAAAAAAATTCACTAATGAAGGACCCACTCAGAAGACCACTTGGAGTCTTGGAGCAGTCCAGGACTGGAGACTGGCATGAAGGGCTAAAGTACTTTTGTGTGACCACAATACTCCCTTCACCATTGTTCCCAACGGTAAAGTCTTCTAAGCTATGAGCAGTATGACGCCTCAAGAGATGCCTTAGAGATACGCCTCATAAAGTCAGCTTGTTTCTTCCCATTCCCAATTCTTTCAAGAGTGAGGTAACTAAACCCCACATCCACAGCTTAAAAGTGACAAATTTAGTTCTGTCAGAATAGATAAGCATAGGGGTTCATACTTATTGACTTGTACAAATGTTGGCTAAGGATGTTTGTCTCCTGTGGAATTGCCAGTTCAAGAATTACTGCTAGTTTCAGTTAATTTTAGAAAGTTAATATCCAAGCACAACAAAGTAATCACCACATCCTGTCGAAATTTGTATTGTTTATTACCAGTATCTATACAAATCTTTTAATTTCTAGCCTTCGTAATTATAGAAACACAACCTCATTGTCCTTAAAAATCATTAAGAACAAAACTTTTTTTTAAAGTTCGACCAATTTTGTTGTGGAGGACCTCATCATTTACACTGCTGTGATTGTAACTGTTTCTGAGTCATGCCCATATCACTTGAAATTAATTACCCTATTTCACAAATGTGGGTCAGTTTCGGCTAATGTCGTCTTGAAACACTTCAAGTTAAGTTGTTTTTTCTGCTGGATTAACAGCATTTCCAGAGTGATTTTTTTCAGACACTCAGTGCATGTTCATGTCTTCAGTTACAATTTTCTGAACTATGTAGATACTTCAGTGAAGTGGATGGCTGGGATACCTTTTGTTTCGTGGTCATCATTGAATGTGTTGAACCAGATAAAAACATTATCTAGTTTAATGTAATTTATCCTATTAATATAATTAAATTACCAGTATTAATTAATCACCCATATATTATTATTAAATTTGCCCTATTAATATAATTGTTGAAAAGTTAGAATTACTGCTTATATAACAGCTTTTATTTTTTCACTGTACAGTATAGTTTTTCACTGGATACATAGGTATTAAAAAAGTATGGTACCTAGTAAAAAAATTGTTTAAATGGCCATAAATATCCAAACCGTATATTGTATAGGTTGCTATGGCTGCAAACAATGGTCTGGTTCAGGTGCTGTCAAAAAGACTAATAAATTATTGTTATAATTTTTCAGAATCTGTTTACTGGATTTTGCTAAAATTTTAGTTAAATGTAAAAATTCATAACTCAGGGTGGTTTAGCATATTAGCAGTGAAAGAAATTTGTGGTTTGTGAATAAATTGAAAACCAAAAATAAATCCCACCTACTTTTGGATCTTATAGTCAGTTATTTTCTTTTACACGATTGATTATTTACAATAATCAAATACAAAATTTATATGTTTGTGATACATTATTAATAATTATTATCGTGATTGATTTCTGTAAATGGGTTGTCTGGTATTATTAATTTTATTTTATTGTATTTACTTTAAAAGCGTGAACAGATTTAATCCTGTCATAAATTTTATCTTGTTAAAGGAGTGTGGAAAGTGAAGCAGAGGATGGAATGAAGGAGGATGAATCAGAAGAAACAAATAGCCAAAAAGCAGAAAGTCAAAATAGTGACAGATTTGATAGAAGAAACAATAAAAAATCAGAAACAATTAAACATACCAAGAAAGCAGGAGTTATAAAGAATGTTGCTGATATAGAAGCTTTAGAATTAGCAACAGAGCAAACACTAAAGGTAAACATTGTCTTTTCCATGTTGCATTGCTTCCTTAATATCTATAATGCAACAAAAGCTTTAAAATCGTACATAAAGTGAAAAAAACATAACCAAAATTAAAATGTGTTTTGTACTGTAATTTATGAAAGATAAATTTATAGAATTATACGGTTCACTTTGTATTACCGAACTGTAGTCTTACTGTAAACATTAAGTTTAGTTCAATAAAATATGATGTTTCCAACTACACTAGGGATTCGGTAATCCAAACTTGATGGGACCATGGCTCTTTCTGATAAGCAGAGCCATAATAATTCGTCATTTTTGGTAGGGACTGAGACATCAAATAACACTATCGTGAACTGCCACACATGTGAATGTCTGATACAAATGAATGTTTTTTATAGGCTAAAGACAGTTTCCGTTTAATCGCTGTGTTTTGTCACAGTACTGGGTGTCTAGTAAAACTTACAACATAAGTATTAAGGTAAAATGTATTTAATAAGACTAAAAACAAATAAAAAATTAAAATTGAACATGAAGTATCTGTACTTCCAAATAATACACACATGATAGTCCAAAATATTGTTTTTAAACTGTCTACTTAAAAAAAAACAAAACATGAAAGTCTTGCTTTATAAACTTGTTTGATGATATAAAGAAAGTCTGGCCTCTTTGGTGCCTGTCCATCAAGATCACATATCTTACATTTTACTTATCATAAACTGTCATTATGCTGGAGTTTTCTTTTGATATTTGGTATGTTGTCATACATATAACTTATGGTATGGTTTTGAGGATGTCGCTTTAAAAAAAAACAACTTTTTATTAATTACAATAAGAATTTAATATGCACTTAAAAACTTATAATTATTACAAAAGTTCGTCTCATATTCATTGAGATGCCAACTGAGTGAAACCTCGACTAACACTGAGCTTATGCTCCTCCCTCTCCATATACAATAAAAATGCTTACCATGCTAAAAACTACATTGTCATCACTAAATCTAACAGTCTACAATTATTATCTGTATAACTAATGAAAATGCTTACCATGCTAAAAACTATATTGTCATCACTAAATCTAGCAAAGTCTACACTTATTGCCTATATAACTTATATGTTTAGTAGACGCAATATAACAATAGTGATACCAGTCAAAGTGGTGCTTGTTAAAAATGATACTTTTATTATTTTAAAAATTCTTAAGTTATGATTTTTTTTTTTTTTTTTTTTTTTTTTTTTTTAACGTCCGACTATTGTGCAACACTTGGGCTAATGCAGACGGTGGGATGATTTATAGCGTATGAAAATGCCAAGCCCTCGCCGGGAATCGAACCCGGATCCTCGGGGTGAAAGCCTAGTACTCTTAAGTTATGAAAGCAGTAATTCTGTACAATAGGCTATTTTTGTCAGCAATGAAAATAATAAAACCTTTTTATTTAAATTTGTTTAAATTGTTTTGAATAAACAAGATCTGGATAATTGCACCGCTAATGTAATATACAATACATTTAATATAGCACTAAACTTAAACATTTGAGTGACATTTGAGAAAATATGAATATGGCTTTTACCAAGAATCAGTTTAATTCAAACTAAAAATAAATTTGTGATAACTCTTTTTTCATCCATTTTCACTTGTTCATTTCCTTATCGTAGTGTATCTACACAAAAGCATTTTGTAGTAGAGTTAAAACTTTGCCCACCTTAAATTTTTAAAGTGTTTGTAATATTTTGTTTTCAGACATTACAGCTATTAAGAAAAGTGATAAAAATACCTCAGCAGATAGTCTTTGTTTTATTGGGACTTTATTTAAGTGATAAACACAAATCTGTGATTACAGTAAATTGTTTCCATTAAATTAAAAAACAAGACCATGGTCTTGGTCTCCATGGTTTCCATGGTCTTAAAAAATAAGACCAGTACAACAGCTCTTGTCACTGATGTAATTAACATGTTCATACTATCTCATTATCTGGTTGTTTTAGTTGCCATTTATTTGTATTATATACTTATAAAGTTTTAATTTAGATATATTACAACAGATTATTTTTGTACAGGATATTAACAAATGGCTTGATGATACTCCTAGATTTTCTGAGTTTTCTTCAGCTAGCAACTCACCCTCGCAGTTGCCACTAGCCGAAGAAGTCGATGGAGTTGCTGCTAGAATAGAGAATGAATATCGTGCTCGTCTCAAATTGGAAAGGCCTTTAAGGCACAAAGATAAGCTGGTAAGTATTGTAATTTAATGATATTTATTTTTTTTTATATTGAATATGGACCACTGACATTCCAGATTTTTGATGTTGAAGTGAATTTTTGACATACTTTTATATGTATAATTTTGAAGAAACAAATGTTCAGTAAGAAATTTCCCTATTTTGTCATTTTCCCAATTATCTGTTAAAATGTAGTCGTAAATATATATTTTTCTGATACAATGCACTTGTATTCAAAGAAAAGCTGTGACCAAACTTAGCGAGACTTAGGGTTATCTTATTTTACTTGCTTTAATTGTATGAAAATCACTGTAATCTGTTCCTGTTTAGATAGGACAACAGTCCTTGCTTGGGGTGGAAATGGCGCAAGGCGTGCAGGAAAAATCCTTGGATTTTCAAAAAAACAATAACTTACAAACTGTTACTACTGTTCATTGCCTTGGACATGATAATCATTGATGTCCACCAGCTATCACATTAGCAGACGAATATTTTTGTGCTTGGCTTGTACAAAACACCAATCACAAATAACTTGCTATAAAAAAAAGCTTAAACTGTTATTTAAAAAGTCTGGAAACAATTTTGTTCTAATTTTACAATTGCAATATTTTTTACGATAAATTTTGTATGTTTGGTTTTTTTTTTACTTTGTTTTCTAATCTTAAACATAATTAACAATTACTAATTTATATATGAATAGTTATTTGTGCAAATATTGAGCAAAGTGGCACATTTTTAAATAAGAATAAAATGTTTGCAATAGGGAATTTTTTTGAGTTGAAAGCAAACACTTTGCACATAAGAGTTTTCCTACAGTAGTATTTAAAAGTACCAGTTCAACAGTGTAAATTTACGGTTCAAACAGTATGAGTTATGTTATTTAAACTTCTTAAAATATCTAGAAACAAAAATATAGAAACATTGAGATTACATGGTAACTTAAAGAAAAAAAAAACTTTGCCAACTGAATTACCAAAAAACAAAAATTATCCAGAATTAACAATCACAATGTGTACTTTAACTACTATATATAGTATTTATTTAAATTTATTTTTCATGTATGTTTTAAGTAAACATTGTAGTTTACTAATACAATTTACTTGGAACATTATTTAACATGAAAATACTATTATAATATGTAGTTCTCATTATGAAGTTTATTCGTACAAGTAAACTTGTACAAAGAAGTCGGTTTGTTAAAACTTAAATTTTATTTAGTTGTCTTTGAGGAACAATGAGCAAAGGTCAGATGTGCTCATTGTTTTGGGGTGCTGTAGGAAAAAGCAGTTGTTTTGTTTATTTTTATTTATTTTTTTTTTAGGCCATATGGGACCACTTTGAGTCAATATTTCGGTCTCTTCTTCTTATCCAAGTTAGTGCACTGTTAGGATTCCAACTTCTTCTTCCTCCAATACTCCTTCATCCTATCCGATCTCCACCTAATGACCTTGTCTGACCGTCCCTCATCGTTCCAGATTTCCTACGTCAAACCTGATGTTTTTCAAAATTCTTCTGATTCTTGTTCTGTTTTGTTTATATTGTATTTAATTTAAAAAAATCTATTTACAGATTATCTATACCATCCAATAATGTGGATAGTCAGAAGTCTGAATAAAGTATCTTTTCTATGAAAATATAAAAATAAATTCTCCAATTGCAATTGCAGTTATAGGTTCCATTTTCTTTTTAGTTTTTTCCTTTATTGCATCATTGTTGTCAAATACTAACATTTCGTTCATTGTCATCATGGTAGTGTAGGATTGCCTTAATACAAAATTTACTAAACTTGTGTTTCGACATGAAAATGACACGATTCCTCTTCCCCTTTTCTGTGCTTGCTCAAGTCAGACTCTTGAACATTCAAGTAAAAATATATGTTCCTGCAAATATCAGATTATTAAAATTTTAGTGTTCTAATTTTTTTTCAACAAATAAGTTCTGTGTTTTCTGAAAATGTTTGTGCCTCAGATTTGAGAACTGATGTACAAGTTTTGCAAACTTTTTTTTAGGTTTGTAATTTTGCTTTTTGTAATAAATTTATTATCACAGTATTCATTTCTTGATTAGCAGTTTGTTTCAATCTTTAGAATATCATTTTAGTACATTCACAGCTGTTCAACGTAAAAATAATCAATACACATTGGTTTTTCTTATGTATCATATTCAGAATTGAGGTTAGTGGATAAGTATTACTAATAACTATAGCATTTTTTTTTAATATTGAGGTCAGAGTGTCTAATAATAATCAGAGTGAGTTAAAATAGTTTTGATTAAATAATATTTTTCTTTTACCTACAGAAATTTATCTTTATGTTAAAAAAAAACTTTCAGCATGATAATTTTATTAATAATCTTTCTAGGATTTGACAAGACGCAGATTTTTCAAAGACCAAGGAATGTTAAAACGTCGAAGAGAAATCCAAAGAACAATTGACCGTCTTCAACCTGGGAAAAGTAAAGGAAATTTAATATCAAACATGGGTGCCAGTAAAATTGGAGATGAAAGTTTAGCTACAGGAAATTTATTAGGTATAAAAACAAAAGATCAACGGACAGCAGCTGTAACCAAGTCAGAAGAAACTACACCAAAGTTAAGTCTTGGTACTGTTCTTGCTAATGATGTTTTAGGATTAGGTCAGCATAGTTTTAATCAAAATAGTGATAAGAAAGAAATCGATACAGGGGATGATTCTAGTGATGAAAATAATACGTCTTGTGTTGACGACGAAAAGAAATCTGTAGATATTGAGGATAAATTAAAAATAGACATTGACGACCCCCCGGTGAAAAAAGTTAAAGTTGACAAAATTGTAAATAGTGATGAAGAAAAGAAAACATCTGTTGAAAATGTTTCTAAGTTAGAGAAGTGTACTCCGAATCTTAGTGCCTGGTTTAAAGCTTTTGGCGCCCCAAAATCTCAACCTGTTTTGAAGAAGAAAAATGACATGGATGAGATTAAAAATTCTCCAAAAGTTATAGACTTAGCTAGGGCAGTAGCAAAAGAAGATGATTTAGTTGAAGAAGAAAAGGATAAGAAAATAAGTATAATGCCACCTCTACAATCACCTGCTAGACGACAACGAAAAGCGAGCACAGGAAGCAGTGTATCAGAAAGGTCATCTTTTAGCCAAGATCCCACTGACCCTCTTGCTGATGGTTCTTCACCAAGGCCAAGTTTAGATGAGCCTTATCTTTCCCCCCAGCCTGATCCGAATAAAACACCATACCATCATTCTCCAATCAATGGCACAATTCGAGTTGGTTTTTACCAAGACACTTCTTTTGCGAGAGGAAGTTCGGATAAAAGTAGCAGTCCGAGAGACTTACCTAATTGTAGCCCAAGAGAACCGTTAAGTTGCAGCCCAAGAGAACCTTCAAGTTCACCTAGAGATCTTCCAAATTGCAGTCCAAGGGAACCAATCAGTAGCCCAAAAACTGATTATCCGATGTATACTACAACAACGATACCACGATACCAGTCATCAGTAGTTACTACATCACCAATCTATGAGTCACCTTTATCTCCGTACCCAGCACACATGTCTTACTTTGATACAAGCAAGCCTTTAACTGACCAGTTTCGCACAGCTCCAACTACTAATATAGATAAGCCAGTAACATCAGTGTTTCCTGTTAAGAAAAGAGCATATAATGAAATTGATTCTCCACAGATTGTAAAAAGTAACTCAGATACGTTTCGAGGTGGTGGTTCTTTTACTCCAACACGAGGCGCAATGGAACAAGATAGAGGATTCACACCTACTCCTGGACGAATCCCGACTCAGCCTGTTCCAAGAGCTGATCCATCTCGGCACACGTACACACCAGATACTGCATTAGCTTATCACACTATGCCTCACCATATAATGGACCATTTTGCAGAAGAAAGGTTACTAACTTCACCATATTTTGGTTCTGAAAGTATTTATGGTAAAACTACGCCATCAACTACTACAATCCCTCATCCAATATTTTCACAATCAAGTTCTGTTATGACAACAGCTAGTTACAACAGGCAAGAACAAGAAACTGCTGTGAGTTATTCAAATAGACCAGAGTTGAGTGATTCTGCTGGTTATACTCGAGTAACAACTTCATACCCAGATACAAGAACAAAGGCTTGTGATAATCCTGGTTATAGTAATCCTGCGATGCCTTTAGCAGTTAAGACAAAATCTTCAACACCTGTAATGAATTATTCTAATCGAAGCACAGAGCTGTTATCACCTTGCAGTAATAGATCTGCATCTCCAATCAACTTTTCTTCAAATGAATTAAATTCAGGAAAAGTAAATTCACCGCCTCTGAATTATCTAAGCCGACAAGAAATGATCTCTAACAAACCCAGTACATCTCCAATGTCTTTTTCAAAATTGCCTTCTTCTGATCTTTTATCAGGAAAAGTAAGGCCATCTTCTCCTATATCCTTTGCGACAAACCGGTCTATGGATATTTTACCATCAAAAATAAATTCACCTTTTAGACAAATATCGGATATACCAACTCCTATAAACTATAACCATAATCCAAGTGATTTAACTGGTAAAATGCCGGTACCTTCGCCTCTAGGATATCCTCAATCGGATATTCTTTCAGGAAAAATGAATTACAATCATCCAATGACTGATTTAATGCAGAGTCCAGCAAGGTACAATTATCCGATGAGTGATTTAATTCCTGGTAAAACGCCTATCGCATATAATCACCCAATGGCCGATTTAATTCAGAGCAAAGGGAATGCAGGTTATACAAATAGGTCTGTAGATTTGCTTGGTGGTTATAACAGACAAATCTCTGAACTAATACCTACGAGAGATTTGACATACCCGTCAATGGCACGACCTGTATCAAGTAGCAAACCAGGTGAACCTATTTCAAGTAAATCGTCAAAAAAATCAACTAAGAAAAAGAAAAGTAGCGACGTAACACCAGTATCTTCAACTAGTTTCCAGCAATACTTGGGACAATCGTCAACAGAAGCTATCACTCTAAAATCCACAAGTGTTGTACCAGGAAGTGCCTTTAACTTTGGCCCGCCACCTTTAAAAGACAGTTATACTAGTTATCTTGAAGATATGCGTTCATCGGGGTATTTTGTTCCACACCCTGAGCCTGGAGGAGGTAGTAAAAGCACTTCTCCAGGACCTCATGCACCAGCATCTCCATTTCCTTTCTTAGGACATGCCTCACAAAGAGGACCTACTTATCCTCATCCGTTTATGAATGCTTCTTATCAACAGTATCTTCAAAGGCACCCTGAAGAACTTTTGAGACCTATGGTGTTACACCAGGGTTTATTACCTCCTACAGGTTATCCTCCTGGTTACCTTGGAATGCATGATGCTATAAACCGGTCATCATGGCTTTGAGATACTTTTTTATAGTTAGAAAATGCACTTTGTGGTAATGTGTTAGGAAAATGAAACAACTTTGTAGTTTTTGTATTACTTTTACTACAAAACAGTTATCAGAATTCATACTTTTATAACATTTAAAATTTTGAAATTATAAAAATTGGATTATTGTTTACTTTTTACTATTTATTTATTTCTAGACATATACAATATATTTTATTAAAATTTGCACCTTGAATTGTAAACTTAATTTTCAAATAAGGGACAAAAATAGGGTTTGTAAAACCAGTTTTTTGCAAGGTATGTTTTAAATAAGCAAAATTAATTAGATACAATTTAAGCATCTAAATTTTCAAGTCGTAAAATAGCAACAATTTCAATTTGATAATTCACATAAATTTTGGAACACTAAATCAATATATAGGCTTAGTGATTAGGCTAAATTTAAATTATAAAGTAATTCAGTAGCATAATCTAATTATACTATTTAATTCAGTAGTATAAATCTAAATTAATAGAAACTATGAACCTCTCGGGGAATAAGATTTGAAAAAGTTAATTATGATCTTTTTATTATTTCTGTATTTATGGTCGAACTGTCTTACTTTAGAAAATAGTTTGTGCACAGTTTTGATTCTTTGTTCCAATGAAATTTGACTATTTATTGCCATGCTTGTAAGAATTTTCATTGGATTAAAACAAAATGTGTATATTTCAACACTGTTTTGTAACTCTAAGCATAAGTATACTTTTCTCTTTCTGCAGGGCATAGCTGGTGTAATTTCTTTTGCAGATTTGTACTTTTAATTATTTTGAATTATTTATATTTACCTGACATAGTCTAACCTTTACGAAACTCCAAACTAAAAAGCCTTTTGAGGTCAAAGTATACGTTTGATTTAATTCGTATAAAATGTATAATTTAAATGTATTCTTTAAATGTATAATTTAAAGAGTGTGTTATTTGCATCCTGGTCCCAGGGAAGGTGTTATTTTAACATAATAGTTGTAAAATAATAGGATGCAAATAACACACATCTTGTTAAAACAAAAATTCCATTCTAAAATTCCATTCTGAAGAAAATGAGGTTCCAAAGAGGTGGTTCTGAAATTGTGGGGAATAGAATTAATAGTCTCTAATTCTTATCCATGCATTGACTTGGGATTGCATTCCCATAATAACTCCATATCCATCTTTTTACCATTATTAAATCTTTATTCCTAACAGCCTTCAACAAATTATAATAGATTTGTCCTTAACTTAATTGGTTGAAAAAATGGACAATTTAAAACCACGCAGAAGACATTTGGCAGCTATGTCAAAGAGGGCTACTGAAGAATACTGGATTTTGCTTAGGAAGAACCTACTCTTATCATCTGTTTCACTTATTCTATTTTAAATAAAGTAAATCCAATTATTCATATTTCATAAAGTAAAACATTTCTTCAAAATATAGTCTCAATAATTCATTCATTCTCCTAACTTTTATCACAAATTACTTGTGTGTATTCTTGTAACAATCAGGGTCTTAATATTGTGTGCAAGTGTATTTTATTAGCTTTAATATTTGAATTGATTTCAGTATTTAATTAATGTTTTACATGTCACATTAATAAAAATTTTTAAAAATGAAAAAAATAAAAATATTGTAAACATTTTTACCTGCTATGCAAATTAATGTAAGTATTGTATAATAAGAAAATGCTCTCTATCACTTACTATTAAGAAGGATGGAATGTATTATAATATCATTTATTAATAAGAAAAATGGCATGTAGAATATAACTCAAAGCTTTTAACTGTATATAGTTGCCTTAAAAGTTACGTAACGTGTGTTTTTTTTAATATTGTACAGTCATACTGGCACTTCCTAGAACCAAAGAGACATTAACTTGTTGCTACAACAGGACCAATTTGTAAATACAGATAAAATACAAATAGTTAGATCTTAAGTAATTATTGTACATAATAGTTGTACATGTAATGGTATACTTACGTTTTGTTTTTGTATATGTCACAGTTTAAATATAAAACAATTAAGATTGAGTTTATTGTATAGCTATTTTATTGTTAGACACGTGAGTAGCTAATATTTTTTGTTTAAATTTTGAAACATGTTTAAAATATCTATGTTGTGGAATATTCTGTAGCCAGGGGAAATCCTCTAGTTAATTGTTATTTTTTATCAAGTCACTTTGTGTTTTGTCCGGTTGGAATTTTGCAATCGATTTTAAACAAACTTCCCGATAAGCTAGAGGTTTGAAATTTTATGACAATTTTGAAATTCAATGATAATACATATTGGCTTATTCATAAATATTGAAAGGTGCCATGGGCACTATTACTGAAATTGTTCAGCCATTTCATGCGCCCCAAGTTTTCTGTTTTGAATTGTGCAAGTATTTTCATATCTATACAAGTTCACTGTCACTAATATTTAAGGCAATATGTGTTTGATTGTAAATCTGTATAGGTTAAATCAGCTGGATGGATAAAATCTTGATGGATTTATGAGAATTTATTTTATACTTTTTTTTAATCCATTTTAAAAACATGATTTTTTTAAAAAGTTTTTTTATTTATATAATTTTACAGTTTTAATGTAACTAGTACAGATACTGAAAAAGTATTGATAAAACAAAAATCTGTAAACATTAAACTATTGTTATTTGTCATAGTGTGGCACCAGTTTTTGTATGCCTTTTTTTTATTAAACGTTTCTGCCTGTGTTGTCAACCATGTCGTAACATGTTGTGTGAGCCAGTCATTGTTGTTGAAGTTCTGATCACTAAGGAACGATTTTATGTGCAAAAAGGAATGGAAGTCGCTAGGGACAAGGTCAGGGCTGTATGGAGGGTGGCCAAACTACTCCCAGCCAAAGTCCTGGAATAGTTGTCTTGTCATGTTTGCAGTGTGAGATTCATTGTCATGAATTTAAACAATACCGTTTATGAGCATTCCATGGCACTTATTCTGTATTGTGTGATACAGTTTCTTAAGCGTCTCACAGTAAAGATTTGCATTGATTGTTTGACTTCAGGTAAAATGTCTCCCAGAACACTGTACTTATGATTTTTCAGTTGTCAGATGTTTTCCTGACTTAAGTCAAGCTAGTGTTGAAGTGTGTCTCAATTCCATTGATTGTTGTTTTGATTGAAACAAAGTTGTTTCATAAACGACCCAAGTCTTATTTGGGTGACTTATCTGGCTCAGGAAGTCATCACCCTTTGTTGTAATATGTCAAAAAGTATTGCTTTGTAAAAGTTTTTGGCACCCAATGAGCACAAAATTTCAAAAGCGCACTTTACAAAAACAATTTCATGAAGTGATCTTGAAATTTGATGAAATTCTATAGAATGAGCAAAAATTATAAATTTAGTTTCTTTTAAATCTTTTCTTCTACTGGATGAAACGATTCATCATTTACCAAAGATCAAAGCCTACTTTGTTAGTCATTGAGCACTTTGATCTTGTCTTTCGTTGAACTGTTGAAACCATCTCCTTACCATTGGTTCTCTCATCGGATTTTCTCCTTAAGCCTGGCAGATCTGTCAATGAATTTCTACTAGTTTAGTGTTCTTCGCATCCAGAAAACAAATTACAGATCTAATTTCATGAACGGCAGGATTTTCAGTCATTGTCGCCATTTTAAACAAGCACTACAAAGCATAAACAAAATAGTATCTCATCCTTGAGTCAGAGGAACTATCATGGCCTGCACTCAACTGCAGTTGCAGCAAGAAATGCAAATTAAACTTACTTTATAAACGTATCTTGTGTAACAATACCATGTTTATCCAAAGGTAATTGAACCAGACTCATTTTGATAAGCCAAAATAATTTTCCACCATACATGTTTTCCAGAAAATCATGTGATTTTTATATATCTGCAAAATGTTTTGTCTGCTATTCAATCTGTAGGTACCCACTATTATATAATCTCTACTTAATATTGCAGCATATTGTTGTTTTTCCTTGAGCTGATGTGTCTAAGATGCCTGTCATCAGTCAGTCAGCCTGAACTTGTATACCTTAAGTTCATAGGTTCAAGACTGCAGTTATTTTTCTAATCCTTACCATTTAAATGATTAACACCGTTCCCTCATTTTCGTTGTAGTGTAATTGGCATAACATATGGACATTAAGTAAACATATTTGTTTTTCCTTTGGGGCAATTTTAGGTCATTTGATATCACTATGTAATGTATTGTAATTATTTTAAAAATTAGGACATAAGTACTCAAACAAAATGCATGAACAGCTATTTCCAAAAAAGCTATATTTTAAAAACTATTGGAAAAACACCTAATCTCAAAAGTGGTTAATCAGATATGGTCATTTATTAGATACCTAACTCATAAAAAATTTACAAACATTAATAAAACAATTTCACATACAATTAATAGAACCATGAAAACAAAATATCTTTATAAATCAGTTTGAAAAATATTGTTTATAAAACAGACTGATGAAAAACCCTCTAAGCCTTGGATCTGATTTTTATTCACATTGTTAAGATAACCTTTCTCGTTTTAAATTAAGTTAAAGGATTATTCAATAAGAACACCAGTTTTTTAAATGTTTACTAAAGTATTCTATATTTATAAAATGTAACATATTTCAACATCAGTAAATACAAAGGATACATGTTGTTATATAAATTACATCTGACATATGTCTTCCATGATTTACTCTGCATATTGTAACTCAGTCAATAAAATTTGTTATAACCTTCATAGAGATGTTCTCTTTGATTTGGGCGATAACGTTGTAAATTTCTTGTTTTAGTTGTGGTATTGTATGTGATTATTTCGATAAACCTCCAAAGGGTCACATGACTTTGCTGGCCAGTTCTGATTGCCATGAAAGGATTTGAGTTGGAAATTTATTCCTCAACAAAGCTACTACGTCTTGTGAGGCATGGCAGGTAGCTCTGTCCTGTTGGAACCATAACTAACCTCAAAAAATTTTAATTAACAAAGATATAAATTGTTGCTGTGACAACTATGCTTGCATTTTACAACCGGTTTTCTTATTGACTCACTTCATTTAAATGGTTTTTGAAAGAAATCCTGTTAGTACCCAAACCAAATGTGCGGGTTACTGTTTCTCTATAAAATTTTGGCTTGAAAGTTACAGACAAAATATTAAACCCCAGTGGCAGTTAAAATGTTATTTTATTTTTTAAATTCATAACATTTAAACTATGTTTTTAGTTTTGTCTTTATTAGTGTAATTATTTATATAAATTATACCAATTATATTTTAAGTGCTAAATAACTTCACGAATATCGGATGTTTACCACATGTTTTCAAGAATTGGTCAAAGTCTTTCCAGTACTACAAGAAATTCCACAACATAGTTTATTTAAGACGCTTGAACAATGTCAGTTCTTAGTTAACATTCTTTTATTTTTTGTGCAAATATTAACAAAAATTTTGTAGTGTTTTCAACAAGTTTTATTGTTGATTCACTTTTTATTTACATTTAATTTAGTTGTGTGTTAATATATGCTTTTTTTAGATTTATGTTAATGTTGTTTTTATGACATGTTTAAGGTGTTCTACACAGATCTGTACAAGGTTTTAACTTGTTTTATACAGATTTGGACAACTGTTAGTACAGTTACCATTTTATTGTCTGTTACTTTTTCTGTTTCTTTATTTTAGTTTTTATTCATTTTTTTTTTTACAAATAGTATTTTGAATGTTTTACTTCAAAGAAGGATGTTATTGGGAAATCGCTATAGTTGCTGAATAGGCTTATAGAAATTTGACGTTTCAATTTAAAATGTATTGTGCCTTATCATGTAATACAGCAAAAATATTTTTATTTAAACAAGTTAGTTCTGGCATTGTTGGAACACTTTCACAACACAAAATTTTGTAATATTTGGAATGTTTAACAGTTTGCAATCTAATTTACAAATACACATATATTAAGTAGTCGTAGTTCATTTTGTTTAATAATTTTAATAGCTAAACAAAAATACACACTTTAATACACCAAAAAAATTTTTAGTTGAATTGGAAATATTTCAAACATGTTAAAAATGTTTAAAAGACTAACTTTGACATTATTGAAATCGTACAATGTATTCAAAATGTTAATTATTTTTTTTACCACTTGATTAATTTTTCTATTTTTCAATTTATTTCAAGCATGTTCACAAGCACAGGGGCATGAAATAAAATGATTTATATAGACAATATTTTTAAGTGAAAAAAAAAAACAAAAATTAAGAATATAACCTGGAAATTTGTTTCTAGTAAATGATATATAAACTCTTTTATGAACATATCTTTAAATAGTTTTGAATTGGTTACCAATTATATAAAATAGATCTTCAGATATGTAGTAGTAAGTCTCATCTTTTAAGTAATGTCAGATATTTTTTTTATATATGAATACCACTTCTTACTTGTGCACCAACTGTGCATTTGAACAATCAATATTGGCTATGTAAAGCTGTACTCTGTCTTGCGTAAACAATTACAAAGGTTAATTGATAGCAACAAAGGTTGCTGTTAGTTGGGATAAAATAAGTACCTTAGTATAGTTAAAGTATGATCCGTTTATTTTTTTTTTTAACTTTGAATTACTGTTAAACATTTATATGTATACAGTTTTTTAGCATTTTATAATTTGTTTTTATCATAGCATATTTATTACAATTATATTTCATAGGTGCATAAAAATTAGCTTCATCTGAAACATGGTATGATGTCCGTTTTATTAACAAGCCAGTCCGTAATATATGAAGATTTATTTTAAAGATTTGTTCATAAAAAATTGAGTGTTCAAATTCGCTAGAGACAAATTCAATGTTCTATTCTTGGATTTCTTTTGATTTTGTTTTTAGGAGCTCATCTGATTTTAAAATAATCACAAAATGTGCAGTACAGCACGGCCAAGACTAAGTCTTTTTGTTTGCATGAAAATAGAATTGGTGGTCAAGGTGGCTGAGACACTAGACAGTACGTTGCATCTCTGAACAGCGCACCTCAGGGTTGTAGATTCAAGATGCAGTTACTGCTATAACCTTTCCATTAATGCTGATCCCTCATCCTCCTTACTCTAAATGGCATAAAGCATAAAAAATATTTGCATAAACAAAATAATTGTATTTAATGTACTTCTGTGCCATAAACATTCATTTGCAGTCGTGTTTACTGATTTGTAGTTATTAAAACAGTCAAATTAATAGTTACAGTATTCCCAACCAGTTACATGAAAAAAACTTGTTTTTTAAAGTTTTTCACAGCTGTTATTGGCAAAACAAATCGTGACATTTCATATATTGTTCCAGGTTGTTTGGTTTTGCCAGCAAACGATTGTCAAGTGGTCACTGAAATCAATAACCAAAATTAAAATATTGTGTGTAGTCCTCTCAGATGTTTTATGTAAACGCAATTCATTTAAAAAAATTAAAGAATTTGCTTAAAGTTTTATTTTCAAATACACTATGTACAGGGCTACAAATAATCTTATGTCCTCTCTCTCTCTCTCTCTCTCTCTCTCTCTCTCTCTATATATATATATATATATATATATATATATATATATATATATATATACACACACACACACACACACGAGGACAGTGGATTTCGAAAATATGGATCAAAACTTGCAAACTAATTAAAAATTAATGCATTATTACTAGCCTTTAGGATAGTGATCTTCAACCAGTGCGCTACATATTGGCCACCTAGTCGTTCTGTATAATCCAGTGTTGGACTAAAAATTTGTTAATGTTTAGTAAAGCAAGACAGAATATTATTGAATCAACCTACACTGTGTATTACCAATTCTGTTATGTGGCAAATTGAATATTTTTTCTGTAGAGAGTAATTCTAAACATAAACGTAAAATGTTACATAGTGAATAGTGTTTCACTTTTCTTGTGATTTTGACCTACTTAAAACAACAAAAATTGACACTCAAAAGTGCTTGTCATATGTAATCAATGTGTACACCTTGAGTGTAAATGTTTTCTATACAGCCCACAGTTTTCATCTTGTTCAGTAATGTGGTCCTTGCTTCAGATGCTTCATGGTTTTTGTTTGTTGAGAAACACTTTTAGTCAGATATTGTCATAAAGTCATGAAAATGTCTGCCTAAATGGCTCAGTTAGATCTGGATCTTCTTACTCCAGGTTTAGCTTGACTATTCCTGTTATTTGATAGATTGATTTAAAAACCACGTAAAGTTGTGTAGATCCAAATCAGTTTTGTGTTTTATCCTTATATCAACATTGCAAAAAAAAAAAATTATATATTTTTTCAATATCTAGAAAATTTTTAACTTGCATGGATGTTTAAAGGTCACAGATTTAAAATGAGATACAAATTGTAAAACAGTTTTAGGTTTAACTTTAGTCTTACGACACATCAGTCATATCATCGAGAAGTTAGATCATTGTCTCAGAACTACTATTAAATGTTCTATTCTTCTACACCCCAAAACAATAATTTTGTGTGTTGATAGAGCTGTTGAAATAAATTGCAAATTAAGTCTTTATTTTAAGTACGAGGTATATTAAAAAAATAACGGAAATTCTTGTTTTTGGAACAAATTTCATTTATTCGTCTACTTAATAATGTTATCCCCTTCAAAATAGTCCATTAACTATACACTTATACCAGCGCTTCTTTTAATCCTCGAAATTCTTCAGGAACTTGATCTTTGTGGTAGCCTTTAACTCTCAGTGATGCGATTTTAATCTTATGGGCTTGCAAAAATTAAGGTTCTCTTTAGTTTTCAGAACAGAAAAAAGTCACATGGGATCATATCTAGTAAATATGTAGGCTGGGACATCATTATAGTGTTGTTTTTGGTCAAAAATTTGCAAGCAATGAAATGTGAGTGTGTGCATTATCGTGGTGTAAAAGACAAAAATTGTTCCACTACAGTTTGGTGTTTTTTCAGTTGCTTCACACAAACAATGTTGAAATTGTAGGTAGTACTCCATACTGATTGTTTGACCTTGTGGCAAGAACTTATGCTGTATTATGTCATTAAAATTGAAGAACACAGTGAAATAACCTTCATATTCGATTGCACTTGTCAAACTTTTTTCATTCATCATGATCCAGAATGCCTCCCATTGGACAATGAACCTTAATTTTGATAGCATACCTGTAAACCTGTGTTTCATTACCTGTTATGACACATTTCAGTAGTTCTGCATCATTGTTGACTTCATTTAGCTATTTCTGAGCAACTTCCATTCACCACTGTTTTTGTACGAAATTCAACTATCTTAAAACAAATGCTGACACATGTTTCATACCCAAAACAGCCAAAAAAATTTTATGGCAAAAGTCAGTTGATGTGCCAACATAATCAGCGATTTTTCTGATTCTATAATCGTTCATAATCAATTCTTTCACTTCCATGTTTAATCGGTTGTCGATGTCCAGGGTACTTGTGATCTTCACCACGTTTTTGAAAATGCTTACACCACTTGTTGTAAACCCTTGTTTTATTCATAGCGCACTCACCAGAACCAATATTTAACATTGTTACTCTTTATTCCAATCTTATGACAAAATTTAATGTAGATTCTCTTCCATTTTTTAAAGAAATAAATAATCATCAGTCATTCCAGAACAAACTGTAATCTCTTTGACTGCTGACAACAGACTGAACAAGTTGTTTATTAAACTACGTTATTGAGAAATGTAAGTAGACACAGCTCATGATGGATATTTAAGGTTACAGTATAAAAGAGGAAGTCTCCACTCTCTTGTATCAACTGCCTCAGTACTTAGTTCCAGGGTTTCATGTATATCGTGTAAACCTTTTGCTTCACTCTAATATTAATCAATACATTGCTTTTATTTGTATAAAATAAACATTTTTTACTCATTTAAATAAATATGTCTTTTTATGAAATGTCTGTTGAAAAAGCAAAATTTTCATTTTCATATTTTTTCTTTTAGGGTCTCATTTAAACGAAATCCAGTCCATATACTTTATAGTAATTAAACACATAATGGATACAAAAAATGTTACATTTTATAACAAAAACACGAACCAGTATCTCAATCATTTATTAAGTATTTATGTGCCACATGTTTGTATGTTTTTATTTAAGAACAGGTAAAAATTAGAGTGTACTTTTTCTTTCTTTTGAGTTGGGTTTTAAGGAGATTAAATTAAATCTATGACATCAGCATTTAAAAGTTTATTATTAGTTTAATGTATCGAACAAATGCTTTAATTATATAGGCCTTAGTTTATTTATGTTTTTAACTAATTAACCTTTTTTTGTTATTTTCAATTACTTTTTTTATACTTATGTCATGAGAGTGTGTAATGTAAAACTATTAAGTGCAACAATGCAACAATTATCTTGTTAAGATTGTTTATTTTTAAGGTAATATTTAATGTATTAAACTCAGTAAATTACTGTGTTGAAATGATCTCTGGCTTTAATCCTATTCACAATCCATGTTCAGTGTTGTGTTATGATAATAATACAATTAATAATATTATTTTTCATACCAGTAGAAAATATTGGTCAGTAAAATTTTGTTCATTGCTTATTGTGTAACAAAATGATTAGATGTTGGTTTTATAAATGAAAATGAATGGTCCAAAAACATTGCCTAATCTTTCTTAGGTTCAGTTCAGTAATTTAAAAGATGCTTGAGGACCCAAAAAGTCAAAATCCATGAATCTGTCATAAAATTTCAAGAGCTATATTTAAAACAAGACTCTGAACGAAATTTATTTAATTTTTGTACAAGTAAGAAAATACATACACCATTTCCTATCACGCCATAATTAATAAACTGAAGGTGTTACCAATTTTTCTAACTGGTTGTTGCCTGGTATATTCTATTTATTCCTGGCATGTTGGTGTGTTATACGGCCCTCTTGGTGAAACATTTTTCTACCGATGTTTATCCTTTTTGCTTACAGTTGATATTGATTTGATTTTGTTTGATTCCTAGCATGTGTATTATTTACTAACCTTCTCTTTATTAAAGAATGCCTTCACAAACTTGTGAAAAAATAAGGTTTATGGTGTTCCTTTTGGGGAAAAAAAGTTTTAAGCAAATTTGCTGTACATAGTAAGCTGTAATTACATTTTTTCGAGGAGCTTTAGATTCAAAACGGGTTAATTCTATTCTGATACTTATTCTGAAGTTTACCAGACAATTGAGTTATGACATTCTGCCTGATCTATACTAATTTGTTTGTGTATTACTTTTTTATAATTTTACGTAAGTCAAATTGTTTATTTAAAATTGAATATTTCTTTTTATATTCTTCAGTTCAAAAGATCAATATTAATTTGAAAAAAAAGATTGAATGTGCCTAAACATTTGTTATGTACTTCCATTATCCTTAATTTTTTTATTTTTGTGCTATTTGATCAATTTAGAAACCATATTGAATTTTGTATAGTTATTTAATTTAATATTACATATCACAATAATTGCTCCAATTAATTTTAAATATATTTTCATGCCAATATGAAGTGAATGTAAAATGTTTTGTACCATCAGTTTATTAATTTTGAGGATTTATTTTATAAAATTAGTAATGAAAATTCTAAAGACATATATAGTAAATTTATTTTTAAAAGCTAGTTTATTATTATTTAAAAACTAATTTTTTTTTAAAGTTTCTCAGGAGACTCCCAAAACATTATTTTCATTGAATACACTAAACATGGGTTTAAAAACATGATTACCTATAGAATGTTCAAGTTTTTCAAAAAATGTCAGAATTATTTCTTCGTTTGAACACAGAGCCTATTTACTGCTCTTAGAACAACCTTAGTTTTTTTACAAAAAAAATATTTAAAGTAGAATTAACTATGCTAATTACGTATGTTTTAGTTTAAAAATTTAGTTTTATAATATTTGTGCAAACAGAAATTATTTAGTTTGCAAAGTTGCTGTATAGTATTTTTTCTACCTTTATTTGTTAATTTTAATTTTATACTATGACTTGTTAAAGCTTCCTTATGTGATATAACCTTTAAGTCTGACTCCATTTTTTTTTTTTTACTTTCTTCAGAATTATTATTATTATTTGGAATATAAATACATTTGTATACAATAGTAATTACTGAAAATTTTAATATTTGTTTTTTACTTTAAACAACTGTAATAAACCTTTATAAAAATTTCCCTTATTTACTGTAACTGTTATTTAACTCTCCTTTACATCTTATGATTCTGTTTAAATAGTCTGTTTTTATTTTATGAAAGCTAAATTATCAACAAAATTTTAGAATGTAATGTTGGGCCAACATATGCGATTTGAGTAAAATTTGAAAATCCATTTAACATGGAGTTCAAAATTTTGTTTTAAAAAAAGTTAAAGAGGTTACAAAGTTTAATGTGTAATCTTTAAAGAAAACTACATATGGTTTAAGCTGACAGTGAAATTGAAAAACACGTCTTAATTAGATTGATTTACAAGAAATGAGACTTTGGTCGCTAAAACCTGGATGTGAAATGAAAAACATTAGTGTTGGTCTTATAAAGTTTGAAGATCAGATCACCAGGCTGTATGAGCTGCTCCCTCTTTTAATAATTCAATCGTATAATATAATTTATGCTAGGAATAGTATTCCAGATATGTAATTAAAAATTGATCAAAAATTATGTTTAAGCTTGAAAGAGTGTGTTGCATACAGGTGAAATTTTAATTATACCACTGTGTTGGAAAATATTTTCTTCCTTTTAATCGTTTTGCAGGAAAGGTTTAAAAAACCTTAAGATAATCCAATAAGTACATTATTACTTTCATTACATCAAATTAAACGTTTTTTGAAAGTGGAATACATCACAACATTCAGCTTGAGACAAAAAAGTTGTAAATTGCCTTTGCAAATGATTTCTTCTGCTAGCGAATTTCATTATAGCTAACTACCAAGCATCAGAAATTTTAGCTTGAAGCATACTGTTAATTACACATAATGTAAAAATATGCCTGTGTACCCATAACACAAAATTAAAGCATTATACCAGTTGACTGAAGAAAACCACCGACATTGTCTTGACGTTTGAACAACTGCTGTGCTTTTTTCAGTCTTGGGAGAACTTTTGACAGTTCTACTGTGATAATTGTGTGTATTTCTGCATGATATCTCAAACAATCCATGATTCTTCTGCTTATTTAACAAATCTAAACCAGTCTGAGCCCAATTAATTAGTCCTTTGGACACTTCTAGTTAAGTAAGTGTTGTTCCTGCAAGTATATCAATAATTTTGAAATTAATTTTATGGACACTTAAATCTTCATTTCACATTTAATGAATCACGTATAAATTTAAATTCATTTCATTTCTTTTTTTCTAGTAAATTGTAAAGCTACGTCAGAGCACTCTAAACCCTAAAATTTTACATTGTTTTCACCGGTGGAAGGCAGCTGAACTAGGAATCATCGGAATTAATAAAAAAAAAAACTTTTCCAGCTATTTTTGAATTTGCTGAACTACAAAAATATTTGACTGTCTCAGACATATATCTATGAAAACTGTTCTTAGAGTTCTAAAGCTTCAAAGTTTATATCCCAATTTTAAAATAATTTAACACAAAAAAGTGATTCAAAAACTTTTTTAATTAAAAAAAATCAAAATTTGATGAACTAATTTCAATAGCTCCCAAACCAGATCTTTTGGGCTATATCAACCTATATATTTGTTGGGAACTAATGGACTATATTTAAGTAAAATTGTTAGAGCCAATTATGAGAAAATTTGATTTCAATTTTTTCCAGAAAGGACTTTAAAAACTCTTTTTTTTAATTAAAAAATGGACAATTGAGACCATGCCAAATTTTATCAAAATCATAAATACATAGATATGGTAAGTATAAAATAAAATGTACTATATTGTTTGCTTACAATGTCACTATGTTAAATGTAACATTTGAATACATAAGCAGTGTTATATTTTCTGGCAGAAATCTAATATTTAAAAAAAATGTAATTATTGTAGGCTACATAAATGTAGATTGGTTAGAACAATAGGGTCCGTAAAAACGAGTTGTCACTGCTTCTCTAATGTTAACACAAGAACATACTAAAAAAAAGAATACTGTACAAATATGCTAATGCATTGTGTCATCATTTAATCACTACTTCTACAAGCAAATTTTTAGTTAAAAATAATACTAGAGTAAAATTTCACTTATATTATTTGTTTCTGTTTTCCTACAAATTTTTTTCAACCATTCAAAAATACAATTTGGATTTTAGAGACTTTTGTAAATGTGTAGTCATGTTGACTGTAAAATTAATGATACAAAACATAGAAAGACACAAGATGACCTTATTTAAATATCTTAAGTACATATGCAAATGTCCATAATTACTGTATAAAACATTCTGCAACATACACTTAAAACTATTTTTTAACAAATAAAACACTTAAATCTTATCAATAAATTTCTTTTAATTCTACAAACTAATTTTAACCTTAATCACATACAAAACTTTTCAGTTATTTGAAAATGAACCTAATTTTATAACATGAACTGTATTACAGCATTCTGTTTTAAAATTTGTCACAATGTTGGAATATTTGTGTTATTATTTTGTTTATTGGTATATTTGTTATTTGTGTATAGACAAACATTTCTAATGTGTTTTATATACATAAATGATAATGACATATATCTGAATAACATCAAATAATAAACAAACTCTTTATAATATAATGCTCTAGTATTATATTGGATTAATTATAACAATGAAAGTCATTATAAACATTTTGTTTATAAATCCAAACTCTCAAATGAAAGATCTAATGCAATAAACTACTAAAATTTATTAAAGTAAAAAAAAATGTTTAATCTGTAAAATATGTACCTTAAGAGTATATATGATCTTTATTGTAGATAATTTTACAGTATAATAAGCTTTATAAACTTGAGGAATACAAAGCTCAATTTCCTTTTCTTAATGTTACCTCTGTTTCACAAGGTATTGTTGAATAGTAATACATTTTGCACTTCACTGACAACTGGAAAGTACTTTTTTCAGACATTCAATTTTAAAGTAGGTAATACATTCATCAGTAGGCCCCTTATTCCTCTTGTACTACCTGTACCAATGTTTTGTAATTATCCATTAAAACATAGTATGAATGATCATTCAGTGTCAACATTAATGTTATATTGTAATACATATCCTAATTTAAACAGCCCTTATAATGTTTATGTTCAAATTTAAGTTAACATGGATTCTGATGGGAACAATCATGACTTATAACGTAAATCTCATTTATACAAAACCTACCTAAATAGAAAATAAATGTTTAGTTTGAATAGTATGTAGTTGAAAGTTAAATAGTAAATTAAATGTACTTTTAAATTCAAATGAACCTCCACGTTAAAAATAGTAAACTCTGTGATATTGATGTTATCTGCAAAATGTTTTATTTTAAAATTAACCTTGTAATACATGAGATGAAAGAATATGGACTGGAAAGGGAAGTGAAGTTTTCTACTCCTAAAGTTGAAGACATTGTCTTGTTGCTTTTATATTTTATGTAATTCAAACAGGAAATAACTAAAATTTAATAACGGATAGGGTTAACCTATTTCAGTCCTGTTCTTTCATTTTGCATACTATAATTTAGTAAATTTTCATTTTGTTTTTCTATTGTTATTGCAATAGAAAAAATAATGATGATTGCATGTGTTTAGGATAAGTTCATTAGAATTATATAAATAAATCAAAATTTGTATATATAAAAATAATGTATGTAAAACAGTAATGAGTTGTGTGGAAATTTCTTTACAAAATGTTTTTTAGCAAATGAATGAACCCTTACCATTTTCATTGCAGAACATTGGCTCTTGATGGGTCTGATCTCAAACAACCACTGTTTTTTACACACACACACAAACACATTTCACACTGCCTCAAATATTCAATTGTAAGAAAATGTACATCAGAAGAAATTGATTATAAAATATGTTTCATATAAAAATTATGTTTGTATTGTTCTTTAAAACCTGTGTTTACAAAAATTCTTGTAAGACGGTGAACGTGTACTGTCTATCGCTGGAAACTGTGCCTCTGTCAGGAATTTGATGTTGACGCACAGATTTTTAAATTTCTAAGAACTACTGCTACTAACGTATCTAAAAACATTAGTTTTTAATCTGATAGCGAGTACAACAATCAATATAAGAACATGAAATTTTGTATAGGGGACTATTTAATATCCAATTTATGTAATTTATTTGTAAAACTGTATAATTTGACAGTAAGTTACTTAATTTTTTTTAACTCACGGAAGTTCTGTGGCTAGAATGGCATCACTATCGTACTCATCTTGATCCTCCTCAGAATCGGTAGAAAATTTATCAGATTTGTCAAGAGAAATAATCAGAGCATCCACCACATCTGATAGAATTCCATTTTTAACCCTATATTCTTTTTTTTATTTTGTTGACATGGTTATAACCTTCCCAATCACTTAGTGTTACTGTAATGATTCTGCGTTCAGTAACTTGAAATAGACTGTTAAAGCTTGATCACCACAATTATTATATTTTATAAATCTTTTGACTATGGCCTAAGCTAACTCGTTAGGATTTAGATTGCATAAGTACGAAGGCATCCTAACAACTTCGTGGCCTAAGCTAGATAAGTACAAATTGAATTTATAATTCTTCTCACTAGGTTTATGAATATTTAACAAAGGAATAAGTTATTCCTTTCTCATTGTCATATCACATTGAACACCTTTTTTTACCAACCAATATCTGCCTTGACAGAGCTTGTCTGTACTTTTTCTGCTAATAGAGTGATATGGGGCATTATCCATAACAATTACGAAAGATGGAATATTTGTTAATAATTTTTCATTTAACCATTTTTCAAAATTTCTTTAAAAGTCCAAAGAAATTTTTTACTGTCAATCCATGTCTCGTCAAGATAAAATATTTTTCCCGGAATTTCTCAAGGCTTTCATTTTAACTAAATATTTATAACGTAAATAAATATTGGCTAGCCTTTCAACTAACAACTTTCTTTTACTTTTTACATTTACGCCATGCGAAACTCAGTTTAGTAACTATTTTTAACAAGGAATCTTCACCCCATGGGAAATGTATACTTTGTTTTACAACGGGTAACAATTTTGGGATTGATGGCACAGTTTTCTTGTTGATATAAAAGTCTTGAATTATATGTAGTATTGCATTTTTGTCTAAGTCATCAATTGACGCTATACTTTTTTCTCCACTTTGTGCTTTACGTTTTTCCCAGAGTAGACAATTTTTTTATCTAAATTTTCTGCAGTGTTTTTTTATTTTGTGATGCATTTTAACAATAAATCTCTCAGACTTTCCGCAATAATTTGCAGCTCGTTTCATTGATTGCTTTAAAGGAAATGATAATGTGTTTGATGTTGCTTCACTATCACATTTTTTAATAATATTACTGATTAATTCTCTGGCTTCACTGTGTACGACTATTTTTCTTATGCATATTTTGAGCGATTATTTAAACATATGAATAATTTAATTACAATATATATATATATATATATATATATATATATAAGAAAAATTAAACACACTTAAATCTCACTAATAAAAATAAAAGTTAAAAATAGTACGCTGTTAAAAAAGAAAAAGAAACACTTCACAATCACTTGCGAGTAACTTCAGGTTGAATCTCAGAACACTACTGTATTAACTAGTCTCTGATTTCTACATGACAGTGTAACTTTTTAAGGGTGAGTTTTGTTATGGTGATACAGCTGAACTTTGTTATGGTGACAGTATACTCAGCGATAATATCCCCCACTCTCAGAGATACAGTTACGAGCGGCGGACAATACTTTCCCTTGACTCTTGGTTGCCATTCATATATTAAGACTGTACTATTCAGGGTTGATTATTTTTAGTTAATCTTATTGAAAATTAAATATCATTTCACATAAACTAGTTTGAACATTACAATTTCAAATCTCTTAAAATGCTATCTCACTCAAAAAACTGAAAAAAAATCTTGTGTTTTGCGATGACAATGCATTTTTCCAGTTAAGATCACATTCAGCTTTTAGTAATAGCACTTTTCTACTCCATTTAAAAAGTTCAAATTCAAATAAAATGGAAACTGCAATTTGTTATATTACAATACTGTGTTTTTATTATGGTATGGAATTGTAGAGAGTAATAAAAAGTTACTAATTTTACTTATGGTCTGTTTTACTCCATCTAACTACTCCCACTGGATGGCAGAAAGAGCCACCAGTTTATATGTGATAATGTATCACTTGCATTGTCACCTTCTGTGCTGTGCTATTGAGTTGTACCTACTGATTGGATCGTGACAGTTTGCTACTTGTAATTAATGTTACATTCTCTAATTTGATTTTTGCTTCTCCTTTCATCTTCAGCTTACAACTGTACAAACGAAATGTGGTATAAAAAGGACTGTAGGTAATTTATGCAGCACTCGTATACTGTTTTTTTTGTAATAAGTATTTTTTTAAGTATAATACAAGAGTCACACAACTTCTTCCAAAATATTCAGATATATCAATTAAAAATATATCCAAAATGTTTAATATAAATAGTCTGAGTTTGACTAGACAAATACTTAAAATAGGATGGCATTATTTTCTAAATACAAATAATGCATGTTTTTTTTATTAATCAAAGCATTTGAATATTCATTATCCAACCATATTTATAAGAACACATAATAACATTAAAAAAAGTAATAATATTTTTGTTATGAAACTGCAATATTTTTTGTTATACAGGTTCACTAATGACTTGGTGCAAAAAAAAAGTGAGTTAATCCGCTTAGGAGAGATAATTTTATACTAGATCATATATATGGATTTGTTTCAAGCATTTTGAGAAATTTTAATTTTAAATTATCCCAATTATAATTTTGAATGATTGACAAATAAATAATCAAAGAACATTTCTCTGATTTTCCTAACCATCTTAAAAAAAAGTTAGAAAAAATATCTTAAAACTGAGGTATACACAGTTTTGTTTTATACGAGGGCTATTTTTTTTCAAGGTCCGATCGGTCCAAAATAAAAACTCCCGTAAAAATCGGATGAACCTGTGCGCAGATGTGTTACGCAGTGTCTCTAGTATGGCTGTCAATCGTGTCGCGTCACTTCCGTTTAGTTGTGTTCACGTAGGTAGGACGTAAACATGTCTACAACAATAGCATCTCCCGCCAAGTGTGAAGTTCGTGCGGTAATTCGATTTCTTCAGGCTGAGGGGTGTAATGCAGCTGAAATTCATCAACGAATAAGTACTGTGTACGGTGACAGCAAAGTGCGACAATGGTGCAGAAACTTTAAAGCAGGACGTACAGATGTTCATGATGCAGGCGGTCAGGGAAGGAAGTCAGTGTCAACCAATGATCTCGTTCAGCGAGTGGATGAGGCAATTCAAGAAAATCGTCGGTTCACAATTTCTGAATTGAGCGATTCATTTCCTGATCAGCTCTCTACACCATTGTGAGTGAGAAACTTCAGTACCACAAACTGTGCGAGAGATGGGTTCCCAAGATGCTGTCCGACCATCACAAAACACAGAGAATGGAAGCTTCCCTAACGTTTCTCCAGCGTTACCACATGGAAGGAGAAACTTTCTTGAACAAAATTGTCACAGGGGATGAGACATGGGTCCATTACGAAACAAAAGAACAATCCAAACAATGGATGCATTCTCACTTTCCCAGTAAACCAAAGAAGTTCAAGCGAACCTCCTCCAACAGAAAGTGCATGGCTACTGTGTTCTGGGACCGAAATGGAGTTCTCT
Organism: Callitettix versicolor; assembly: GCA_022606455.1. Lineage (NCBI taxonomy): Eukaryota > Metazoa > Arthropoda > Insecta > Hemiptera > Cercopidae > Callitettix > Callitettix versicolor. Next base: position 35,197,885 of record CM040183.1, on the reverse strand, counting down.
TGGTGGAATTCATGGAATGTAGCACAACCATTACAGCAGCCTCATACAGTGTGACTCTTCAACGTTTATGAAGGGCAATTCAGAATAAGCGGGGAGGAATGTTGTCATCAGGCATTGTCCTTTTCCACGACAATGCTTGGCCGCACACTGCAGCTTCAACAAAGACGCTCCTACAGTCTTTTCAATGGGAAGTGTTTGGTCATCCACCATACAGCTCGGACTTGGCTCCATCCGATTTTCACTTGTTTGCTCACATGAAACGCTGGTTAGGAGGACAACATTTTGGCACAGACATTGAGCTGCAGACCAGCATACAAACATGGCTGAAAACATAGGTGGCTACGTTCTACAACGAGGGTATTGGGAAGTTGGTACCACGCTACAATAAATGTCTAAATCTGAGCGGCGACTATGTAGAAAAATAGCATAATTATGTAAGTACTTGTTACAAATAAATAATTTTTGATTTTTACTGTGGTTTTTATTTTGCAACCGATCAGACCTTGAAAAAAAATAGCCCTCATATGTACAATTTACAGTATTACAAGTGGCTACTTGAATTAATAAGGTTTATGATTTACCTTTTTATATATTTTTTGCTGTACCTCTTCTTACAGTTTTAAAGTATGTTTCAAATTTTATTAGTCATAATTGTCAAAATTAAATTATCAAACAGGCAACACACACATTTTAAACTTTCACAGGAATCTTTAAGTGAAAGTGAACCATTACTCCTAAAACATCAGCAAAACTGGAAACTGTCACCAATTTAAGGGAATAAAAGGATGTTTTTATAATATGGTATGAACAATAACAAAAATAAATGGTTGTTTTCAAATTGATGATAAAGAATAGTTCTTATTTATTATAAACTGTTATATAAATTGTGTATAATTTTCTGTTTGTGATAATATCAGAATGTCACTGTACCTTATGCTATGTGTAAGAGTTGAATGGCACACCTGTAATGGTACACTGAATGACCTTGTGGAGTGAACATGGTAAATAAACTACTTTATTTTTAAAAGATCTATTATACAAAGTTATAAATATTACCATTCTCGATGTACAAAAAAATGTCCATTTCATAGACGTTTCACTGTACTAAATATCAGGTGTTTTATGTCATTTATTGCTAAGACATTTTTACTAAAAAAACAGGTAGTATTTTTATATTTAGCACTTCCCTTCACTCTAGGATTGACTTTCTGCCTTTTATGCTCTTTTTGTCCTCTTAGCTCGCCCTACAACTTTTCAGACAGTTTGACTAACCAGTACTGATAGTTTTCATTCAGTCCAACTGGTAATCTTGCTTATGCAAGACTGACTCTTTGAATTGAACCATGACCTACACTTTCCCCAGCTTTTATTCGGATGTCAAAAGCCTCATTATTTGTATAACAACAGGTATCAATAATGGCAATTGTTAATGGTGACTACCATTAGCTATGCTCTTTATTTACGTTACTGCCTACTAATAATTCAAAGTTATAATTGTTTATTTTGGAGCCTACAACAGAAAATAAAAATACAGTATAGTATTAAAGATATAAGATATGAATGATAGATTGTATTTGATTGGAAATCTATTCGTTTTCAGTTCCCCTAACAATAGTAAGCAGGGATTATATTCCTTCAGAATTTTGTATTGTTAAGCAGCATTAACAAAACAATATGGACAGATTTTTTAAAATTATAATCAATTCATATACAATTACTTTGTTTTAAGAAATGTTTTTTAAATAAATTTACATATTTAAAATGTTACTTGTTAAACATATTTAACATGTTAAAAATGTTATTTTCTGTTCTGGAAAAAAGAAATTTTTAACACAGTAAATCAAAATAAATTAATTCTAATGCAGTTAATTAACTTGAAAGTCTAGGTGTATAACTAGTAAGTGGTAATAAACACTATTGTAAGGCATGTAGAAAGAATTTATACGTTGTAGATACATTAATATACTACTGACCTTTGACATTATGTGGCCTTATTAGATTAAATTAATTAGAATACATGGCTGCCACATTTCTGTTTTAACACATTATGTTATTTATGTAGTAAGTATATCCAATTCAGTAATCTATTTCGTCATTAAAAACACCAGTATTTAAGTTTAGTTCTCACATATTTTTTTCTTATATTACCTTAAAGTTACCCAAACATAATATAAAATGGCTTTTTGAAAATTCTGGTTCAATGATCAGTAGTTTATAAAAAATAACAATGGGAAAGATAAGAGAAATATTTTTTTAAAACCACCTATAAAGATTTTACTTCTTGTATAAAATAAGAAATGTTATTGTATATTTAATTATTGATAATTCAGTTCACCAATTTTGAACTAAAAAAAAGCTTTTTAAAGTATTACTAAAGATTTTCTTGGAAATTCGGTTCAATTCAATTTTATTAAAGAAAAAAAGATGGCAGTTGCATGACTGCCAACAGAAGTGACTACTTCTTACCATGGGTTATGGCTATATATATTTTACACCACAAAATAAAATATATAGTCGATTTTCAAAATCATGAGTACGTTCATTTCAGTTTAATATATTTCTAAATACAATATTATATGATTTTATGGTTTTTTTCCAAGACATAGATTTTTGCTAATCAACACTAGAATAGGCTATATAACTGACCATGGGAGAAGCACGAAGTCCCAAATGTGTTCCTGCTATATCTGACCCTGTGACTTATTAATTGTCATTGTAAATGCCAACTTCAATGGAAACTACAATATTTTAATTTGGAAAGGCAGGTTGTTTGGAATTATAAGAGCCGCCTCGGTGGTCTAGTGGATAGCGTACTAGGCTTTCACCCCGAGGATCCGGGTTCGATTCCCGGCGAGGGCTTGGCATTTTCATATGCTATAAATCATCCCACCGTCTGCATTAGCCCAAGTGTGCACAATAGTTGGACGTTAAATAAAAAAAAAAAAAAAAAAAAAAAAAAAAATGGAATTATAAGATTGTTTGGAATTAAAAATTGTTACACAGTTAACACTTGTCATAAAACTAAATACTAAATAAAGTTGGATTGGGTAAGTAGTATAATTGAGTTTAAAATAATTTAAATATTTTTTATTCACACCTACCAGTATATAACAAACGTATAAGACGTCACTGTTACACAGTTAACACTTGTCACAAAACTAAATAATTAAGTTGGACTGGGTAAGTAATAGAATGGCGCAAACATACAAGTTTTCACTTCAAAAATACATTTTAAAACAAAAATATATATGAGAGCGTGATGCGTGACGGCAAACTGATTTTTTCCTGTGCAAAACATACATCCACACCCCGCCATAAGAAGTTGTACGATAAAGCGTAATGCGTGACGGCAAACTGAATTTTTTTCCATACCCCGCCATAAGAAGTATTCACTTTAAAAAAATTAATTAAAAAAATGTGGCAGTCAATGTTTATTTTGGGTTGTTATTTGGTGTCATTGCTAGTTTTTCTCTTTTTTGCAGAATTACAGTAGAAAGATACATCATTCCTAATTACATCCTCATCGAAACTAATATTAAATTAGTTTTGAAACTCATACTGGAAACAAATTTGTTGGCCTTTTGTATATTATATAATACAACAAAATTTAGTTACATAACTTTTAATTTCATATACAAAAATATTCTATATCCCTACAAAATCAAAAAATTTTAAGAGCTCAGAAAAAAATTGTGATTTTAATTTCTTTTGTCTATCTGATTTATTATATATGAGTGCTTATATTTCCTGAGTGTATATTTTAATTATCTGATTGTTATATTTATACTTACTTATCTAATACTGTATTTGCACTCTTGTACTTGCTGTTGTTTTGTATGCAAAGGTAGTGATGGTTCAATAATGTACTGTACAAAATAATACTAATTATGTTATTTAAATAATATACATTTTTTTTTATAGGAAGAATGACATTCATTTTTTCTTTCTTGTTCAGATTATGCTTATTTATTTAGGTTGCATAGTGGAATAACTGATTATGAACACAGTGAGAGCATATATGGTAACAGTTTGTTGTGTCCGATAATGTTGCTTTCACATTAATTAAAATGTTTTATACATTTGTTCAGATACTATGTCCCATCACTGTTAGGTAGTCAATAGGGCTACAAGTAGTTATTTTTATTACATACTGAGCATCATTAGTTTTAGCATTAATAAACAAATTAATATCGAATCTTGAAGTTTTTACAAACAATTTAAAATTTTTGTTATGAATAAGTAATTAATTAGCCCAAATCATTATATTCATTACACACAGCATATAACCTAAAAGTTAACAGATTAACCTAAGTAATACTGTATTGTATAATACCTATGTCTCGGCTATGATAACCCTAACGGTTTTTCGCCGGAAAAAAAAATACCTATGTTTCAAGTAATAGATATGTACAGTAACCATTTACTTTGTTTACAGTGTAGTACAGAGTACAGAGAAAATTGGAATTTTGATGGATTGATGTTTGAAAGTTCCTAGAATCTAAAGAAGTGGTTTTTACTTGGAATTCGTACGTCTATATGTGTACACATCGCTGAATACTAAACTATTGACGTTTAAAATTGCTGTTATTTTTGGATGTAGGCTGTAACATACCTACCCAAACAAATTGTAAATGGGTCGCCTACATTCCCACAGAATCTGGTTATAGAGATATGGGGGGATGAAAAATCGACATAATTTTTTAAGATCAGATGATTAGATTTTGCTCAAATTTTGGTTCTATGTTAAAATGCCACCAGCGCAGCAAAATTTACATAGAAAATTTAAAATAAAAATACTATTCGGAAGTAAATGAACAAGAAAGAGAAACCCTTGACCGCTATTTTTTTTCGACTTACTCTCAGATCATGATTTTTTTCACGTCAAATTTGGGGCACTGTCTTGTTATAAATATTTACGTCATATAAGGTTAAAATTTGTGCAAAATCAAATAAACTGATTTTGAAAAATTATGTCGATTTTTTAACATAGTGGAGCTCAGAATTTTATAACAGCCAGTTTTTATTAAGGGAAATCAGCTGTGAAAATATTGTTGTAGGGCAGTAAGGGCGAGAATCCGAGGAAGTTATTTAAACTTCAGTATGCAAGTAGGATGAATACACAGAATACTGGATTCAGTAATTATTGTCAGTATTCAATACTGATATTGGATTGGTCAGTTGAAAATTCAAATTTGTGTAATAGTTGATATGATTATGCAGTAGAAACAATTTTTTTTAGAGCATTAAAACTTGGCAAACACGCACTCTGCAGGGGTCCTGTTATCTTGAAGTAAAAGAACTTTGGACAACAGCAGTTTATTAATAAAATATTTTATTTTATTTCAGTCATATTTTATCATTAGCATTCGAATTTTTGTAGTAGGGCTTACACTGACGAATTATTTTTGTAGAAATAGTGAAACACAGATAGATAGTCATGGTCTGCTTTAGGATTGCAATTTCTCGTGTCAGTCAAATAAGTATTTTAAGTAATAGTAATTTTCCAATTAGCGTATTCAATTGTAATAGTACTTCTTGTAAAACAGTAAAAACATTACGCCTTATCAATTCATCTTTAAGGTTTGCAAGTTCTACTTCAAAATTAGGTAAGTCTTAAGCTACCTAGCCTAACAATAGTTTTTGAGGTTATTAGCAAAAGTTCGGTAATTCTTTAATACTCCGTGTAAAAATGTAATTTAAAAGGTGCATTTAACCTACTTTCTTATATATTAAATTTACTCTTATTAGAACATAGTTATAATAGGCACTAGAGTAATTAATTGTATTTATTTAAAATTTGGTATTTTAAATATATTTTTCATAATTTTTGAGTTAGTACAACTATTCATGTTTATGCATGCAAGATGTGATGATGTTTGCAAAATTATTTAAGAAAGGTTTGAAGGTTTGTACACTTCTCTTAAGCTTAGTTTTAATGATTATTTGGAATAGGCCCTGTAAATATTAAACAGTGTGACCAAAGATATCATATTTTTATTAGTTTTTTCTAAAAGTACACATTTTTCTGAGTTACATAGTGAAACGTTTTTAGTGCTTAAAAAAATGGACAGTAGTAATTTTTTATGATGTTTCTTTAAAAACAGTTTTATATAAAAATGCAATCTATAATTGCAACTTTTATAGTTTAAAACTTTTATAGTTAAAACTTCTGAGAAAGTTATTTGACCTTTTAAAGATTAATTACAGTACTGTAACAATTTGTACAATTGTAATTTATACAAAGTACTTCTGTACCAAATTTCAAATCAGTTGTTCAATGCGTTTGGTCAAAACTGTGTATATTCGTCATCGGAACTGGCATACATCTGCCATCTTGAAACGGAATGGAATGAAAGTGAACGGAAAAAATCTTACACATACAACGGGTTTAATACAAGGTACTTTATACCAAATTTCAAAACATTTGGTCACTGTGTTTTTTACCAAAACTGCATACACTGCATTGTAAATTAGAGGCCACCATCATGAATGGGAAAGAATTTTACCATATGTCGTTTGGGCTTTATACAAGATATTGTCATACCTCATTTCAAAACAATCGGTTAATGCAGTTTGGCCAAAACTGTGTAACAAATGCACAAACCAAATTCTGAATGGATGAATTGAAATAGAGGCCTCGTTTCACTTGGTCAGTAAGGTTAATTATAATTATTAATACAGATGAATATATATATTTCAGAATACTTTAGAAATAGTTTTTGTTATTATAAATGTTACTATTAGTTTAGTTCAATGTTTGAAATAAGTGTAAAAATTTCACATTGTTTCTTAAGTTAAATGTTTGCATGGACCATGAAGCCTCTCCACATATAAAAAGTCCTGGACTTCATTTTGGAAAATGTGGTCACCAAAGACAAAAGTAAGCATGTTACAGTTAGAATGCAGTGTGTTTAGATTACACTTAACTAGTAAACTTGTTCACTTACTTCCTCATGAACACTATAGAATTTCTTGCGTGTTTGCAAAAATGAAGAAGGAAAGGAGTAATATTGTTGATATTAAAAAAAAAAAAAACAAAAACAATTTATATTCCTGTTTTATGGAATATAAAAGACAAAAGCTTATGAATAAGTTCATTTATTTATATTATTATTATAAGTTCATTTTATAATATTTATAAGCTGTGAAATTAAAGGTATATAAAAGTTTTTTTTAACTATTATAAGTAAAAATAATAGACTTCTTTATGAACAGTTTTCTGCAATAAGAACCCTGTTAAATATTAATAAATAGCTGTAAAATAAAATTCTATTTGCCAGATTTGGTGTGATTTACTTTTTTTGGGAAATATTGTCATGCAAAAAATGGCCAATCCAATTTTTTGACTTTATTACATATTTGATTACTGTAAAGTTTTTGTCCATAAATTATTTAACTTGGAGCAAAACTTTTGTAAATGAGACGCATACAGATAAAAAGTGAGTACAGTGGGGCCTCAACTTATGAATTTAATTTGTTCCAGAAATCATGTTGTAAGATAAAAATTTCATAAGGCGTATATTATATGTAAATTGCATAATTCCTTCCACCATCCCCAAATTCCCCCCATACAATGAAAAAAATATATACATTTATGTCAAACATGGAAGAAATATACATTATTAAAAAACAGATAAAACCTGAAATAAAAAAAATATATTAATTACACATAAGCATACATACGTACATACTGTGTTATACAGTGAACATACATACTACATTATATATACATAATACTAATACGAAATAATATATATAATAAAGTTTCTTACATCTAAAGATTCGGATACGGAGCGAAGTTCGTGGGAGGAGGCGGCGGAGAGAGGTTGTGGATATGGAGGAAGATACAAAATAAAATTTAACACTAAGAATTGAAAAGAATTTAACTTTTTAAACATTTTTTTAACTCTAATTTTGTAATGATTTGTTTACACTTTGTAGAACTTAATTTTTAATTATCATCACTCCCTTTTGCCTTTTTGGGTTCATTTCACCTTCCCCAGTTTCTTCTGACTTAAGTTTGGTGGTGAAATAACGGTCCAGCATGATTGTTTTTGCAAACTTTTAAGAATGCTTCTGAAATGCGTTAGGCACATGTCATCAAAATGTGCGGCTACCCTATTCGCAAACACTTTTGGGGTGTTTTTTCGTGTTGTTTTGTTGAGGAATGTTTTGTAAATTAGGGCAAAAAATTTCTGAAATCCCGTTTTGTAAGTTGAAATTTTTGTTAGTCAGGTCATTTGTAAGTTGAGGCCCCACTGTATATAGTTTTGTATAATAATCAAATGTGTAAAGTTTATGTAATTACATTTATAGTTTTTAAAGTTACTACTAGATATTGTAGTTTTTGAAAAACATTAATTTTATATCTAACTTTTACAAGCATAGTGCTCATAATAGGATTTGTTTCAGAACGTTTATACACGGAAAAACATGAATGGGTTAGTGTCAAGGAAAACATTGGAACTGTAGGCATTTCAGACTATGCTCAGGTTAGATATTATAGTTTTATGTTTTATTTTAGAATAAAATCAAGTTTATAATTTTAAAATTTTATCGTATATTTGCTATAAACAATTATTTACATAGATTTATGAACTGAAATGCATTGTGACTCTCTAAATGCACTATTATATTTATTAAAAAAGTAGAACTTCTTATATGAATGTTTTTTTATAACAATCCTTTTGTATTCACTTAATTTGATATTGCATTTAATTGGGCACTTAAGAATGGAGATGAAAACATTTAAATACTTCATCTCAGTTTTGATATTTAATTATTAACTGCATAGCAGGGTTGAATAATTTTTACCCCTCCACTATCATATACTTATCTATGTTATGGAAAGTTAATGTGGCCCAAATATATTAGATTAGCATTACCAGTCCAAGAAACTTAAACTGTTTCAGTAATGTAATAATTTAGAAACATAAAAAATATATTAATAAAAGTGTGATCATCTAAACTCATAATTATTTTACAATGAATATGAAAAAATATTATAATCTGAATATATTGTTTTATTATCTTCAAACGTGTCCATTTGAAGTTAAAAAAATCTGATAAAAAATATTTTCCTCCAATATAAACATTTATACCTCTTTCATATTTTTGTCCTTTTAGGGAATGAATTCAGGGGGGAAATGCTGACGTGTATTACAATTTGTGTTTTTTAAAATATTTTGTTTACTTTTAAGAAAATCTGATAAAAAATATTTTTCTCCAATGCAAACACTCTTTTTTCTCCAATGATACTTCTCTTTTACATTTTTAATCTTTTAGGGAATGAATTTGAAAAAATGTTGAAATATGTGTTTCATTAGTTCATAGCGTATTTCTAGAATATACGATAAAAAAAATGTTTTTCATGCAAAATTGTATAGCCCTTTTTTACATTTTCTACCCCTTTTCAATCTTTTTAGGGGATGAATTTTGGGAAATGTTGAAAAATATATTTCATTACTAATATTTAAGAGTGACCGGATGTTACATTTTAAGAAGGTCAGACTTAAAACATATTTTTTCCAATAAAAATTGTTGTACACCATTTTTACCTCTTTAGGGGTTGAATACTGGAAATTCGTTTTTCAGTACACCCCTACTTGTGATGGTAACCCTGAAAATTTCAAATCTTTAACTATTATATAGTCTCGGTTATACGTTTATTATATTATTAAAGTTGGATTGGGTAAGTAGTTTAATGGCGTTAAAATCAAATATTTGCAAAATTTTTCTTAGTTCATGGGTAACATAAATGTACCCTCAAAATTTCAAGTTGCTAGCTAAAATAGTTTTGGCTCTGCATTGATTATGAATCAGTCAGTCAGGACTTCTTTTATATATTAAGATGTATCTGCAGGTATTAAAATTATTATTAATAGAAGTTTTGGGGCTTTAGATAACATTATGTTGTGTTTGAATAAAGCATAATAAACTCACTAGTATTTGGCCTGGACCTTGTATAATTATTTAAAAAATTTGAATTCACAAATTAACTTACTGATCAAAACTTCTTGTGCTACCTGAATGCACATACTAATAAATGCCCCTTAAAATGGTGGAATTTCCCTCAGTGCTCAGATATTGTAGCACTTTCTGTGAAGCATAGTGCAAATGGGTTTTTGCTCATATATTTTTCCCATACTTTATGCCAGCTGTACTGATGCGGATGAGAGATTGGCATTAACCAATATTGTAATGCTTATGGCAGTATTGCAAGTTTCAAATCTTAGGCAGAGTTGCATAGTTCAGAGATGAAAACAAACTGATCGGTTTCATAGCCGCATCGACCGTTAAAACCTGTGTGCCCTGGCACAAGAACAACTTTGTTGCCTTTTAGAGGAACAACTAAAATCTTTAGCAAAAATTAGGATTTAGCGTATTACGTGTATGATGTCTTGAAACAATTGCAAATTAAAAAAAAGGGAATATATGCACCCAACTGTGCACTATTAGTTGTCTCTGCATTGTTTAGATTTTAGCTTGTTCACACCCAGCATGGAAGATTTTGTTTCATAAAGCTTTTTATCTACTTTTCTTGTATCATAAAAAAAGTATCTACTTTTATTGTTTTGAAACTGTTTTGACTATATCAATCACTGCTAAGGTTAATCATTACTATATTAATTCAGTATGATAAAAAATAATAAATATACTTCAATGTATAATCTTTATTATGTTAAATATTGCTTACAATTTCCAGGAGGCATTGGGAGATGTGGTATTTGCACAATTGCCAGAAAACGGTACAAATGTAAATAAGGATGGTAAGTTTTGTTTTATAACATTTTGCTATTAAATTATGTGTAATTACTTGGATTAATTGCAAGCATATTTTTTTAAGTAAATGCTGTTTTAAATTTGCTGCCATTAGCTAGATGTAGTTGAAGCAGATGGTGTTAGTATAGCAAGTTTATTAATAGTCATTATTTACAACTTCCAACAATAGCTTAACGGTTTTCTTGTTAGGACCTGTGTGTAGCCTGGCTAAAATGAGTGTTGTAATAAACAAACCTCGAGTTGTAGCTGATACTTACTATGAAATTCTTAACAAAACTTAAACATTCAATTCAAAACAAAAGGCGTTGGGTGTGGGAGAGTAACCAAAAGGATTTTATTTATCACAGGTAAACACATGACCTTACATGGTAAACAAAATGATCTGATTCTTATCAGTTTTTGACCAAAAAATTTGTTTAAAAAAGTTGTTTTGAGAGGTGAGGGGCAAAGGAACCATGGTTTAACATATAACAAAAACGTTTAATATCAGTTAGTTAGTCCATAGTTTGATATATAGTAAAATACAAAATTTTCCTGCAGCGCAGCAAGTTTCCTATGTATGAAAGTTCGAAATAAGAACTTTTTAACTGAACGAGTTTATTTATTTCCTCCCTGATAAAAATTAAGGCCTTATGTTTTGACCAGACTTACTTGACAAAATATTAAAGCATAATACTCAAAAAGCTTAGTTAAGTTGTGAACTTTGTTTGCAAATTTGGAATTATGTATTGAAAACAATTTCAATAATTGTAACTATTGAAATATAATTGTAAATATTATTGAAAACAATAATACAACATATGTAAATATGTTTGTATTATTGTATTCTAACATCATTGTTTTTAATATTAAAGACATTTTGTATAGTATTAAGGTATGCTTAGATTATTTTTACTATTAAGTAATTAAGGAGTGTATGTTAGTTAGAAATTAATTTTATAGTAACTGAAAAAATCGATTTTGAAGACTGATCGATTCAGGTTGCTGCGTTATTTACATAGACAATATCTGTGTGATTACAGATGAAGTTGGGGCTCTGGAAAGTGTAAAGGCTGCTAGCGAACTGTTTTCTCCAGTTTCAGGCAATGTTGTTTCTAAGAATGTTAATGTAGAAGAAACACCTGCTCTAATTAATCAATCGTGTTATGATAAAGGTAAGAATTTTTTAATAAAATAATAATTAATTGTAGCATACAGCTGCCTGGCTGAAATGTGGAAACTACAAAGTTATCATATACAAACATTGATGTATCAAAGAATATTGCTTGTACAAAAATACCGTGACATCTGTAGGGTTTGTTGCAGTTACATTACAACATCTTTTCAGTAAAATTTAAAATGTTTAGGGCTGATTTTGATAGAGAATAACAGCATGTTCATGAAAATTGCAGTAAAGCATTTAAAGAAAATCTTAAATGCTAATTTATACACAATTTGTTTGCCCTGACCGAGTATAATAATGCCTTAAGAAGGGCGAGATGGGATTTGTGGAGGAAGTTCTGTGATGAGGTTTACCGCACTTCTCAGGGAGTATGACTTCACAAGATCCTGGCCTCAGATCCTTTGAACCCCATGGGGACCCTTAAAGGTCCTTATGGGGAGTACATAACAACTGGGGAGGAACTCTAGAAATTCTACTCGGGGAACACTTTCCTGGCTCAAAGGTCAGAAATGTAGGAAGGGAGTGAGGTTTAGACATTCCCTATACAAAACCTAGTAGGGGAGAGTGGAGTATCACAAACCAGATTTGAACGAATTGGTGAATTGATGGAATATTTCCGGCTCTTTTACATCAAGGAGGAGAGTCAATTGTTCTTATCCTGTGCGGATTGTAACGGGCCAGCATAGCCACTAGGTATGTACCCCTGCGGTGGAAAGTGGCCCTTGTAGTCTTTATTCCTAAGCTGGGCAAGCAAGGTGGGTAAGCTGAACCTAAGGCTTACAGACCTATCAGTTTGATTAATTGATTAAAGAAATTTTAGAGAAACTGGTGGAGAGAGACATGTAAGATGGGTCATGATTCCTCATGTCAGTCAGTATGCCTACCAACAGGAAAAGGCTGTGAGAGTGCACTTCATAATTTGGTTCACAGATTGGAAGTGACTCTAGAGTCCAAAGAATATGCCCTCAGTGTCTTTCTAGACATTGAGGGGGCTTTTGATAATGCCTACCATTCTTCGATGTAGAACTGACAAGTACCATGTGTGACTGGGTGGGCGACAGTTGTGGCTAAATCCGTAGGAGAAGATGTGGAGGTGGAAGTTGTCAGGGACTGTACGCAGGGAAGTGTTTTGGCCCCTCCCTTATGGAACCTGGTGGTGGACTCACTCTTAGATCTTCTCTCTTTGGAGGGATGCTATACCTAAGTATATGCAGGTGTTGTGGTGGAGCTTATCTGAGGAAGGTATGGTAATACAGAGGTGGATCTCATGAAAAGAGCCTTATCACTAGTGAAAACCTGGTTTCATCAGGAGAATCTAGAGGTTAACCCCAGGAAAACAACTCTTATTCCTTAGACTAGGTCTTTTCTCTTGGATCACCCCATACTTAGGAGGTGGTATGGAGAGGCAATCCCTGTTGCAAACGAGGTGAAGTACCTGGGCATGGTGTTGGACACCAGATTAACCTGGAATGATCATATTGGGTGCATCATGGGGGCTGAGACCAGGTTTGATGAAATACATCTATACTGGGATCATTAGACTTATGGTGTGCTATGGTGCTGTAGACTAAGGCTGAGCTGAAGGGGACCAGAGAGTCTCTGACTAAAATTCAGAGCCTGGCATGCCTGTACATTACCGGCTCTATGGACAGCAGCTATGGAGATTTCTTGGGTTTTCCCCATTGATATTTACGTTATAGGGGAGGCACATAAGGCAGCATATAGACTACAGATTGGTGGTGTCTGGCTATACTTAACATTGGTGCTAACTAGAATCACAGAAAAGATCAGTGACCCAATTCGAATGATGGGGACTGATCATATGGTTAGTCGATACATGGTCTCTAGAACCTTTGATGTCAAGTTGACGTTTGAGGGTGGAGATCGTGTGTTCGAAAAAGTTTGGAGGCATAGTATGGTATACAGATGGCCTCCAAGAAAAAGTCAGGCACTGGTGCTGGGGTGTATGGCCTGAGATTGGGGTTAAAGAAAGTTATTACCCTGGGACAGCATACAACAGTATTCCAGGCTGAAGTGATGGCCATTAATGACTGTGTTTGGGAGAACTTGAATCAGGGCTTCAAGAAGGCACGCATTCATATTCATACCGATAGTCAGGTAGTAGTAAAAGCACATGTGGGTCCTATAATTCAGTCCAAGCTGGTCTGGGAGTGTTGAAGAACCTCGATGCTCTGTCCCTGGGCAAACTATTCATTGGGTTCCAGGGCATAGGGTAGTTGAGGAGGCAGACCAACTGGCTGGACTTAGATCTGAATATGAGTTTATCGGTCCTGAGCAGGCTTTAGGGATTTATCTATCGTTGGCCAGGTGTGCTATTAATAGGTGGATTACTAAGCAACTCCTGGTAAGATTGGATAAAATTCATGGGCATTCCCATAGTAAACGTATCTTAGGCAAAGTTCCTTTTGGAGGATGTACAAAGGGGAAGCAGATGTCCTGGGGAGACAACTAAGGAGGATCATGGGGCCCATTATAGGGCACTGTGGTCTGAGGGTGTACATGAACAGGGACATGTATGTCCCATGGAGAAACCGTGTGTAGGTTATGCAGGACTGAAGAGTTGAACTGCAGTTCACAAAATTCATGATTGTGAGACTCTTGCTAGTAGGAGGCTAGTCAGTGGGTTACTGGAACTTATTAAGGACACCAATCTGCTGAAGTAGGTATTTTTAAGAGGTTTAGTTGCACAAAAGGTCAGTCGATCCCAGTGCCTGGGGTTGTACTATCCCTTCCTCTAGTCTCTAATCTATTCTATGTAATCTAATCTATATACAAAAACTTTTATACTAGTTAATGAAATCAGATATTTAAAAACAAAAAGGAAAGTAAATAAGATATGAATTTAAAAAAAAAATAAATTTCTCCCAGTTTACCCTCAAGGGCTGACATATTGGCAATTCAGAGGTGTCCTAGCTGATCTAACCTTTCATCTATTTGCTTTTGGTTTTTTTTTTTTTAAACTGGGACAGTACCTTAATGAAATGGAAACTATAAGCAATGAATTGCAGCAGACTGGGGATGCTAGGCAGACCTACCCAAAATACAATGGAAGAATTGAGAGATTGGGTCGAACATCTCAAACGTCTATCAAGAGCACAAACTGAGAAGAGAGGAGGCGGTTGCAAAGGAGAATCAAAAGACTTCACAAGGAATAAACCTTGGAAGTTGATAAACACAATGTTTATAGGGCTGAAGGGAAACCATACCGTAGGACTGGAATACTATTATCCAGATACATCTATTGAAAGAGATTCATCTAGGTGGACATTAAGGACCTTGTATAGAGGCCAGCTTGAAAGAACTATAGAACTCCATCCAGGGCACTGTGTTTTGAAGGTGTATCTAAACAAGGTGGGAATGTATACCATAGAAAAATTTGGTAGGCTATGGGGGACAGATAGAACTGCAAGTTATATAATCTATGATTGCAAGGGTTTTGCCAGCAGAAGGCAAAGGATATTTTGTCTCCCAGGACCTCTAGCTAAATCAGCTAGTTAGCAGACTTCTCAAATCCATTGATGGAACTAGTCTATCGAAGAGGCTCATTTGTACAGTAAGCCCTTTGGTAGCAGTGCCAGGGGCTATGAAACCCTGCCAGCCTCTAATTATCTATCTACTCCCATTTTAAAACAAATAAATTATGACATTTTAATAACATCCGTAATATTTACTAAAATTATTTTTGCACCAGATATTATTTTCTATTTAGATAGAAAATGTAACAGTATCATGTTAATACACATAAAAATTAAATTCATTTTCCATGCAAAAAATAAATCACATGTTTATGCTACATGTAAATGTTAGCATTTGTTTATAAATACAAAGTTGTGAACAGACTACAAAAAACTTGTTCAGAGTCAAAAGTAAAAATCTAATTCTTACTATAAACGATATTGTTTCATTTGGAGATTTGCTGTTATACATTAAGTTCTGAAATGAATGATTTTTGTTTCAACAGGTTGGCTATTTAAGGTTGAACTCAGTAAACATGAAGAGTTATTGGATTTAATGAACGAGGAACAGTATATGGAATTTCTCAAATCAGGTCCTCAACACTGATTCTGTTTTTTCTGGTTTGTTAAAATGCAATCCAGTTTGTAGTTAAGGACTTCTGTACACAGAATTACCTTGAAACTCTTTAAAATGCTAAAGTCTATAGAGTAGTGATATTTCTGTTATTTATGAATGAAATTTGTGTTTCTTATATTAATCATTGCTTTATTAGTTGGTTATTAGGTTTTTTAGTTACCAGTTCAAAACCAAATTAATTTAATGCTCTTATAGGGCTCAATGGTTGATGTGGCTAAAGCATCGGTCAGTCTGTTGTGCCTCAGAACTGTACATCTAAACGTTCTTAGTTTGAGTCGCAGTTTACTCCTGTTAATTTATTTATCATGTGCTCTTGTAATATTAATACTTACAGCAACTATGTTGTTATTATATTAGTTTCACCAATTTAATTTTCACTTCTAGTCATTAATTCAGCTGTAAGCAATAAATTCTTTTCTTTTTTAATTTGTTTAAAGAAATAATAAACTAAAACAAGTAACTTACTTCATATGGTGCTACAAATACATGATTTTATGAAGTTCAATAATTGGAAATATTTTGCCTTGTTTTCAAATTAAAATAAAGGAATTCCTAAAAATTAATCATATGTAGAAAATTGATGTTAAATGTAAGTGCTGTATGAAGTAAAATAAAAATAGAAGAAATGGAATTGTAATGTATGTTCAAAACAATGAAGCAATGATGTTCCATTAAACCTCACCTCCAGATTTTGCAGTAGTTAATGTATTTAGGTGTACATATTTATATTATTGGTTTATTATTTAATTAAATTAGTAACAAAAAAAAATTATTAATAAAATTATTTTATGAATGTTTATTTTTTACCTTTTTCAATGTATGTAAAAAAAATAAGGAAAAATTAAGCTAAAAATTAGGTTGATCACATGTTCTGATACACCAAAAGAACACATCTTGGTATTTAAAGAAACACATATTGTCTTACCTGCTGTAAAACTCTAACAGAGTTTGTCACATTACTCTTTGAGATCAGCCGTTTGCATATGACACATTGTGATTGGTGCTAAAGAATTAAATATCAGTAGTTACAGTTAATATCAGTAGTTACATATTTAATTAAAAGGTTTTATTCTATACAAAGTAGGATATAATAAATGTACTTGCCCACCATGAATTCTGCAGATAAATGAGCCTGGAGGAATTGACTGAATAAAATCCATACAGTATGAAATAATAAAATCTGGATTAAAATTTATAGCTGATTGACACTTGTAACAATTAAAAGGCTGGGCAGTTTCTGATGATTAAAATAATTATGATGTACTGAAATATGTCAATATATTTGTATTTGTTTTAATACAGCAGTTTTGGCTTCTCTTATTACCTAACCTTTACCTGGTCTCAATATTGACTGATAAATGGAGTATCAGGAACAGCAAGTGTCCATATATAACAAAAGTTTCACTGTACCTGTATTTACAGAAATTCAGTGTTATCAGTACACAAGTAATCATCGCAGATGTCATAAATTCAGGTTACTGTGTACGATTTTTACAGATTCTAGTTTACGTATAAGGGGAATGAATAAAATGCTGTATTGTGAAACCTTGTTATATACTTTCATATAATTTATTATTTGTTTTAAAAGTGTGTATGACCCTGATGGTCATATTGGATTTATTCCCTATTAGGCTAATGTTAATCAATGATACATGTAAATCCGCTATTACTCTCTATTTGTTAATGTATACACATTACTCTCTATTTGTTAAGATAAAATTACGTTTGATATTTTAAATGTCTTGTGTGTGAGGATGTAGTCTGCACCAGACCACATTCCCACATACATATCTAAAATGAGATATAAAATATAATTTTATCTTAACAAGTAGAGAGTAATGTGTATAATTAATTAATACTAGTCTTATAGGCAATACTTTCAGTATGACCAACAGGTTCACAGACTCTTAATGCAAAAATCACATATAGGTTACCATCGTCCAAAAATACTTTGGATCTGGGAGTATCAAATCGGTCTTTTTTACCTGTTTTTCTCTTATTAGTCAGAGGCCACTGTACCAATAATAAAAAAATATTTTTGTTGTAAAAGTAAATAATATCAAAATAGCCAGACTGTTGTTACTATGTCATCATTTCACGTTTCCTTAAATGAGTCCACTGACCGTGTTTACCTCTCACCTTATGCTACATCCTTAAAGTTTTCAGCATCCATATTGGGAAGTATGAATAATGCAAATAATTCATCATTACAATTTATTAATTCATCATTACAATTTATTAATTAATAATTACAGATTTTTGTCATTTTATTTAATCTCATTAAAAACTTAAGTCAAAATTCAAATAAATGTTTTATTAAAACAGAAACTTATTTTTGTAAGTTCAATTTACTGCACACTGGAACAGAACCATTATATCTACTTTGTCACTCACATACTTTAAACTTTAAAAACTTTTTTTTAATTTAATTAATAACTGAACATTTTTATCTTAAAAAACTTTTTAGAATTATATATGGTTGGTTTAACCATACTAGTTTTAATTCATATTACAATTTCAATTGCCTAAGCTTTAAGTATAGACTACTGAACAATTTAATTTTAAAAAACATTTAATGATTTTTACTGAAAACAAAAATAAGAAACTAGAGAATATCCAAACAGAAGATATGTAAGGAATGTCTTATTTTTTATGAAAAAACTAGTTTCCTTAATTTTTTTTATTTTTCAGAAAATTTATTATTGTAAAAATTATGTTTATAATCCTATTGTATATGAACGTCCATTTGGATTGTGAATAGGTAATGGAATAGGTTGGGATATCGTCCATTCGTACCACACATTTTGTTTACTGCAAAGTCTCCAGAAATGAACTACTAGATCTTGTCCGGCTAAGAGATTCACAGGTTCCTGAAAGCAACAGGGGTAATAAAATAATAAACCTACATTTAAAAAATAATACTGAAGCAAACATAATTTTTGGTACTGTGACTATTTCTATTTCTTTAATCTTTTTTATAACAGCTTTAGAAGAAGCACCATCTTTTTAAGTCCATTCAAACAACTATTTTTAATGTAAAAATTAATACCTAAAATTTATTATTCAAATGAATAAATTTTACGGAACAGTTGTACATCTTTTATCAGAGTTGATATGAGCCAAGGTTTTTAAGTCATTTGCATGTAGTATTTTTGTGGAACACAACAATTACCCTCATCACTGATGCAAAGGCAGGTAAGTGCCATCAGAATTATGTACATAAAGGTGCGATTCAGCTGTTAGCATTTATCATTCTGTTGTAACACACAGTTATACATTACTGATGTACGTGCTGTATATTTAATCTCTGACACATAAGCTTAGATTTTTGTTGTTTAAACACGAAAAACTTTTAAGGTTTTATAGATGAAAATAACTGTGCAATCCTATACTAATATGCATTTATAACAATTATTAATTTATCTTAAGCTTACTCTATTAAAACTGTGTTTAGTTATATTTACCTTAATAGGAAAAAATATAGGAAACCAGGAAAACATATTTTGAGAGTGTGTCTGTGGTACAATACTAAGAGTTATATCTTTGTATAATACCGTATCAAAAAATCCTGAAAAACCATGGAGTACACAGTTCTGTTCCACCTTGAATGTCAAGGACTTGAAGCGTGTGTTGTCTGGAGGTAAATCTAAACAATGAACAAAAACTATTATCTTTTAGCAAACAAATTATTATTTTTTTTTTTAGTTGTTATCGTAATAATAATATTCTTTATAGTTGAGCAAGGTTTATATTGGCTTGTAAGGTCATATAATATAATGAATTGGCTCCTATATATTTGCAAATTCATAATCCTGTTCCTCAATTTCCTCTGTTCACATTCCTGTTTTTAATTTAAGTTCAATTTAAAATTTCTTGAACACTTAAGAAGATAAAACCCAAAACATTTGCAAATTCTGAATTCCAGAAAATATACTGTAAATAAAGAAATAATACTATAAACAAAAATATAAAATAACTTTTATTCAAATTATTGATACTGAACACAGCTGATCATTTAACATTAATTTCGTATAACAAGTTTTGCCTTTTATAGCCTTTCCTAAGAGCTTAATTTAAAAAAATGTATAATTTTCCTTTAAATTTAAGACCAAAACCTTTAAAATAAGCCTTCAACCATCTTTCTATGATTTACCAGTCCAAAATATTTTCAAATTTGACCTTATGATATTCATATGATAATATGAATAGTTGAGTATGGTTAATTCAAACTAAATTAAATCTAGTTTGCAAGATGAGTACAAGTTAAAAATAGTAAATTTTTTTGCTTATTAAAAAATTTCATTAATTCTTAAATATTTAATCAATGAAACCATATAATAGAGTCAAACTACCTGAAGAACAACATTTTGAAATTTGTATATCACGATCCATTGTGAGAAACTATTAAAATACCCTATTAATACACTTATTAACAAAATAATAAAACTAAAAGATATATCTTAAATGAAGCCAAATCACAAAACAAGAATATCCCAAAATACAGAATGTTTAGCACCACTCTCTAATGGCAGCAGTTTACACAGGGAAGTAAATAAAAAAACCAGACTGACTGGGTGTAAAGAACAGATGTTTACAGTGTAAGTTACTGTCTGTCAGCAATACACACCCCCCCCAACCAACTTCTTGCCACCTGCCAACTGATAATTCTTGCTCCTCCACAGAACATACAAGCTACCTGACTCAATAACCTAAGAAATTATAAATGACAAAAATGTGTCCTAGGAACGCTAACATTAAAGTCAGCAAATCTTGGCCAAAAGACATTTTAGAATGTTCCTCCTTCTCATGCAATTTGATGTAGATGTTCCAGAATGTCAATACTATTAATGTGAAAAAACTCATACTCGTCAAAGGATGTTCTCATTAAGCATATGAGAACAATAATTAGGGTCTGTGGGGCCCCAAATCTTACGGATCCGGTTGGGTCAACTAAAAGCCCGACTTCAGTTCGGGCCAAGCGTACAAAGACGGGTCGGGCCAAGTAAATATTAACTTTTATTTTTAGGCAATAGTGTACGCAATACGCATGAATATTTTCACTACCAAAATTCATAATATACAAATAGTATAAAGAAAGAACAATTTAAATAATCATTGAAGGTCAAGTGTCTAACCACTTATAATCATTCTATTTGTTTTACTCGACAAAACAAATTGTTGACCTGTCAGTAAATGCAGTATTATCGGTTAGTAGTTTTATTTAATGTGATGCTACAATGAGAAGGGACCAAGTGGACTGTGCATGTTTACAAATATACTTTCCTCGTCGGGCCAAACAACACACTGCCTTGTCAAATACATATGTCTGTGATTCTAATCACAGTAGACAATCAGTTCACAAAATCTGCAGATATCCTTTTTCCGAATGTATATCGTTTCATGATTGTCACTAAATTAAAAGATGTAATTTTTTCATAAACAAAAATCAAATGAAAATATTGAACACTATGAGTCTATAATAAATCGGTTCGTTGCGGTATTCACATACCTTTTGTGCACCGATATCAGCCCTTGGCGGTATTCATATAACTTTTGTGCGCCGATGTAATGGTCCATGGCGGTAATCAGTCAGACCAACGGCATCTGTATTACATCGACCCGTGACGGTATTCACACAACTTTTGCACGCCGATGTAATCGGTCCGTGGTGGTATTCAATCAGACCAACAGAACCCATATTACATCGGCCCGTGACAGTATTCACACAACTTCTGCGCGCTGATATAATTGGCCTGACAGTATTCACACAACTTTTGCGCGCCGATGTAATCAGTCCGTGGAGGTATTCAATCAGACCAACAGAACCCATATTACATCGGCCCGTGACAGTATTCACACAACTTCTGCGCGCTGATATAGTTGGCCCGTGACAGTATTCGCACAACTTTTGCGCGCCGATGTAATAGGTCCGTGGCGGTATTCAGTCAGACCATCTGAGCCGGTATTACATCGGCTCATGGTAGTATTCACACAACTTTTGCACGCTGATGTAATCGGTCCGTGGCGGTATTCACACAACTTTTGCGCGCTGATATAATCGGCTCGTGGTGGTCAGAGGATTAAATATGGAATGAAGAAAATTTTAATTCTAATTTTTTTTTTACTTAGGTCTAGCTAAAAATGTGATGGGTTTCCCATTTAACCGTTTGGCCCGACCTGAGCCGAAAAGCCAGAGTGCCGGAAAAAAAACGACCTGGCCCGACACGAACTCTAAAAAATTTGGCCCGCAGATCCCTAACAATAATTAATCTTCAACCTTAAAAACTGGTGTATTGTTTCTTATATACATAAACTATGGCAAAAGTCTCAATAAACAGTAATAATAACAAAAATATTAAATAACATTTAAAATGAAATGAAAGTATGTTTGAAACTTACCTCGATTTGGATGACTAAATGTGAAAAGACGCTGAACAGGCGCTATGTTATATTTGTTTTGTTGATGTACCACATAGGGTGTTTCAAAAGGTGCGACTGAAGGTTTGTCCTTGTCCTTACAGTTACGTACCTCAATGTACAATTTTGGTGAATGTAAAGGGCATATATATGAAGAGTAACTTAACGGTATGCTAATTCCATTGTCTGTTAAATATTTTAAAGTAATATAAATTAGCTATTTTGAATTATATTTTAACAATTATTTTAAAAATAAAATTTCTAAATGTTAATTAATACTGAGATTTATCATAAAAATATTTTCAATTATAATAATAGCCTAGACTTGCAAATCTATTTACAGTGAAACCTCTATTGTATGGGCACTTGCTGTTCACTCATGAGAGGTGTCTACTAGGAAGGAGAAAATTTTTAAAATTACATACTTTCAAAAAAACCGGGATTATCACAAAACAATAATCATTATTTTCCTTTATAAATACAGTATAAAACTTCTGATAAATTAAAATATACCTTACAGTACTAAACAATACAACACACTGATATGTATTCTGTTTGGAATTTACAGTACATGGACTAAATCTAATAAATGTACTGTATTTAACATTAAAATAGGTTAACAAGTTTTTTAAACTAATAACAGTACACTGGGTGCTGCACAAAAAAACCACTACTGTATAAAAAAAACAAAAAATTAGTGGCTACAACATTTGCATACAGAAAACAAACTACAGGAGACCCATTCAAAGACACATTCATAGACTAACTGTTGATTTTAAACAAAAGGCAAATACAATTCTGGAAATTACAATAATGTTTTATAGACTTAAGTGCAAAAATATTTTGTTGTGTAGGTTGTTTCACAGAGTGAATTTTGTCAAACATGAGAATTAGGAACTTGTGGTGTTTATTTCTCCCACACATAAAGATGAGGGAATTTCAGTTTAATTCAATCTTATTGGTTAAATTAAACAAAAGCGGTAATAAAATGTGTCCATCCTTAGTTGTGATATGTATCAATCAACTTTACGAGTTTGTCAAGATTCTACAATTTGTTGGTTTTAGTGTTGTCCACTGTATTAGACCAACACCTTAAGTGTTTTAGTTTGAAACAATTTGGCTTGCCTCTACTAAAATCTTAAACTGCTGTCAAGTCATGTATAGGGTAGTTTTAAAGGTCAATATTTTATGCTACAAATTATTGTCAATGGATAAATTTCAGTTTGAATAAATATGTCAACTAACATTACTGTGCGATATTTACGTATGTGGCTGCCCAATACAGAAATGAAAAATCAAAATTTTAACAAATTTTACTGTCTGTCTTGCCAACAGCATGTTCACTAAAATGAGGGTAAATTCTTAAATAAATAGATAGAAATATTTTTTGCCCCCCCCCCAAGAAAATGTCTATACACTGAGGTGTCTGTTAAGGGGGAGGGTTTCATTATATTTACATACTGATTAAAGTTAACTTATATTTGTTTTTAATAATAATAAAAGTTACTTGTTATTCTGTTTTTAAAAAAATAACCTCAGTGGAGGCAGCTCGGGTGAGCAGCTAATGGGTTTAAGAATCCCACTGTATCTTTAGATCATACGAGGTACGTCCAGAAAGTAAATTCCATTTCAATTTCTCTACACTGCAGCGCTGCGATCGTAGTTCCGCACATGCGCGGTAGACGCTCTGTATCAAGAAGAAACGTGCGCCATTTTGAGATAGCTGTCAGCCATGTACGCTTTATTGTGCTTGATTACAATGTTTGTGTTGATTGAAAATCCCACAGCTTGTGATATCAGATCTGTGATTCGTTTTCTGAATGCTAGGAAAGAGAAACCAATTGAAATTTATCGGCAAATTTGCGAAGTTTACGGACAAAATGCGATGAGTGATTCAATGGTGAGAAGAAGGGTCCGACAGTTCAATGAAGGACGTAGGGAAGTGCACGATGAAGAACGAAGTGGGCATCCATCTTTGGTTACAGAAGAACTGGTTCACGCGATTGATGACAAGATCCAGGAAAACCGCAAGTTTACAATTAGTGCTCTCGCTATGGAATTTCCCCAAATCTCACGATCACTAATTCATGAAATTGTTACCGAAAAACTGAAATTTCGTAAACTTTGCTCACGGTGGGTACCAAAGA
This sequence comes from Callitettix versicolor, assembly GCA_022606455.1. Taxonomy (NCBI): domain Eukaryota; kingdom Metazoa; phylum Arthropoda; class Insecta; order Hemiptera; family Cercopidae; genus Callitettix; species Callitettix versicolor. Next base: position 35,173,264 of record CM040183.1, on the reverse strand, counting down.
TTCTTAATGAGCAACACAAAACTAACCGGATGAGTAGTGCACTTCAGTTTTTGACCCGTTATGATGAAGGCGGTGAAGAATTTCTGACACAGATAGTCACAAGAGATGAAACTTGGGTTTCTTACGACATCCCTGAAAGTAAGCGACAATCAATGGAATGGAGGCACACTTCATCCCCAGCAAAGGTTAAGCCGAAACAAATCTTGACTCCTTGAAAAATGATGTGCACAGTGTTCTGGGACTGGAAAGGCATCTTACTCATTGATTTCTTACCGCGTGGTCAAACAATCAAAGCAGATGTTTATTGTGAGACACTTAGGAAATTGCGCCGCACAATACAAAATAAGCGCCGAAGATTGCTGTCAAAAGGTGTTGTTTTTCTTCACGACAACGCACGACACACACTGCAAATGTGACGAAAAACCTCCTACAGGGATTTGGCTGGGACGTGTTTTACCATCCTCCACAACCCTGACCTCGCTCCTAGTGACTTTCATCTGTTCTTACATCTCAAATCTTTCCTTGGCGGTCAACACTTCAACAATGATGAAGAGCTGAAAGAAAATGTTTCCAACTGGTTGAAGACACAGGCGGCAAACTTCTATGAAGAAGGTATACAAAAACTTCTGCTACGCTATGACAAATGCCTGCAAAATTTCTGCAGTTATGTGGAAAAGTAGTTTAAGAGTTGTAGAATTTTGTGTAATAAATAATTTTTCTGTATCTGTACACAATTTAATTTTATTACCAAATGGAACTTACTTTCTGGACGTACCTCGTACTATTCATTCATCTTCTGCAGAAGAAATGGCAAACAGTTCTAAAGCAGGCTTTTAAACCTTGTCAACTTTAGGTTTACTACAGTTCGACAATTTGGAAGAGCCGGTGCCATTTCGGAGCTTGACATTAAAACCTAAAATTCTACACGAATTCCCAGGGAAACCTGGACAGCTAAAACTTATGAGGATTGAGTGTATCACCCTAACTGGGCAACAGTATAATGTTGCCAATAACTTATACAAATATGTAAAGCATACCTTTTAGAAATTTTTGGGCACCATCAAGGCACTCTGGAGACAATTCGTTATCTCCAAAAGAGCCTAACAATTCGGAAACTAAAATGTCAGCAAGTTCTGGAGGATTCCACTCCCTCATATCACTAGCTACAATGGTAACTAAATTTCCCCAAATTTCATCTTGTTGAGCGTGCAATCTAAACACAAGCAAAAAAAAAAAAAAAAAATTCAAATTATATCCAGAGTTATACAATTAGAACATAATATAATATTGTAAGTTATATAGAGTCAAACTGGCATTTGTTAGTTGTTTCTATGTATTACTGCCAAATGATTATAGTTTACTTATTAATACAGATGTAGATTATATTAAAGGCTTTCTGCTTCCCATCAATTTTTTCAATAATTTGCTAGAGTAAGCAAGTTTCTTGCTGTACAATTGCATATTTATTTATGAGTAAGTGTCTAAGGGACTACTGTTAGTTTTACATTAGTTTTTAATCCTTATCTCAATTAATGTTTACATGACTGGTCCTAAATATTTCCACTGTCAAAAATTTAAAACATCAATCAATAAATCAACTAATGACAGCTTATTTATTTTTACAGATTAAAGTAGCTGATTAAGGAGGAATTAATTTTTTTCTCTTATCTACCGTTTGCAGTTTAAAGTTGCACAACTTGGTTCATGAAACCTTTATTGTGTTGTTATTTACGAGTTCAATGCCTAATGAATGAACAGGTAATTTTTTTTTGCATCCTTCATAATAAATGTTGTACATAATGCATGATAAATTTTAGAAATTTATAACAAAATATTTTAAGATGATGTCTGGATTTCAAAATCCAGATTGAAGAGTTTAATAAAATAAATACATAAAGTAATTTTACTTTATTATTTCCATAGGTTGCAGATGTAGTATACTGGTACTAAATGAGTATTACGGAGCAAACATAAATCTATAACATGGCTGATTAAATGGTTGTAGAAAACAAAATAAAAACTTACGTTACAATAGCATTTGGATTCTTCTCTACTGCGTACAATTTGATTCGTCTATCAGCTCTGGTTGCAGCGTTTATTGCAGCAGTGATTAATGGACCCCTGCCAGCACCGACCACCATTACAACTCTGAAGCATTAATAACAATCAAATTTTAGCTTGTCATCTGCCTCATTAAATTCTGTGCTAACACGTTTTTTTTGTTACATGTTTTGCTGGTTGCAAAATCAGTACAACATTAATAATATTTGTATATTATGAGTAATTTATGTAAGAAAATTATATATTTACAAATTAATTAACAAAATTAAAAAAAAAACATGATCTTGAAACTGGCGAACTTATTTTTGTTCAATAATTTGCATTTACTTTTCTACAGTTGAACTTACTGCACATTTGTATCTTTTTCTTCAAAAGGAACTCTGTCTAGTAGTGCTGTATATATCGCTCGTTGGTACTCAGTATATTTAACTGGGTCTTTTTCAAAAACTTCATACGTTTGAGATTCCAAATTGTCCATTAGCGGTTGCAAAGGACATTGTAAATAATCTTCATAACCTTTGGCATAGCATGATACAGTGTCACACAATGTAATTGTCTGAAAATTAAAAAAGTTACTGTCGATAGCAAAATTTATTACACCGAAACTTCATTCATTAATGACCTAATCTGTTTTTGACAAATTAAATTTTTAGTTTTTCAGCATGGTCTAATTATTACACATTATCTTCCATTTTTCTCATTTGCAAGTGTTACAAAATTTTTTTAGATACACTGTACTTTAGAGTTTAAAAAAAACAAATAATTAGTACATATTTGAAAGTTTCTGAAACTACATACATTTTTATTTCATGTTATTGAACAACTTAAATGATATCAGCAACCAATAACTGAAATATTAACTGATGCAACTAAATTAAATTAAGTTGCAAGATACAGAAAATTTTTACAGTAAATTACTATAAAGGTAATTGACTGCCTTCAATTGCTGCCTTTATTGGGTCCTGATTGTCATTCCACCATATTTGAGAGTAAACATCAATAAATATTCTAGGGCTATCCAAAAAGTAACTCATGTTCTGAACTGACGTAGCAAGGCGCAAGGCTACTTACTGTCATCATCTTAATGTATGGGCGTTCCCTCACTCAGCATAGTAGCTTGAGGTTTGTGTTAATTTCTGGTTAGTGAACTGTGCATTTTTAAAATGTGTACTGCAATAATGTCTTGGTTGGGTTTTAACTCTGGGTAAAACATGTCAATTGTAGGAAAGAAACAATCTATGGAGTGGTGACACACAAGTTTCCCCAGGAAAACAAGGAAATGTTTACAGTCACTGTCAGCAGCAAGAAAAGTCACCGCAACCATTTTTTGTATTATGGTAAATTAAAATTATGGGGTAATTAAAATTTTATTTTAAAGTGTTTGTGTGTTAGCAAACTAACTTTTGCAATTTTGGTCCAATTTGATTTAAACTTGAGACAAAAATTAATTTTGGTAATAACTTGGGACAAGTTTGTTAACCGCTATGTTTGTTCAACAGTTTCAAAATAGCTACCATTTCATATAATAATCAGCGTTAAAAATTGTGTAAGTTAACATTTTGAATTTTCAAAATCCCTTAAAATAATAATTTTTTAAAAATTATTATTGTACAGTGGTACACCCTTTAATGGTCTTCATTCGTTTCAGAAATAAGACTGTTATTTGAGCATACTGCTGTGCGAGTCAGCATTTACAACAGAGACTTATGGAAAACATTTAAATTTGTTCAAAAATTAAAAACAGGATTTAAACGATTTGAAACTTGCACACAGACATTTAACGTTTTGTCAAATTTAAAAATCAAAAGTAAGAGTTGACACACGAAGTAAAATTAGGTACTGTGACAGAAGAGAATAGGAATGGGTACTCTGAGAAGAATAACAGAAGTATCATACAAGTTATTGTCCTATAAAAACCAAACACCCATCAACCAAAGGCTTGTTTGTGTTAACTCAGCACAATGTTTATTTCTGTAGCACTGCACAATGGGTATTTATACAAAGTAGGTTGTTTTTTTTCAAATAGTAATTTTTAATACTTTTTTATTTTATTTTATACCTTATTATCTAATTAACACATATTCACCAGTGAAAAAATAATTTTTTTCCTAAGATTACTTAAGATTTTAGGCCGTTTTTATGGAAATATATTGTGACCTCATTCCTGTTTACATTGGCATTAAAGATATTGAATTTCATACACGGATTTACCGGTCATGCACGTTGTTATTAACTACATGTACTTACTGCTCATGCACGTTACACATTACAAATGACAGCCATTACTAAATGTGGTTTTTTCCTTGAATGGTTTTCGTAATGAAAACATTGTTAAAATGGTGTGTCCGTTATTTATGAACTTCACGATTTGCCTTTTTTGTATTAGGTTCAGTGTCAGTTAGGTAAATGAATATATGATTTTCTTTTTTTTAAATAAAGGTTATTCTATCGTTTAACTATAAAAGTTTGTTACCTACTTTCGCACGGTAACAATTTTGAGGTTATGCAGGTCACTTTTATTTTCGATTTGTATCATATTTCCCGTGCTTATATTTTGGATTATTGCTTTTGGGCATGTAATAAAACATTTTAGTGACAAAAATAACAGAAAAATCGAAACAATGTACACTGCATATTTATCATTCAGCCCTTTATCCGAAACTAAACTGCGGGTCATTTTTCATTCCGTGAATTAGACCGTTGTCCACGTCGACCATTAGCTGGGGTACCACTGTCTTTGTGATTATTTGTAAGATTTATTTCAATGTAATTTTATAGAAACCTATGTGCATTATTTATGTTAAAATTATATTACCTTCCATAAATGATCCAAATACTGAACATAGTAACTAATGAGTTCATGCCTACGTGCACCAGTTAAAATACACTGCACATTTATACTTTGCATTGTCATGGATTTTAAAAAATACTGATGTGCCTTGGACAAGACAGGATATCCTTTTTTGTTAGTTATGAACACTTCTGTAGGAATCACAATGCATTTGACAGGTTCACCAAGCCATCTTGTAATTATGTCTTCTGAGGGTAAATCCGAACTCATTTCTAATGCAACACCCAATCTCTTGTCGTTATTACACAATGTTCTAAAAACATTCCACCTACAAAATATCCGCTAAGATAAATTATTAATATTAATACTACATACATAGTTTGAAAATAGATTTACATGTTTTATTAATACCATTATGCACTCAATTTATCTAACACTGATTACTCTATCAGATCTTATTAAATAAGGTCCACTTGTAAGAAAATTTTTTAAATTTACCAAACAAGTATTACCTACAGGAAGCAATGAAACTTTATGCCCTCAAGTCCTCACAGCAGTGCAGTACAAGATGGTTGTTTGAAATATATTGTGTTGGTGTTGGGAGAATCTCTGTTTAAGAAGATGTTTTCGGGAAAATGCAAAAAGACAGTGACAAACAAGAAAAGATATTATTTCTTACCAGAGTTAAGGAAGGTTTGCTCTGTCAGCGAAAATGTGCAATATAACTGACAACCACTGTATTTACAAACTGACAGTACAGAATACTTTTTTCCAACTGTTACATTCATTCAGGACAAAATATAAACAGTAATTGTCAAATAATTCATTGAATGTAAATGAGAACAAATCAGCTATTCTAACTACAGCAGACTCACTCTAGTTTAGTTACCTTGGGACCAGAACCTCAATAAACTAATAATTGGCTGAACAAAGCAAATAAATTACAATAAGACCAACTGGCTTCTCACAGAAAAGTTTATATACAAAAAATGGTTGAAATACTATAAAAATTAGTTTCTATTACTGTAAAAAACGTTTAGTGTTACACACTGTTTTTCTCGCTCATGTACCAATATCAAAATTGTTACAATAACTTTGGATCAGTTCACCTTTAATATTTGACCTTTTTGACTAATCTTCACCTTTAAAGTTTGTAATTTTTGTTCTACAATCACAAAAAAACCATGCACATCCACACAATAAAAAGTAAGTACTAGTACTGTATTGCAAATAACTAGAGCTCCTCTAACAATAATATAATAACAATAGACAGGAAAACAATATGTGGCAAATTGTCGCTGATTCGTTAGCACAGCTCAGCATTAAATAACCAAGTGATATGTTTCGGCAGCTCAACTGGTCCATACTCATGCTCAGGCAACCAGCGAATCCATCTGGGGAACAATGTACAGAGAGTCTACTATATTATTTGATTGATTTTTATGAATAATTTTATTCTTTATAATAACTAAGCACACTTAGTAAATGAATATCGTATAATAAGTTTTAAAATAAAACACTTGTGCTTATTATGTAAATACGTTTGTAGAATATTTTTGCACCTTTTTTGTTTTTGAAAGACCTATTTCTGATTTCATCATTAACTTACCATTCCCACGTGTCTGGTTCTGGTGAATTTTCTTTTGTATTTCTATAACTTTTGGCCATTACAGAAGGCGCAATCATAGGGACACGCATCCAGACCTAAAAACCATGAAACCATATATATTTACTGTTTTACTTACATTTTTATTTGTTTGTCATTTTCATGTAATAATCACAGAAGGCTAATGGAAAATACTTTGTTAGGTAAAAAAAAACTACTTTAATGATTTTGATAAGTACATGACACATGATTTAAATCTTTCGCCAGGGTACAGTTCCATAGAAAGGCTACATTTGATAAAGAATACAAGATTTTACACATTATGTACTATATACGCTAGCGTATTAAAAACCAAAGAGAAAAAAATCATTATAACAGGTACATGAAATCAGTGGTTAGCAAAGGATTATTACTTTATTAATTTGTTAATCCGTAATAGGTACCATTATTTGGTAATCCAATAGGTACCTTATTGATTTGGACTGAGGAGCACTGTTGTCTGAATTATGATGTTTGGATTAAATGAAATAATGCATAAAGTATGATACAGTAACAAGATCAGGGTGTCGAGGAACATGCTGTATATCCCATAGTATAACAAGGGCTGTCTATAAACTACTGCACACTTTCTGTTTCTGGTGCACATTTTTCAATGATAAATATGTAAGTTTATGTGGAGTTTCTATTCTACTATTACATGTTAGACTAAAAAACTATTAACTTATCATAAATATTATTTATATTATTATTAACCTGTTTATAAATATTAGACCAATTTGTTTTTATCTTATCCTGTTCAAATAACCAGTCTACATGGTCAACTCAACAATGTGTCATCAAAAATCCAAGATAAATCAACTTAAATATAATTAATTGTTAGTGTTCATTTTTATAGTCACAGAAAATTAATTTTTTTCTTCTCTACGATTTACGTAAAACTATTTAGTTCCTATCACCTCAATATCGTTAATTAATTACAAGTTGGATGCTCAATGAATGCAATGTTTTTGCACCATTATATAAAAGTAGCAGTACAAGTGTGGCGTCCATGAATTCAAATTTCTCCATGAATTTTCTATGTAAACATATGTAATTTTTAGCTAAATATTTAATTTTAAAAAATCTAATTGTCTTGACATTTTGAAATCTGGCTTCAAGATGTTGTCTGATCTTCTGTGCACCTATGTTAAGAATTACATATCTCTATGTGCCATAGATTTTGCTCTAAAACACATGCACGCACATGCACAAACACACACACACTTTCTTTTATTAATATAAAATGTACATAATGCATAGTAAATGTTAGGTCATAGTAAACACATAACATGAACATCTTGCATAAACAGGACACATTTGAGTTGAGTCCTGAATGGCCGTACTAATCGAAGGCTATTATTTAGTTCTGATTCTACTGGAGGTATTCCCTTCATATGATATTCCTACATACAATGAGATATGTTGGAAGATTTTTTTTGTGTTTAACGTCCGACTGTTGGAAGAAGAGCCATGGTATACCTGTTACATCTGATTCCACAATGTAACAACAATATACTGTATTATATTTATGAATTAAGAGGCTATCCAAATTAACAAAGTATTGCTGTAAAAACTAAAAAAACCACATATATTTTCACTAACTAAAAAATAATATATTATTGCAATTACCGATGGAGAATAGTTGCCATTTAATTTTTCATGGACAATTCTAGCCAAATTACTATTTTGCATACGATTCAATGATATCATAATTGATGAAAGTGAAAGGTGTGAACAATATGAAAGTTCTTGTAATAAGGTCATTTCACTCAGCTTACGTGTATCATCATCACTGCTCTCACAATCCAAATACGAACTTATTCTTCCTACAACTAGGCTAGACCAATCTGAAATAAAATAACATTCATCATTAGCAATAATTGTTAAATATTTATAAGTTTATTGTTTTGTGTAATCATTGCATTAACTGAGCTCCTGCTAGTGGTGCTGTTTAGTAAAAATATAAAAAAGTGTATAAATGTTATACAAACTTTCTCACATTCAATTAAATTATGAGGATTATTTTTTTCAATCTCTGAATCTATTTTGGAGTGGTCTGTCAAGCAGCAATAGGCAGAACTGCAGTGGTTGATAGCGCATAATCACTACCACTATAATCACAACCACTTTCAATATTACAACACTATTTTCAGATGTCGCAGACTTGGGCATGGCCACATTTACTGATTCTCCCGCCAAGTGTGAATTGCGAAGTAACACTCATTTTCTTCAAGCAGAAGAGAATAATGTAGCAAAAATTTATCATTAATGAGATGAATATTTGACGATCACTTGGAGCAAAGCCGGTCTGTACAGCAGGTGACTGAAAAGTTCCTATTGGAACTGCACAAGGCGTTAGGTTAGGGCAGCAGCATGTGATTGTGTGTTGTCATGGAACAAAACAACTCCTGAAGACAGCAGACCTCATCATTTGTTCTAAATGGTTTTCTAATAGTCGACATAATGTCTGCATTGGTTGTAGTCCCTTGTTCCATGAAAACCATGTCTTTATGGCCTTAAAAAGCAGTAGCATATTTTCTGTTGTTGAACATAATTTTTAATTTGTTTGGTGAGTATGTGTGCACAATTCCTCTTGCACAACACCAAGACTCATGAAGTTTTCACCTTATACTGAGCTCATTCTGCAATGAATTTATGCTGCATTATTCCCTTTTGTCTAAAGAAAATGATCAGTTCCATAAGGTCCACTGAAATAATGTATCTTCAAAAGTCCAAACATAAACGACAAAGCAATTCATACTTGGCAGGAAAATCAACACAAGTGGCCAAGTTTACGAGTTTGCAACTAAGCTTAAAATGGTGTTATGAAGTTTGATGTGGCAGTGGTTATAGTGGGAGAGGTGCTATTGTCTGGTGTGCAGTTTTGACTCTTACCATTCGAGAGACCACTTCATAACATATTTAGAGATTAAACAAAAAATACTCCTTGTACTTAAAATCAGTGCAGTTTTTGTAGCAATTTTTTTTAGAAATTTCAAAAAGATTTTAGAGAGTAATGTATTTATAAAGCTTAATTTAATTTTAACTAAAATTATTTTATTTCATGAAAATAAAAAGTATTTCAACAAATTAACACACTTGTTAAATTTGTTTAAAGTGTATTTATTTAAAGTGTTTAAAAAGTGTAAACAATATAATTTGTTAAAGTGTAATAACAAATTAATAATTAAGTGCATGATTTTTTCAATTGGGAGTCCCCTTGGTGTCACTGAAAATTACCAATAAAAATAACATAAACCAATTGAAAAACAACATAAAAATAAAAATAACATAATTTTGGATAACAAGCAAGCTACTTGTTTTAAAAAAATCATAAAACTAGAAATAAAAGAACAAATAACCCATGTTTCAAGTCAAGGGATGATAATGTTATGCTCAAAATTATGAGTACATTACACATTAGTTTATATCTATGAATATTGGTTCTTATTGTCATCAATCATGCTTTGGTGTTAATAACAATACAGGATTGTTTGCAGAAAATACATTAAAAAAATATATCCAAGCTTTAAAAGTAATAAATAGTTTATGTATGTATTTTTACCTTGGCTATTGAGGATCATATCAGATCTTGTAAATGCTCCTGGACGGTCCTTACTCTTCCCACTGAGAAATTCTCTTTTAAAACGAGGATGGACAATTGGCATGCATGCGAACTCAAAACTAGGAAAGTACAAAACAAAATTAATAGTTTATTGTGCATTTAAATTAACAAATTCTATTTTTGATTCATTAATTTACCCATTTCGAGCAGCTGAATCCAATGATTCTTTAACATCATTAATGACAGCAAATTCTACACCACAGGAGAGTTTATTACTTGATGCCATTGTGGTTGATGTCAGATGTTAATCTAAAAACAAAATTAACTTACAGATATTTTGTAAAATGATTTATAAGTTGTTAATTAAATTATTATTTTATTAAAAGAGGTTATTTTTACAGTAAGCTGAAAGAAATCTGCTAACATAAAAACAAATTACTGGGTGTACGTATATACATGGTATACTCATATTCCTTATACATACTTAGCGCTGTCAAATTGTCAACTCATCAAAAAAAGCCGATCGGATGTTCTCATACCAAGCTTGTCCAGTCGTTTCAGACAATCAAAGATTCAACTGACTAGAAATGTATTTGTTTTAACCAAGTGGCATCGATTGTGTAACTTGCTAAACAGACTGGTGTGACTTGATTTAACTGGACTGGACTTGATCTGAATGATTTGGTATGCACTCAGCCTAACAGTTTTGCTTCACAAACTACTGTTAACAACAAATCTACAGTACGACTCCAAATTCTCTTTACAGTGATACTGCATTATGTTCTTCACTGTTGAAACCATTTATTACATTGAGAACAAAAGTATTGAATTTCAAATAAAATATAATTTTAATCACTCAATGATGTAAATAAGAAATAAATCATATACTATATAAAACCATGTTAGGTTCGATTAGCCTGTTTTTTTAACAGAAAAAATGTTAGCCCAGAATAAAATGACCATCACAAGCAAATGGTAATACACCTCAAAAATTAAAAATTATTATACAATGTTTAGGCTAATTAAAACAATTAGATTCCTACCACATAATAAAGAGTGTACATAAAAACTACAATTTGTTTTTTTAAAATTAACTATTTTACAAAAAAACTATTATTAAAAACAAAGTTTTTTTGAGTCTGTCTAATAACATTGATTGCTTTTTATTATTACCACTATGTTTTTTTTATAGCACCAATAAATCTTTAATTAGGCTGTATAAAGGAAAATATTAATGTGAATATTAACATGACCACTGATACAAGAGAATTGTTTAAATTGAAAATATGTTTTTTTGAATATTTTAATGAAGAAAACTATATTGGGAGACTCAAAAACTATATGTAGTAATTTTTTGAAAACTGATGTTTTTAGTTAAAACACATTAGCCTAACAAACTTTGTCCTGATAGAAGTAATATTTAAAATAAATAAATTTAGTAAACAAACTGATCTATATACTCACATACTACAGTATTATATATACTACACTTCTGTTACTTTTCCCCTGAAAGTTTTATAACCTGTTCTTATTTCGACATATTAAAATGTGATGACTATTTTGTTCACAATTAAAAATATTGTATATCAAACCTGTCTAACTTGGAATTAAACTACTGCATTTGTAAATAAATAACAAAATATAAAAAAATAGCTTTAACAAATTAAAGCTGACATGGTATTGTGTGGAATATAGATGTGCAGTTCAGTGTTAAAAAAGTTAAATTTATTATTTCACAAAAACTAAAGAACTTTTATAGTGTCTATCTTACTTAATACAAAATTATCAATTTCCAAAAAATAGCTATTTCTATTAAAAAAATGTTGTCCTATAAAGAAATTGTTATAAAGAAAATGTTCAGGAAAACATATACTTTAAATTTTTGGGATATTGTTGACTGTCTCATTAATAGACTACCCAGTAATACACATTTTATCAACAAAAAAAACTGTCAGATATTGTTGGTCACACTGTTGTACTAGTGATGGGCAAAAGCGCTATTTTTGTTTAGCAGCTAATTCTGTTAATGCTAATTAGAATTAGCAGTTAAAAATAACAGGTACAACTAATTTTCTAGATTGCTAACAACGACCTTAGCAGGAAAACGCAGCTTAAATAGTATTGTCACATTACTTTATTCTTTATTCCTTATCTTGGCAGCTGAGATAAGCAAATACAGTGAGGATGCAGTTGGCACGTTTTGTCGTACCCTTCCTGCACTAAAGGAAGGATTTGTTTGAAGGATCAATTTGTCTGTAGGATTTGTGAATAAATCTCTGACGATAATAAGAAATACAATGAACATGCTAAGTTCAAAGATGCAATTAATTGTGTTTGGTTTGTCTTTCACGCACTATCAAGTAATATGAAATATATTTTGTAGCACCCTTTTCTAAACCTATGATACAATTATAATTTAAATTAAAAAAAAATAAATTGAATTAATTTTAATTTGATTAAGGTCATGTTCGATGTTTGTAATTAATTAAAATGCTACTTAAAAAATATTATTGTATTTTAATACATGTAGGCTATCAATGGAGGCCTATCTTTTTTTTAGATTTCTCTTATTTATTCATGTTCCTAATAAATTAAAATGTTCTTGTTAGGTTCTATTTCAAGTATTTTATTATAGACTATCATAATGGTTCTGACAATGTTTATTTTTGTTATAATCACATTATTTAAAATAATATTGTCATTTATTATATACTATATTATTGTAATTATAATTGTGTGAAAAATCAAAAAATAAGTGTTTGAAGGACAAATAATTACTTGTTAATCTATAATTCTTATGTTTAAAATATAATTTTAAGCTAAATATTTTTATAATGTTAAAAGTACAAGTTTGACTTGTGTTACATTTATTATTTATAAAAAAACACCATAATTTAAATTTACAGTTAACAAAGAAAAACATGATACTACTATGCAATCTGAATCTCAGGACAGTAGCCAACAACAATTAATGGAAAGAAATACTGACAATGTTTCCTGTTTAGCAGTTACATTAGCAGCTTCAACGTTAAACAGGTTCAGCAGTTAGCAGTAGAGGTTAGCAGTTGGCAGGTTGGTAACAGTCGAAACAGTGTGCCATGACTCTGCTATTAAACAGTTAGATTAGCAGCTTCAATGTTTAACAGGTTCAACAGTTGGCAGTAGACGTTAGCAGTTAGCAGGTCCGAAACAGTGTGTTATGTCCCTGCTATTCAACAGTTAGATTAGCAGCTTCAACGTTTAACAAGTTCAACAGTTAGCAGTATACGTTAGCAGCTGCAGTTACGTTAACAGTTAGTACCGTAGCTGGTCGGAAGCAGTGTGCTCTAACCCTGTTATTTAACAGTTTGTTTATTATCTGTTATTTTCAAGTGTGATTAGCAGTCTGCTAATGCTAAAACCATTTAGCAGTTAAAAAATAACAGATTGTTAAATAGCAACCCATCACTATCTTGTACCCATGTTAACAGTTTTCTAAATTTTTGTGCTTGGAAAAGATAACTCTTTAGTGTATGTACATGACTTTTAAAAGTTTGCTAAATACCAATTTTTTTAGTTTGTGCAAACAATGATTAGACTTCAGATTTTCAATTAAAAAAATTGAGTACTTTCCAGAATTCAAAAATAATGTTAGATATTCTAGTTAAGTTGTTGTAGCAAAATGACTCTAACCTCTAACTAGACCTACTGTAAAATTAGCATGTGGTTTACAAAATACTAAGAATATTCTAAACAACAAATTGCTGTTTAAAATATGAATAGTAATAACACCCAACATGACTTAAAGTTTAACAAGAAATAACATTTATCTTACAAAAAATACGTTTAAATATCAACAATTAGCATGAGCGGGTGGTTTGTTCTTGGTTAGGCTACCGGTAGTCTAAATACAAATACTGAAAGTACAGTACTTACAGCGTTGGGATATTTATGTAGAATTTGATAATAACAACATACCAATACAATGATGTTTTGAAGTTAAGAAGCCATACAATTTATTCAAACTTCAACTTCTAAACAGATTGAAAGCAATTACACACAATAGAATTATTGTTATAATTGGAAAATAAAAACTAAAAACTGTCTATAAAACGCTACAACCAATCTTCTATTCTACAACAGACAACAGATCAACCTTGATGAAACTCTGAAACTGAAGAGATGAAAACTGTAAGTTGTTAATCTGTGGTCATGTCATGTACAATGCTAATTGGTCTGAAGTGCACCAAATTGCCAAAGTTCTTCTGCTGACGAGAAGGTTGACATTAAACCACAATCGCAAATTTCTGCCATGTTTGATTTTTACATAAAATTTGCAGTTTGTCGACCTGGGAATGTTAAAAGGCTGGCATTATTCAGGGTTAATTCAGAAAATCCCAGAAAATTTTGGAGAAATCCCTCCAATTAATTTGAGTTTCTAACATAGTAAATTTTATACAAAGGTTAGTTTGTTTTAAGAAATACGAGTTACATAAGTAACAAGTGAGTTAAATACTCAACAGCCAGTCGAATTAAGTTATCAAGTTTTTTTAAACAAAATATATTTTTTTTATTATTAATAATACGCATTTTATTAACACGCCCAACAGTCGAGTTAGTTTTTCAAGTTCTTTAAAAAAAAATATTCTGATATATAGCACACAATATTTTGCCAAAACATTCCTCGTATGTGGATTAAACTCATTTATGATGAAAAATACAATATTCCCCTCCGTGCGTGTTATAATACATTTGTAACACATACTTCAGTGCCTTGAGATCGAGCGTCGTCTGCTAATGATTCAGGCTGTCAAGCTCTCTATGCTAAAAGTTCGCCATTTTTGTCATTCGGCATTTTCGTTGTCGTCAGGCAGACGACAACCCAATATGGTCGTGCACTTCAAAAGTTCAATATGTAATCTATGTTATATCATAAGAACGAAAGTGTTAAGACCAAATATGTAAACATATTACATGCCAAGCGTTGCTACTACATTAGCAATATATAATAATTAATTATAGATCAGTCGTGTATTATTATTATTTATTATTAGATATAGATACATATAATAAATACATTATAACATATATGTACTGATAAAGAACAAAAACAGATTTAGAACAAAACAAACAATATTTGTTCTATTATCTGTGACCAACACAGATAATAAAAAATGGACAATTTGAAATATCATGAGATCTTCCACCACTAATGTTATAATTTATTTATACTCTAAGGATCTAATAACTATAATTGATCAGAGTTGAGGAACACGCTTGCCAGACCGTTCGTTGTCCTTTCGTTCTACTACGTACAGCGTTCGACTTAGATTTTAACTGTACGTGACTGTAAAATTTACTGCGGTATTGTAATAGTGCATTTAGTGTCTATTTTTTGATTTACTCCAAATATATAAATTTCTTTTCGTTTCAGATTTTTCCCACACTCACCTTAGTTATAAATGTTATAAATTTTCAGACATGACCGAATTCTGACTGATTTCGGAAAGTTAAGCGGTTTTCCTTCTTCTTCTTCTTTTTCTTTTTCGCCTTCTCCTCCTCCTCCTCCTCCCATTCCTCCGTTTTTTCTTTTGTCTATAACTCTCAAACATAAAAACGTGAGGGAATGTTTGTTTAGGTTATTTAAAAACTAGATTTTAGGAGCAGACTATGGTTAATATTTTCCTCCTAAAATAAATAATATTAGTGACAAACACAGCTAATGATAATGTTCGTAACTGATTAAAACCTATATGCTAGGTTCGAATATAAAATGAAAAACTGAATCTCAAAATTCTGCTAATACTTTTACGACTTGGAGACATTTTTACTTCCCTATCTGTATGTCCGATTGCTATGAATGAAAAGTAGCCTGTAGTTTATGGCAGTATTAGCCTTTTTTTTAATTTAAATCTAATCGATTAAAACGTTTGGGGTGAAAAATAGAAGTAACACCATATACAAAAACGAACAAGTATAATTTTCTAGCCAACTAACTGGCGTCTACCGTAAAATTATATTTTAGTTGTACTTAATCCAATACAAGTTTTCGATAATTTTATACCACATATAAAGAACTCTTTTTACCCATTTTTGTAAGTTATAAATGTGATAGCTATATGCATTAGCATGTATTTTTTTTTTACAATGGATTAAAATATCTAACAATACTTTTTACTTATCTGTTGAACTGACTCACTTTTGACAGCGTAATTCAAATTTATATTCTTGAGGACATCGAAGGACAAATCTACTTAATCAGGGGCAGTGTGTTTTTAAAACAACCAAGCTGGACGAAATCTTTGGCAAACATATTGCGAATATTTTAAAATTGGTACAATGTGACAAATTTACATTTTCCTCAAACATACACGAATATATGGAAAAGAGAAGGAGAAATGGAACACACTTTTTCTTCTTCTTCAGTGTCTCATGGCACTGATTTTGTTCGCGATTGGCTAAAGTACAAACACACTTTAGTTGAACCATTGAAGACAATAAAGAAGATATTGTGAATAAAATAAAATTTTGGTCGTTGACCGAAATATTGCGATAATTTTTTCGCAGGTTACAAAAAGAGTATGGTGAAACTTCGGCCCCGAAGCCAAGGTTTGTAACTGAGGCCAAAATCATCCGCTCAAACTAAGTCCAATACATATGTACTCGTGCACATGAGCACATGATGCATATGTTATTTAAGAGATTAGAATTATTTTCAGGTCAAGGATCAAAGATTCATTACTGACGGTAAATTAGGCTACTATTCACGTGCTATTTTTATATGCACGTTTTT
The DNA here is from genome assembly GCA_022606455.1 of Callitettix versicolor. Classification (NCBI taxonomy): domain Eukaryota; kingdom Metazoa; phylum Arthropoda; class Insecta; order Hemiptera; family Cercopidae; genus Callitettix; species Callitettix versicolor. Next base: position 35,156,430 of record CM040183.1, on the reverse strand, counting down.
TTTTCATTCCCTTCACCATCTTCTTGCTGACAGACATCAGCTCCTTATTTCTTTTCCTCTACCGGTACTGTATCACGTACAGAAGCCAGGTTTACTGTAAGAGAACAAAGTCCCTTCTCGTACGCACTCATTCTCCCGGTCTGCAAAACTATTGTCTGAGGCCGATCTTCTGATTACGTCAATGATTCACCAAATACTACACAATTATAAAATTAAAATTTAATAGTTTGCATATTTTTCAATTTTGATAACTGAATTAATTTCAAAGTGTGGTTTTAAGCGAATTTCCATTGAAAAAAGAGTTATTGAAAAACCACCATGGTAAGACCATGAAACTTGAAATGAGCGCCGCTTCTGATTTTTAGATCGTTTTTTGATAATTGTTAAATAGTTTATATTTGTGTCATTCAAACTTGGCACAAAAAACAATTTTGTTAATAGATTGGACAAGTTCATTACGCAACAATTTATGATCTTCAAAATTGCGACCATTTAAAATTTTAAAAAAATTCTGTCTTATAATTTTTTAAAAAATCTTATTTCACACTCGTATAAATTATTCTGTTAAAATACGAAAATTAATTCGGCTGCTGTGAAGATTTTGTTTTCGTATTTCCAATATAATTTGAAAATTTAAAATTGTGATTTATGCAGATTTTAATGACGATTAAAAGGAAAAATATAAAAAGTATTTACTGAAAAATGCTTCCATCACGTCAGCGAGACAGCTGCGAACCGCGATTGTTTTCTTTCTTGTTTCTCTGTACCATGAATATAAACGGACTAGAAGTACAGCCACCATAATAAAAAGCGTGCTCGATATCAGAGGCTAAAGTCTAAGTAATTGAATTAATTGCCGCTACGAATGCTGCAATCTGCAAGGATAGGGGTGGGAATATTTGAGAAAATATACAGTACTATTATCTCTTTAACTGTACTCTGAACACTCTGCCACCAGCAGCGAGCGCTAACATTTCTCTCTTAAGGGTTATCATCATTCTAGTTCTTTTATATTCAGTGTCTGTACATAGCCTAGAATATAGTAACGGAAAGGCATTAAATAAACAGCTGATGTCTATCTGTAAGAAGGTAGTGAGAAGGTGGAAACAAACGTGTATACAAAATGGCACGTGAGTAATTTACCAAGATGGTAAATCTTTAGATCTTTGATCTTTGATATAGAAGTAACGCTAATCTCAGCAACGTGCCGCGATTTTTTTTTTTTTTGAGGCGAGAAACCTGATTTATTATCATTGCCTGATGCTTGCAATTAATAAATTAACGTTTTCACATTGGAACTGACTGAAAAAAGTATTGTCGTTAATCAGGCGGAAAGTCTAACCATCCTAACTAATCTTGGTTAATTTTGTGTTTTCATACAGAAGTGTAAAAAGCACTTCTGTGGCGTTCCCTCTGTGGCGAAAACTGCTTGGCTCCCTTAACCAAAATTATCAAAGTCCATCTTCAGCCTAGTATTTTCCTTCTGCAATTCTGCGTAGCGTGAAAAGCACGTGTTTGAGAGAAAGAAAGCTCACAATAAATTATGTAAAAAAAAATCAGGGCAACCAGCTGTCTCGCTGACGTGATAGAAGCGAATATCTAATAATGTTTCGGCCAGAGTTCATAATTTGAAAATTAAAACACTGATTTAAGCAGACCTTAACACTTATTACGTGATATAATGAATTTTTCAAAAATATTTGTAGAAATTATGATTTTTTTTAAAAGTTTGAAATAGTTGCCGTGTTTTTAAAAATGTTGGGCGGATTTTGCTGGATAATGAACTTGTTGAGGATCGTTTTTTACCACAATAGATTTTTTAAGAATTATGAATTGAATCACCACCTTGAATAAACATATTAAACTTTCAAATTACATTGAAAGTACGAAAATAGCCGTCAAAATTCATTTTCCTAATTTCAAATGATTTAAACATTTAAAAATGAACATTTTTGTTGGGTTTTCGCTGATTGCGATAATGAAATCAGATTTTTAAACAATGTAAAATACATTTTTAACATTTTTTCCATTTTAATTGGCTGCCATTTTAAAACTACTAAACAGATTTTGCTGTGTACCAAACTTGCCCAAGCGTATAATTATATCAATTTTAAACGACTCCTCAAAAGTGATATAGAAGATATCGGTGCTCATTTCAAGTTCCCGGTTCTGGATCTTAACATTGTGGCGCTCCTATAGCTTACTTTCCAATCTAAATTCGCTAATGGTATAGAATGACGTTACAATTTGTCAGCAACAGTCTTGTCAGCAAGTTGTCACATCTCGCTGTCATTTAATTTGACGTCACAAAACGTCAAGCCTTGAATTTAAGCACACCAAGGTATTTCCTGTAACTGATTATTTTACTACACAATAAAAAACTTGTTTCTAAATTGGCTTAATCCTTTCTTTGTATTTGGTTAGCTTTTGTTTCGGGTTTGTAGTAAAGTTTCTACAATAGTAGCTATCGTCTCAAAATCAAGGCTAAAATAACAGAAGATTATAATTTTTCACTAGGCCTACCTTCATTAGTCATTACCTGAATACCTTTGTTCAGGTATTTATTTACTAGGTTCTAATATTATTTATTACACTCACTGGAGAGTACCCGTAATAAATATTATAAATTAGAATCTTTATACGTTTTAAGCGAATTTTAATTGGAAAGTCAGCTATAAGGCGGTAATCATAGCGCCTACTAGATCACGTTACGAGAGGTCGTTAGAAGCCAGGGAAAGTAATCTAGACGTCACATGTCTGGAGTCTTATCTTGACAACAGCTTATTTACTAATGGAAATTCATTAAAAAAGTTAACATTAGAAATAATGAGATGATATACAAGAATAATTAAGTGACTAAATTCATTTTGTAAAAATGAAAGAGACATAGCTTAAAATTTACATCAGGATTGCAAAAGTTTGTCAGAATTAATGAGAAAATAAAAACCCTAAGTATAGAGAGATTTTGGTCGACAGAGAAGACATGAGCTCATTACATAAAGTCGGAAATTAACTATAGTATTAAGTGAATAAGCAGAAGACAATGAATAATTACTATTATGATGATGATGGCAGTGATTATAGAGAAGAAGATGAAGAACTACATGACTTTTCATTGCAAAATGTTGCCTGCAATTCTGTAAAAGGAAGAATGATATTTCGTTCCAATAAGTATTTGAATACAAACAATTTTTGTATTGTAACTATCATTGACTACCTTTTTGGATAAAATTAAAATAATATCGCATTTCATTTTGTAAAAAAAACAATAAAGGGTTTGTTTAGTTTGGATTACAAAAGTGAAATTCATTTTGTAAAGAGAAGATGATTTTTTCACTCCAGATATACATGAAAAGCTTCTGTGTGGGAAACACTTTGAAATCAATAAAACAGTTTAGTTTGTAGTTAGAGTCTTTTGCATATATGTTATTTGTTAACTAAAACACTCGTACGAATAAAAAAAACTTGATAGGATTTGTCTGCTAAGATTTGAGCCAATCTTAGCAGACAAATCCAATTTAGGCTAAAATATATTCACCAATAAAAACACAGTACGAAACTATAGAGTGATCACCTAGTGATAGATTTTGCAATTACTTTCACTATCAATACGGTTCAAGGCTCAATAGACAGACACAATGTCAAGGTCAAAAAAAAAAAAAAAATTAGTAATGACCTTAGATTGATATCATCCTTTTGTAACACTTCCCGAACATTAGCACTTTTTTATTTTTAGATCCATAGGAAAAGTCAAGGATCATTGGGTTTTTCGAGAATGTTTATCGGAAAAGTAAAAGTAAATCGATGGACTTTTGGGTTTATTTTGGTTTTTTCGATTTAATATAGGCCACATTCGTACTAAGAAAGTTTCTAACTTTTTTAAGGCAGTTACGATAGTCGAGTAGATTACGCAAGGAGAAATTATGTTAAATATATGAGCGTTTCAATGGCTGACAAACCTCGGTACAGTTTTAAAATTGAATAGAATATTCATGTTATTTTTTTCGAACATTTTATACTATTTCTTCATGAAGCGGTAAATATTATGATAGGTTTTGCCGTTCAGCCAGTATTACAGAAAACAACCATCAACTAGACTCGTCATCGTTAAATCAGAGACCGCCATCTTAAAGCGGAAGCAAATGGGACACATGTGTCGTTTCAGCTTTAAAAAGGTACCTTCGTACCAAATTACCAAAACAGTTGGTCGATAAGTTTGGCCAAAACTGCGTTTAACATTGTAAATCAGAAGCCGCCATCTTAAACGCAAGTGAATGGGAAAACTCTTAACACATGCGTCAGTCAGGCTTTATACACGTTCCTTTCGTACCAAATTTCAAAATAATCGGTCAATGCGTTTTGTCAAAACTGAGTAACAAAGAAATACATAAGCCAAATGACGAACGATTATACTGAAACAAAGACCTCTCTTTTAACAAAGACCAAGACTCTTGGTAACATGGTTCCTCTGAAGAGTTGTTCTAAAAAACCGCTCCAAGCAAATTTTCCGATGGAAATTCACTAAAAAACAAGAACAAACGTTCAATATTGATAACCTGAAACTTAGATGTGATCAACAAAATCACAAGTAGGCCTAATAAAAACGAGAAAACACCTAATGTAAGTTGTTCTTTAATAATACAAAATACAAATATACAGTATATATTAGTTGTAAATACTCGTCGTTACTTGAGTCTAAATGAAATGATTGGAACATCAAAAAAGCTATATTCTGAATTGATGTTTTATTTTGATAAACAAAATTCAATTTTTTAGCAATGAGGGGAATCAATTTTTAAGCGGGTGTTTGAAAGTAATGATTATTTTTATGGGGAAATTTAGGTCTAGTGAAGACAAATTACACTGATATAGGTCACGAACAAATATTTGTTTTCGTTTTGATGATTATTACGGGAAAAATAGCTATTCTAGAGTGGGGTGGAGTGTAGATCCGATTTTTTTTGGTGTTTAACGACCGACTATTTTGCACACTTGGGCTAATGCAGACGATGGGATTTATAGCGTATGAAAATGCTAAGCCCTGGCCGGGAATCGAACCCGGGTCCTCGGGGTGAAAGCCCAGTACGCTATCAACTAGGCTACCGAGGCGGCAATGTGTAGATCCGCTATCCCTACAGTATTTTGCCTTTGACCCTAAACATCTTCGTGTAAAATTTGGTTAGAATATCTCGAAAAAAATCGAAACACACACACACACAATTTATATACAGTAGCCTATATATACTCATCCCTGTATTACCTATTACAACAAACATGCCGTACTTACAACAACAAACGTATATTGTAAATATATTTATTTTGCCCTGTTTATTTACCTGTTATGAAAATAAAAAAATGTTTTAACGGTTTTGATTTTCTAAGGTTGGGCTTGAATTCAGCTAAACTGAATACCGGTCGGTAATATACCGTTTAGACGCTAGTAGTAGGCTACTACGAACGGACACACAGACATATGTGGCCAAGAATGGCCAGAAAACACAAGACATATGAGTGTAGGCCTGTAATACTTAGTCTACGTTACTAATGTTTTTCTAAACATATTTTTTCATCTAGTTTGTTTAAAATTTGGTTGAAAAATATCGAATACTTATGTAAAACAGTTAATTGTATCATATATAGTTTCAAAATTATATTACGTGGAAATTTAATACGGTATTAAATTAAATACGGAAATACGTTGACAAACTACATTTTTTTTTTTGACAAACACAATAAATAATAAACCTTAATAGATATAACAGGAATGAAACTAAAACTTTGTATTATCTGTAACAAAACACATTAATTTATTTTTATTATTAATCTTGATTTTGATAACAGAACGGGGATTTTTCGTTTTGCGAAAGGGAATTTGGCGACACTGGCTGTACACTGTCAAGTGTTTTGCGTCAGGCGATCACATTGCCTTCAGATTGTGACTCACGTAGTGATTTTAGTAGTTCGTACGCTGTTGTTGAGTGCGGTTTGAGACCGATCACCATGAAGAAAACATTGTATGAACCAAGTGCGGCCGTCACTAAAAAGGCTTATATTAAATCTATGAATCATTATAACGAGTTATATAAAAAGTCGATCGATGATCCGGAAGCTTTCTGGGGACAAATCGCTGAACAGTTTTATTGGGAAACACCGTATACAAATTTTTTTTCGTACAATTTCGATTTACAAAAAGGGCCAATCGAAATTAAATGGTTGGAAGGAGCTACTACTAACATTTGTTATAATCTTTTGGATAAAAATGTCAAAAACGGACTTGGAGATAAAATCGCATTCTATTGGTGAGTGATATTTATATTAATTACAATATTTTACAGCATATAAATAAGTTCTATTTTGTGTGTTAGTAAATTAATTACATAAACACTAAATAAATTTAACATAAACAAAAGCACACGCTTTCTTAAAGTTTTTAAAGTGATTGTGTTTGTTATTAATAAAAATTGTGATTATTATCAACTAGATTGTGCGTAATCGTTATCATTTAATTGAGAATAGATTAAGTAACAATAATTAGGCAATTATCAGTTGTAATATGTCCAGAATTTTGACTGATGTGTTACGGTAGGCTATTTATTTTGTAATGCTACATTAATTAGTTTTTCGTGTTGTTTTTTTCACGTAAATTTTACCGGCTAGATTAAAGAATTTACCAGTGAAATCTTTCTATTATTATTAGGAATTACAATAATGCAGAAGACATTGAAACAATTTCTAAAAATGCTACAGTTTTTATAATAAACATTTGGATTTAAAAAGTTTTTTTCCGTTCTAGAATGTAAATAAAGATCTTCTGATTATAAGAAAATGGTGTTAAAAATTGTGAACCTGGACAATTTTGAATTTGGTGGATACTGCAACGTAAAATATTGCTCATTGCTTAAGTAATAATATAAATCTCGATGTTATTGAGCTATAAATGTACCTTCTGACTTATAAATAGACTTTCTGCATGGCTAAAATACTTTTGTTATCAATTCCTTAGTAATACGGAACAAATGGCGAACAAATCAGAATAGTAGGCTTAAGTTGTGTTTACTAAATAGTAGGCCTATTCATATTTTTGTATGCCTTGTGAATATATGTTTGAAATAAATATACAATATAGACATATTTACTACCGATACATTTATAACGACCGATTTCGTCCTGTAATTATCAATACATTTTGTTTGGGTACTTATGGACAACATTTCAGCAAAATTTGAACAAAACACTTAGAACCGTTTTTGAGAAGTACGGTTTCAATAGCTTTTTTTACAAAAAAATGCTTTAAAACTTTTTTGAAATTAAAAACGGTCTCGAACTTTTGGGAAAATGAGGCATACAAAGCAAATTTAACCAAAATAGATTAATTGGTTTAGTTTCCAACGATTTGGACACACACACACACACACACACACACACACACACACAAGCGCGCATAAAACACAAGTAGCCTATACTCATCAAAATGAAACCATTTCGATGAATTTACCGTAAAGTGTACTTCATTTTATTGAAAAGGGAAAGTAACAAGTAGGGTATTTAAGGGGGAGGTGTTAAAACTGAATGCTTCTGCTATTAGTTAATTACTACCTCTAAATTCTGTTGTCAGTTACAACAGAATTTTTCTTTGCTCGCCTTAGAAGAGGCGCCAAGCAAATAGGCGTAAGAAAGGCACCGCAAAACAATAGTTATACCTAGTCCGTACCATAAGTTAAAATATAATCAATGTTTTCCTTGACTTTTTGTTGATACAATAATTGTCAGCAGATAAGACACATAGCCCACGTTCTAAAAATAGGATTTGTCAAAATAATCTACAGATAAAATATGCAATTAGGACGTTTAACAATGTTTCTTGTATTAAGAACATCACGGTGATGAAGCCGCCTCGGTGCCTAGTTGATAGCGTACTAGGCTTTCACCCCGAGGACCCGGGTTCGATTCCCGGCTAGGGCTTGGCATTTTCATACGCTATAAATCATCTCATCGTCTGCATTAGCCCAAGTGTGCACAATAGTCGGACGTTAAAAACAAAAAAAATTACGGTGATGGTGTAAACTTAATGGTATCATTTTAGTATTTAACAACTATAACCTTGGCCTCTTATTGTTACAAATATGCACAATTTGTTTTTTTAAATCCTAATCCATTCATTTTAAAAAAAAACTTAATGTTGGACATACGAAAAATACTGTTTATTCAGACATATGCAATAATGTGTAAGAATAAATAGATCAATACGTGATGTTTCGATAGTATGAATCAACTATTATCTCGAGTGCCCAGCTTAAACATACACATAATCGCGGCACGCAGCTGTCTCGCTAACGTGAACAGAAGCTAATTTCCAAGAGTAGACTATTATTATTTATCATGAACTTTTTGAACTTATTTTCTTACCAACGCAATCACAATTAAAATCTGCGCATATTTGAATTGAAAATACGAAAATAAACTCTGATAGCGTCAGAAAATTTCCTAAATTTCAACGATTTTGAAAATCCAAAATGCCACTTCATGCTGTTTTCAGCGCTAATTACGATGACGGAATAATTAGATTTTCAAGAAAAAATATACGAATAAAAGTTATGACTTTTTAAAGATTTAAAATGTCCGTCATTTTGATACTGTTGAACAAATTTTGCTGGTTAAGGATCGGTGCTAGTTTCAAGGCACCGATCTTTGCATTCTAGCTGCCCCAACAGCTCATTTTTTTTCAATAGGTATTTACTAATTAGCAACTAGGACGTAAGCTTATGCCAATACTTGTGTTAAAGTACGCACTCAAGGCTGACAACCTGAGCGGTAAAAAAATAAAACTAAGATTTACATGCGATATTATGATATTGTATAAATTTATATTAACTCATAAAAGAAGGTTGATTTTAATTACCTAAAAATAAAACGTTTTCAACTTTATTCTCTTTCAAATATTTATGTTTATACGAGTATGCTTATACAGTTTTTAACAACTTCTTCCTAGAGGTCAGGATCAGCACTCATTTTAAGGTTTTACCATTGTGGACTATAATAGCTCATTTCTAATGCAAATTCGCTAATAATCCTTGACCAAATTTTTAAATTGAAATTTTAAAATTAATCTAATACGAAAAGCTGACGCACAGCTGACAGAATATATTTAGTCAGAAGGATTTGATTGACAAAATAAAATTGCTTTTGTACAACTTTTTCTTTCGTCATGTTTTTCAAAATTTCAAAATTACTGTTTTGGGGAATAATATGTGGTTTGGATCATTCCAAACACTGTTATTTACTTTGAAATAATTGTAAGCTACCCTGTATAATGGGCACTTTGCACTGACCAAGGTGTTCAGGGCCAGTAGACTTTTTCTTGCTATGACCTTAACTCAATCCATAGCATGCTGCACGGCTGTAGATAGCGTTTATGGGGTAATAACAAGGTCACAACTAAGTAGGCCCAACTATTAAGTTTTTAAGTATTCAAATTTTCTTTTTTTTTTGTTCTTTTTAGTCTTTGTTTGACCTTCCTGCTTCCTTTATTTCTTACCTCCTCCCTATTTCTTCATCCGTTTTTTCTTTCTTCCTCTCTCTTCCCATCCTTTATCTTTCCTTTTTTTATCTTCCTTCCTTCTTTCCTTCTTTTCTTTCCTCCTCCTTTCTCCTTCCTTCATTCTTTTCTTCCTTCTTTTTTCCTTCCTTTCTTTACAATTCTTTTCTTTCTTCCTTGTTCTGCTCCTTCCTCTTTCCTTCTTTCATTCCTCCTCCTTCCTTTCTTTTTTCCTTCTTATTTCCTTCCTCCATGTACTCTTCTTTCCTTCTTCCATTTTTTCTCTTTCCTACTCCTATTCCTTTCTATTTCCTTCTTCCGTTTCTTTCTCTTGCCTTCTTCCTTCCTTTCTTCCTACCTAATTATGACCGCGCCCATCTAAAAGAAATTCCGCATAACCCTCCTGCTTTACCATTTCTTTACGTAAATAGAGCAAATAAATTGGAAAAATTTCTCGCGTGCTGTTACTTCCCATGAATATCCGTTTTTAAAGCTATTGCAAAAAACGAACTATCATAATTTCTCAAAATCTCTTCATTAGATTTTTACTAAAATTTTTGTCATATACGAAAGATTTTTTTTATTTACTTCGGAACCGTTCAAATTTGGTATATTGCCTTATTTATGAATCTTCAAATAATAAAGAAAATCGTTTTTTCGATAGTTCCGAAACATTTTGCTTTGAGAGAAAAGCTACTTTGCTTAATAATTTAAGAAAAACATTTCAGAAAAAATGTTTAATTTTGAGGAATTTGGCCAGAAAAGATTTTAAATTGATTTTTTAAAATAGTCATGAGGTACGCAAACTACACGTGGTTACATGTTGAATTTCATCAAAATTGGTCAATAAAAATGTTCCTGAGGTTTGTGAGTATACAGGGAAAACAAAATAACTATGGTCGTGATTATTATACATATATTAGTGGTAATTCCTTTCCGCTTTGTCGGACAATCCGGTTAGTTGTGCGTTGTGCTCAGTCGAGATCCACAGAAGTAAGTACTGTACTTGCAAAAAAATTCAAAGCACTTTAATATACTAAGTTATTTTAGAATTTTCTGAGTACAAGTTCCTAATTTTGAAATTTTCAGTATATTTGTAAGTTGGTAATAAATTTGTTGCATCAGTGAGTCATTAGCTATGTCTACTTATACAGGAGGGGGGTTAAGGTATATAGAATTTTGCCTAGATTTTGGCGTGTTTATAAAGGTAGTCCTGCAATTTTTTTTATGTAAGGTGAAATCAGACTACAAACTGCAAAGATATAGCATGCTTGTATAGCATTCCTTATAATATATTGGAGTGGGAACAGAATGAACTGTTTCCCCCCATTATCAAGAAACGTTGCCCAGCAATACGTGAAATGGAACTTGAAATCAGTAAAACTGGCGTGACCGTACGTTGCATAAATGGTAAAGCGACATTGAAAGCTTCAACGGCGGAGGTCAAGGTCGTTTACTTTCAAAAGCAACTTTCATTTTTTCAGACGTTAAGCAGAGTTTTATGAAAACAATGAACTAAATGGTAATTAATATAACAATAAGGAAACCTGTAATTAAAGTACTGAACAATTGTTATAATTAGAATTATTTACATTTATATTAGTCAAGTAGGCTTGACTAAATTTAGCTTGTAGGGTAACAATTAAAGTTATTTACACGAAAATATTTAATTATCGCGTCACGGTGCTATACCTTTAAAAATCAAGGTTCCAAAAGCGGTTTTTTATTTTACTCTTTCTTTGAAACTCTGATTCCATCATTATAAACAGCATTAAAATCTGCATCTATTAGAATTTTAAACTTTCGAATTGCATTGAAATTACGAATAATGAACCCTGACCGCCGTCAAATTTAAATTATTATTTTCAATATGTTTGGAAAATTCAAAACACTAATTTAAGCAGTTTCTAACATTCAGTACGGTGGTGAAATCAGATATTTAAGGCAAAAACTTTATGAATTTTTATATATTTCAAATGACCGCCATTTTGAAATTGTTGAACATATTTGCTAGGTAACGAACTTGTCCAAGCTGTACCAAGTTTGAATAAAAATTTGCGAACGTAAGGGAGTTAACACACAAACAAAATTTTAACGACCCTTCAAAAAGTGATTTAAAGATCAGGATCGGTGCTCATTTCAAGGTTCTGGACCTGTGTCTTATATGCGCACTCCAAATTTCGTTTTATAGTAAAACTTCGCTAATGAATATTGAGTTATAACAATTGAAGAGAATTCTTTTAGGTTAGGCCGATAAATATATTGGTATCTGGAACAAAAACAAAATATGTTTCGGCTTATGATTATAATAGGAATTTGAAGTGTTAGTTATGGAATATTTTTATAAAAAAATATTTAATTCTTTGCCCATAATCGTACTACAAGTTTTGAGTCGGCTACAAAATGTTCAGTAGCCTGAAGTAACCTTACCTATTTAAAATGCAAACACGTTTTACAACAAACATAGGCTACAATGGTTAAGAAAACATGTGCCCAGTGAATACAGTGTAACACAATTGGGAATTATAAATTCATATTAGTCTTACTGAAATGAATATAGAGTTAGTAAAAGTAGGTCAAAGGCCATTTCATTCATGACAGCTTGTGTTGGAGATAAAGGTGCTTGGAATCCTTCAAGCTGCCTAACCCCTTCTAAATTTACTACGATCAAGCGAGTTTTATATTTCTTTAAACACGTAAAATGGTCATGATCATGACCATGACAGTCTAGGAAACGACAAACTGGATTGTTGAGTTTCAAGGTAGCGACCAAAGGAAGTAAAAAAGTAACTTTTTAGGAAAGGAAATAGTTTGGGACCTTGACCTTGTTGTAGAGTTGACCAACGCCTTCGCTGAGAAATTTGCTTACTTGTTCAGTAGGAGTATTGCATATTTTCCGGGTCTTTCTACTAAAATATCTCGTTGACGTTACGGAAGCGAATTTTCGACATTAATTTATTTTGTCTAAAACATTTTTGAAATTTTACCATTGTAATCAGCAATAAAATCTGCAAAAGTCAATATTTTTGACTTTCAAAACACGTTGAGAACAAGAAAAATGACCGCCATCAGGTTAATTTTTGCATTTTTAATAAAATATGAAAATTATCTTCTCACGTTCGTAATTTTGTCCGATTTGATTCAAACTTGATACAAACATCGAATCTGTAAAAGCTTGGTCAATTTCGTTACACAGCGAAACCCATTAAAAGTTTCAAAATGGCTGCCATTTCAAATCATATTTTTTTTCTTACACTTTTTTTTAAATTACATTTCATCAGCGTTAAAATCTGTATAAATTAGCATATTTTCAAAATTCAATTGAAAATACGAAAATTGATCTGATGGCGGACAGGGTTCATTTCGTGTTTTCAATATTACTCGGATTAAAACATATTTATTTCCGGTGTTTTCTTTTCTAACTCATTCAATGTAAAATGTTAGAGGAAATGAAAGGGCTTAAAATTGATCCGTAAAAAGAACAATTAATTTTAATTATCTTAAGCAATAGCTTTGTTTTTCACTGAATTGTGCTATTGTTCCATAAGGAATAGGAGCATCCTTTCTTCATATATTTTCACACTTTTGTAAACCACAATTAATAAATACTTAGGGAACGCAGCTGTCTCGCTGATGCGATATAAACGAATTTCTAACATTATTTTTTTATTTGTTATTTTCTTTATCGAAATCATTTGAAAATCTGATTTCACGTTAATAATCAGCTTGACTCATGCATAAATTAGCTGTTTACTTTAAAGCTAGATTGAAAATGACTCCGAAAGCCATTAAATTAATTTTATTAATTTCACTGGGTTCTGACAATTTAAAAAGAAATAAAAAAAAATTAACACAACTGATCTAAGATATTTGTAAGATTTGGAATGACCGCCATTTTGAAACTTTTTAACGGATTTTGCTAGGTGACAAACTTGTTCAAGCTTTTACAAAATTTGGTGTTTTACAAAGTTTGAATTAAGGCAAATTATACATTATACAAATTATACAAAGTTGTATATATTGTAAATATTGGGAGTAATAACAACCCCCCACACACAAACACTTACACATTTTTAAAGACTCCTCAAAAATTGATCTAGAGATCAGAATCGGCGCTCATTTCAAGGTACCTTGTCTGGGTCTAAAATGATGGCCGCTGCAATAACTCATTGAACCCAGCAGGGGGGTGCAGACTAGCTGCACCTATTGAGAGGATTTATTCCTCGCAGTACCCGAGTCTAACACTCACACATACACCACAACACTTACGACTTTAACACTTTACATTCACGCTTACATTCGCTTACATTCACACTTACATACACTCAATGTGCTTTTCGCCTTAAAAAAATCATTTTCTAAAGAGAATTCGCTAAAACTGTGTGTGTGTGTGTGTGTGTGTGTGTGTGTGTGTGTGTGTGTGTGTGTGTGTGTGTGTGTGTGTGTGTGTGTGTGTGTGTGTGTGTGTGTGTGTGTGTGTGTGTGTGTGTGTGTGTGTGTGTGTGTGTGTGTGTGTGTGTGTGTGTGTGTGTGTGTGTGTGTGTGTGTGTGTGTGTGTGTGTGTGTGTGTGTGTGTGTGTGTGTGTGTGTGTGTGTGTGTGTGTAGAACATAAATTCTCCCAGTATTTGGTACAGCATCTCCATACATTCATTCACGTAGGCCACTTCTTTAATGCTTACAAGTTTAGGCCAATTGATAAGATGGCCACGTGCCACTAATTACACTTCACAGTAATTAAACATATTTACAAACTTAACCTCTATTATTTTGTAAATAATAAATTTGAAATAAGCTATTATTTAAATCATTTAGTCGCTTAATTACGATAAATTATTCATTTGATAATTTTAATGTCGTCTGTGTAATTGCGTAAGAATTAATTTTTATACTCACTAAATTATGCATAATTAATTATTACAGTTGTTAACGCTGTAATAATATTTATTTCAACAATAGTCATAATTAACAATTAAATCTGCATAAACTCTGACCATCATCAGATTTATTTTTGAATTTCAGTGGAAATCTAAAATTTAAAAATGCTAATTTATTCATATTAAAGATAGTGAAATAATATTATCGAAAAAGTAATGAGTTATGTTTTTTTTTAAAGAACCGCCGTTTTAAAATTGTTGTACAGATTTTTTTAGATAACAAACGTGTCCAGGCTTTTTACTAAAATGATTTTTCGTGCCAAATCTGAATCAAATGAGCTTAATTTATCTTTTTAAACTTTCTAATTACACTGAAAATATTAAAATAACCCTGAATGCTCTGGTTATTTTCCAAATTCATGTTTGTATTTTCAACGGTATTTAACAAATTTTAAATGCTAATTTATGCTGATTTTTAACGGTGAATACGAGCGTTAAATCAGATTTTCCGATAAGGTAAAAAAAAGTTATGGTTTGAAGTGGAATAATTTTGAAAATTTGAATTGATTTTGCTGGAAAACGAATTTGTCCTCTTACAAAAATCAATATTTTTGCGAAACTTTAATCAAATCAGACTTTAACTGCAAACGTGAGAGTGCTAAAACACACACTTACAGTTTTTAACAACCTTTAAAAAAAATGAAGTCAGGATCAGTTCTAACTTCAAGATCCCGGGTCGCCGTAATGGCAGCTCCAATAGCTAATTTTTTCTTGAAAATTCGTAGCTAATAAAGTATTAAAACACACCGGTGTTTAAACCCTAATTTCACTTGGGAAGCTGTAATATTCCGACAGCCCCTGACGAATGACTTTGTGTCAATTCTGAACGTTACTCTGCATTTGTAACAAAACGTACAACAGCAGGACTATAGGTAACGACGTGATCTCGCTTGGGAAGGATGAGGATAGTGCAAGGAGTGTGGAGAAAATTACGTATTTCCAAAAACATTGAATTTATCGCTACTGCAAGGAATTTAGTTTATTGTAACAAATGGTCATTAAAGTAATAATATGAGAATTATTTCATTATTTATGGCACGCAATTTTGTTTTTTGAAAACAGCTCCTGTAATTATGGTTACACAAAGCTGATGTTTTGTGCGTGACTAGTACAACTTGGACCAGAACAAGGTCGCACGCTTAGCTAAACGCCGTCAACTGTATAGGCCTACGTAAAAGGAGGGAAATACAGTATTACTTAAGGCTATACTGTCATGATTTACATGGCAGACTGATTTAACTCGTACAGTATGACTCCTGTACAGTATGACACTCTATTTTAACTCGTTCACTAGTTTTGGTTGAGTCATATTTTACTAGCATAAGTAATATTGTTTCACTGACTTTTCGATTTACTAAATTCAAACTCAATCTAAACTGTCTTTATTAATAGCTTTTCAAGCAAAACCCGATCGTCTGTTAAAAATTGTAATCATAAATCATAATAATCGCCGCACGCAGCTGTGTCGCAAAATTTCAGTATTTTTCTTGAACACTATTTCTGTTGAAAATATGTTGAATTGCTTAGGAAGGCGTGAAACCCTGTCAGGTACATTTCTGTATTTTAAATGGAATTTAGAAAATTAAAAATGTGAATTTACACAAATTTGAACGCTGATTGTGACGGTGAAATCAGATTTTCACAAGAAGTAATCTAAAAAGTTGATGTTTTTTGTAATTACTGCCATTTTTAATACGTTGAACGGATTTTACTGGGTATGACTAAATATCGGATACAGATTTTTAGAAATGGCCGATCTGAATTTAAACAGGCCTACGCGAATGCGTGAAAGTTTGTGAAATGTTTTTTCACGTTTATTTACTTTATATTATCGTGTTGATGTTATCTCTGGCGCTCCTCGCCATTTCTTCTTATCTACTTGAATGTTTATTGCAGAACTAATAAATTTATTTAAAGAAATTAGAGGTAATATTTTAATGTTAGGACTACAAAGCTTATTCTGAAAACAAACGATGGATATCGACACAAAACATTATTTTTTATCATCCATGGAGTAACAAAGTGATTATCTGAAATGGCATATCGTACTTTAGCGTCATTACAATACTATTTTCTTTTAAGGCCTATGGTAGCAAAAAGTAAACATTTTGAAGGCTAATTGATTGTTTTTAAGGAAAATTGAGTGTGTCTAATTTAACTTTAGGATAAATCCGTGTAAGAGAGAGAATAGGTAATGATTTACAGTAGCCTAATTAAGGAAGAACAGTTTCTGACCTAATATGTCTATTTTTAGTTTCTTACGAAATAGGGATATTCTATTCATTAGGTCCAGTGTTTCTTAATCTAATAATAGGATATAGCCTAAGTATCCGTTAAATTGTTCTTTGTGTGTGTTCTGTACAATACCCGATAAATGCCTTCAAAATGCAATCTTCAATCATTACTGAACTAGCAAACAATTATCTTAATACTGCAGAAGGAGAATTGAAAAAAATGAGGAAAACCAAGTTTAGACAAAGATATGAAGCAAAATCTTAGAAACCTAAATGTAGGTTACAATGAAATCAATTTGTTGCGCGCGCATACAAACCTTCTGGATGTTGAGGAAGGACGCTTACACCTACACACATTTTAGACTTTGATTTTTTAAAAAATAATATAATCGATCTTCAAATTAATATTTATTCCAAAAATTCGGGTTGAAACTCAAATTGCTTAATTATATTGCTGAAACTTTGGTCGCATATAAAGATAATTTTACCTAACCTAAAAAAAAAACAATGCTGTCAAGAAGGAGGTAAAAACAAGACGGAAATCTAGTTTATTTCCGTAACGTATTTATCGGAACAGCTATTTATAAATATGGTAGGCCCTTAACGTGTAAGTATGTTCAAAAGTAATCAAAATTTGAGTAAATGCAGATGAACACCGATTTTTAGATCCCTTATTGATAATTCCTGAACCGAAATTTTCGAATAGCGTAGACCTATATCGTGACCCAAACGTTTTGTTTTAGTAACTAATTTTTTTTTTTTTTTTTTTTTTTTTTAAAGATTATCAGAATATTCTTTATTTAGGCCCTATAGTATATATCAAATTATTTATTGCAAAGTATATAGCATAGACCTATAGTCCACGAGAGATGCAGTGGTTTTCAGGAATCGGGCATACTTTGTTAAATTTTTGTATTTAAGGGTGATTGTACTAACATTCTCACAAAAATCCGGTTCGGAAACTATCAACGAAAAACCGGAACAACGGCTAAATTCTCAGAATTAGTTCATTAGATTTCGCGCAAATTTTGGTTAACATTTGAAAATTCTTAAGTCTGTTGAACATGTCGGCCATATTGAATGTATTCCCTATACTAATAATAATGGTAATTTAACGATACATATTACTTCGCTATTTGTTAATATAAAATTACGTTTGATATGTCATTTTAAAGGTATTGTGGGCGTGTGGTCAGATTTTTATATTTTGTATATTTTTTTTATTTGTATTTTTTACTCATATATCTCTAAAAACATAAAAATATACAAAATGTAAAATTCTGACCACATTTTCACTTTCAAGACCTTTAAAATGAGATATCAAAGATAATTTTATTTTAAGAAATAACGAAATAACCTGTATCATTAATTAACAATGGTATTATAGGGAATAAATTCAATAAGGTCGACAGGGTCTACATAGCATTAAACACAAAATAATGTAGAAATTTGTAATAGCCTAAAAGAATTATATAGTTCAAACAGATGTAAGGAAACGGAATTGTGGTTTGGTCTTGTTTTTATTGGATTTGCTTCTTTAATGCATCTTCAGAAATAATCAAATTTGAGCAAATTTTGATAAAACTATTTTGAGAAATTTTGTCGACGTTGAGAAGGTTTTCGTCGGTTTATTAGATTTTGGAAGTCAGTGTAGCAAATTCGATATTAAAGAAATGTACGAAAAAAATTATCTGTTGAAAAAACTGCCGATTTTTCAGTTTTTTCTGTAGCTGTTGAACTGGGTTTTTTAGGGAGACCCATACGCTTTGTCGCTTATAGACTATATTTAAGGGTATAGCATCTACACTGAGAATGTAGCTTATAGACTACATTTGAGAATATAGCATCTACATTGAGAATGTAGCTTATAGACTACATTTGAGAATATAGCATATACACTGAGAATATAGCCTATAGACAACATTTGAGAATATAGCGTCTACATTGAGAATGTAGCTTATAGACTATATTTAAGAGTATAGCATCTACATTGAGAATGTAGCTTATAGACTTTATTTAAGAGTATAGCATCTACAATGAGAATGTAGCTTATAGACTACATTTGAGAAAATAGCGTCTACATTGAGAATGTAGCTTATAGACTACATTTGAGAATATAGCATATACACTGAGAATATAGCTTATAGACAACATTTGAGAATATAGCGTCTACATTGAGAATGTAGCTTATAGACTACGTTTGAGAATATAGCATCTACATTGAGAATGTAGCTTATAGACTACGTTTAAGAATATAGCATCTACATTGAGAATGTAGCTTATAGATTACGTTTGAGAATATAGCATCTACATTGAGAATGTAGATCATAGACTACATTTGAGAATTGTTGAAGTCCACTTGAAAATATCAGATTTTTAACCAAAAATGGGCAAAAAAATTGGGTAAATAACTTAATCTCTATATCAATCTCCACTGGTCCACAGACAAACAAAAAGATATGAATATCCAGAAGGACAGATATCAAAGAAAGAACCATTTGTTTGGACTCAACTGACCTGAAAAAGTATTGAAATCCATTAAAATCTATTTTTCAATCATCACAATAGGCCTATAAAAGTGAAAATTGGTTCAAAATGTAATAGTTTGAAACTGAAGAGGTATTTATCAGCGTTTAGAAAATACTATTAATAATTCAGCTGTAACTTCTTTGTAGGTGGTTATTTCAAATAGGGGTGCTTTTGTATAGGGTGGTTCTGAATCTGCTTTGATGCGTCGCATGGATCAATGTGAAGAAAGGTCATGGGGTCACCCGACAAGGCTGCCAACATAGGCAAAAAACATCTAAATATTTGTATAATTTAATAATGGAATGTTTAATAACGCAAGCTCGCCCAGTGCTTAATACATCATCAAATTGTTTGTTGTGGGTTCTATCATACATGCACGTTTTATTTGTATCATTAAAATAGAGAACGTGATATTTATAGTTAAATATTTGGTTAATTAATTCCAAATTTATTACTGTGTAAATTTATTCCCTTACTTTTAAAATTTATTTTTTAATTGAAGATTAAGAATCTGTGTTTATCTATTATCACTTTTTACCAAAGTATGTAGGAAGCGAAGTGAACAAAGCATCAATGTAGTGGCCTAAATTCGTTTTCAGGTTGCGTGAGTTAAGAGTGGTATTTACTTGGATGTCCCTTTGTGGTACACGTGTGCATGTTCGAGGCTAAACGTAATGGTACACGTGTGTATCATTGGAGGCTAAACGAATGAACAATTTTAATGAAATTTGAAATGTAGGCTATGTTACGTGATTTCCTATGAATATGTTATTAGGCTATGATTATGTTATTACAATTTTTTTAATTTTCAAAAAAATTGGTCTTAAAAATCTGATAAAGTATTCCCAAAAAATGTAGTTATTTTTTGATGGTGGTCAGGGTTCGTTTTCGTATTATCAATGTAATTAGAAAGTTTAAAATGTTAATTTATGCAAATTTTAAGGCTGATAATGCCTTTTTGAAACTGTTGATCTGATTTCCCTGGACAACCAGCTTGTTCAAGCTATTACCAAAATCGATGTTTGTGCCAAATTTGTGTAATATAGGAGCAGAATTGCGAACGATAGAGTGCTAACAAATTCATACGTTTAGAAACAAGATTTATTTAACGATTCTTTAAAAATTGGTTTAGGCTGTAGGTCAGCAGGATCGTCGCTCGTAACAAGGCTCGGTTTTGGGTCTTACCGTGATGGCCGCTCGATTAGCTCATTATTTTTTCAATGAATATTCGCTAAAAGCTGCAATATTAAAATTGATTTAATTTTTCCATGGTAATGTCTATCTGTGGGTATTTAAATATTAGATAGTTTTTAAAAGCAGTAAAACTATACATTTATTTTTCTTTTTTCTTTAATTGTTTTAACCTTAAAAATAAGAATGCAGGATACTGGTTCGAGTTTTGCTATACATTTTTTTTTCTGGAAGATGTACCAACGCTTATGAAATGTGGTATCACAGCAAAACGTAAGGCTATACAGGGAGAATATAATATTTAAATTAATTTGAATTTGTTGTAAATTGTAGTAGAATTTATTTTAAATCAGTTTTGTTTGTTTGTAGACAATGAAAGTTGAATTAATTAAATTTAATAAGTTTCATTTATTGTACTAACAGGATTTTATCATTCGTTTGTTCCATAATAAAAAAAAAAATAGTCCTAGATATTATGTTTTTGTAAAAATAAGGGTGGCATGCTAATAGTTATATAATTATTATTTTAGATCTTTTGTATATTTACCTAAACTTTCCAGATAGATTCGGATGATCTCATTTCAGTAATGTTGATGAGTAATTGCAAATTATTGTTACAATTAAAAGAATGATGAACAATGAACAATGAAACACATTAAAGCAACAATTATTGTAGAGTTTTTTTTATTAAACAAAATGAAGTGTTGTAAAGCTTTCAAAACACAGTAGCTGTGAGTAAAAAGTAAACACATAGTTTAGGCTATTTATTATTATTGCACTTTTTGGACATTGTAATCAGCGTTCAAATCTATATAAATTAGCATTTTGAATTTTCAGAAACCCATTGGAATTAAAAAAATGAACATGATGGTGGTCAGGATTTGTGTTTGTATTACCAGTGTAATTTGTAAGTTAAAAATACTGGTATGTGCAGATTTTAATGCTAATTATGATTGTGAAATCAAAAAATTCAAAAAGGGCATGATAAAAAAATATTTTAGAAAATTCGCTATGATTTTTTAAGTAGAGTATTATTATTATTATTATTATTATTAAAGAATTTCCATTGGAAAAATTAGTTATTGGAGCAACCATGGTAAAACCAAGACCCAGTACTTTGAAATTAGCACTGATCACAATGTGTGTGTGTGTGTGTGTGTGTGTGTGTGTGTGTGTGTGTGTGTGTGTGTGTGTGTGTGTGTGTGTGTGTGTGTGTGTGTGTGTGTGTGTGTGTGTGTGTGTGTGTGTGTGTGTGTGTGTGTGTGTGTGTGTGTGTGTGTGTGTGTGTGTGTGTGTGTGTGTGTGTGTGTGTGTGTGTGTGTGTGCATGCGTCTGTGTGTGTTTATACATGTACCTTCATGTATGGAAAAATGTGAATCACATTGAAAACCATTGTACAAATATTATAACTGTTTTATTTTAAAATGTTGAAAATTTGATTTCTCCATTGTGATCAGCGTTAAAAACTGCAAAAATTAGCATTCTAAATTTTCAAAATCTGTTGCAATTAAGAAATTTTTTGACTGTGGTCAGGTTTGATTGTTGTATTATCGATACATGAAAGATTAAAATGTTCATATATGCAGATTTTAACAAATTGTGATGGTGAAATCAAAAGATCCAAAAGATAAAGAAGAGTACTTTTGTAAATTCGCTTTTGTTATGTTGCAGCAGCGAAACAGCTGCGTCATGATTGTGTTCATGTTATTGCTTAAATAAGAATCTATTACAGTGCTGAAGGATAATAAATCATTCACCATGTGATATTAGTTTGTAAACTTATATAATTATTTAGGTAGGATATTGTGGTTGAACTACCAAAATATTAGTGCCCTTAAATGATGTCATTTACTTTATAGTATAATATTTACTTTTACTAACAGAGTTTGAACTCAACAATATTAAGTAATAGCAGTTTTTGTAGGATGATATTAGCCATATTTATTTTTATGAATTTTGCCTTTACTGTGCCTAGCTACCATATTATCTATGAGTAATATCATTCGCATAGTGGTACAATTTATCTTCAACATTTTGGTCCAACTACAATGTTATCTTTGTGCCAAAGGATGATATCACACCTCTAGTCTTACCACATAACAACTGATAGAATACTTCCCCCCTACAATATTTCTGGTGTAACCTTGCCATCTTATCTTTAGAAGGTTATTGTATTTAACAGTTATGCAACTATTTTTTTTTTATATATATATTACAGTGATAAATGTAATCTTCTTTTTTAAAAGATAATCCTACCAAATTCCATCTAAGAAACTCTTATGATTTTACAAATTTTGTTTTTATAAGTAAGCTGTTATTCGGGTCCTTGAAATGAACAATGAATATATATATATATATATATATATATATATATAATATATATATATATATTTATGTATATATTAAAAATTCATATATGTATTAAGATGCTTAAAAAATGGATTTCTATGAATATGCCATAAAACTTTAAATTTGTTTTATTTGTCTTCACTGCAATTCTACACTGTTATTACTAATTTGTAAATTTTTGTTTAGATTATATATTATATACTGATTTGAAGTTTTATTTAATATAATATTTTGGGATACACTCATACTTGTAAGATTGTAATAGTTAATTATATATAGGATCTTAGATATAAGTTTAGTTTACGTTACAATGACAAGTAACTGTACTCAAGTGTACTGTAAACTATCTGATTGTCCGTAAATAAATATATTATAAGCTATATTTAAATTTAATTTTGTTACTTGAGTTTTAGGATGCTCAAGTGTTCACAATTTCAGATTAATTTGATTCAAACTTGGGACAAAAATCAATTTTGATAATAGTTTGTTAACCAGCAAAATTAGTTTAAGAGTTTCAAAATGGCGGCCTTTTCAAACCTTTACAAAGTCATTAAATTTTTGTCTTATATGTAGTCAGTGTTGTTTAAATATGTGTTGTTAAATGTAATCAGTGTTGAATTTTCAAAATCCGTTGAAATTATGATATCTTTTGACGGCGATCAGGCTTTGTTTTTCTATTTCCAGTGAAAGTTTAAAATGCTGATATATACAGATTTTAATGCTGTTCATGAAGGTAAAGTAAGAATTTCAAAAAGGGTAAGATTAAGAAAAGTTCTTTTGGAAATTTGATTCTGTTATGTTAGTGAGATAGCTGTGTGCTGCATTTATTTCTTCATTTAAGAACACAAAGAACTCAACATAAATAACACAAAGAACTCAGCTCAAAGAACTCTGCGAACACAAAGAACTTAAGAAATCTAGATTAGTCGAGGTTAACAGTAAAACACACAATTGCTTTTGTTAAATATTTATAGAAATTTAAAAAAAACAATGCACATAAAACACATTGAAATTTTAAAAAAATCACGATTTGGTTTTTCTCTGACTTCTTGAAATGTTATTTAGCAGTCTACTCTCAAACTTTGTGAGAAACAAAAATAACTTATAAACCCTCAGTGAGGTCCATAAATAAATAACAAATTTAAAACAAAATATTTACTCACAAATTTACTATAGGCCTATATTGATTTTTACTGTAGTAGGGACACTTCTACAGAAGGCCTATACAAATTATTATTTTCACACTTCTAGATTGTATTATGCTTTGAATAATATATATTATTGAAACAATAATTTTCTTGTAAATGTTATACTAAACTATATTTATGTTTTATCAATATTTGAATACAACATGACTATTATAAACATTTTGTTTAGGGAAGGAAATGATCCAGATGACTACAGCAGGCTTACATACAAGAAGCTACTGGAGGAAGTTTGTCGCTTTGCCAATGTACTCAAGTCGAAAGGGATTAATAAAGGAGATCGAGTTGCACTCTACATGCCTATGATATTAGAAATTGTTGTTGCGATGCTCGCTTGTAATCGTATAGGAGCAGTTCATTCAATTGTGGTAAGATATTTTATCGTACCTTTGGCTGAGTAGGAAAACCATTGTGTAAAATGAGAAATATCATATGAACCAATTACGGTCAAAATTATTATTCATCTTATTACATTCTTCAATTATTACACCCTCAAATTATTACACCCTTAACAGTTTTTAAATAACAAATCCAAAAATTAATGGATAGAAGGTCTGGAAACTCTTAATTTTAAAACATAAACTAGATTGATGTAATAGTTTTTACTGTATGATGAATAACACACGCACATGCATGCGTGCACACACACACACACACAAATTTTCATTGAAATGGGTTTTTAAGTGACCATAATGGTAAGATCTAGGCCTGGTGCCACGAAATGAGAGTCAACCCTGACCTCTAAATCATTTTTGAGAGGTTTTTAAATGTGTGTGTGTGTGTGTGTGTGTGTGTGTGTGTGTGTGTGTGTGTGTGTGTGTGTGTGTGTGTGTTTTAATAAACTCATATTCGCAATTTTAGTCTGATTTGATTCAAACTTACTACAAAAACAATTTTGGTAATAGCTTGAACAAGATTGTTAACCAGCAAAATTTGTTCAACAGTTTAAAAATGGTGGGCATTTCAAATCTTTAAAACTTTATAACTTTTTTATCTTAATATTTTTGAAAATCTGATAATACCATCATAAGGAGTGTTACAAACTGCGAAAAGTAGCATTTTAAATTTTAAAAATCCATTGAAATTATGAAGTTTAATTTGATGGCTGTCAGGGTTCATTCTCCTATTTTCAATGCAATTTTGAAGTTGATAATGCTAATATATTCGTATTTTATTACTTAATATGATGGTTAAACTAAAATTTCAAAATTTTGGTAAGATTAAAAAAAATCTAATTTTGGAAATTTGCTTCCATCATATCAGCGAAATATCTGTGTACTATGATATTTTTTGCTAACATTTTGAAGTCATGAAATGTGCAAAGTTCTATAAAGTTTAAAGAATTAAATTTTTGAGATAATATGCAAGAAGCCTATTTCACTTATACAAATTAGTGTAAAGTAAAAAAAAACAATTATTTTTTTAAAATAATCCATTTTAATTGGTAGCAGCTATACAGATATTATTAAGTTACAATTTTCTACCTCAAAAGCAGTAAAATGTCGTTAGTTTGCAGGATTTTCTTCAGATTCTCTTGCAGAAAGAATGTTGGACTGCAAAGCGAAACTTTTAATCACAGCTGATGCTGGTTTGAGAGGCACAAAACAGCTTCACTTGAAAAAAATATGTGATGATGGTATGTTTATCTTGATATGTTGACATTTAGTGATAAAATTGCAAGAGTTACTATATGATAGTGTTTCATACCTCTACTACCCAAAATTTGTGTGTTAATACTGCAGAAAATGTACCATTTGTTCAAATTTTGTAGCTGGTTTCTTGAATCAGGTTGGCCCAGTTAAATTATCAAATTTAAATGCTTGTATACAATAGGTAAATTTTTAACTTCAATTTAAAAAAATAATATTTACTTTGACTATTTTTATTATGTTTTAATACATTTTTACATTATTAAAAAAAAAAATATATATATATTTTGTATTAATGTTCTTAATTTTTTTGTTTGTTTTGAAAATATTATAGCAGTTTCACAGTAGGTCTATATTTTGTAGTACACAAACATTGTATAAAGGTTTTATTTTAAGTATTATAAATGATTCAATATTATTTAAATGTTTGTGATCAGCTTCTTAGTCCAAATTGCTGACCAGATCTAAATCGTGTTGCTGTAATATTGCTACTTAACGCAACCTAGTTTTTAGCTATTTAAATGTTGATTTATTATTTTTATAAAGCTGTATACTTTTCCTTAAATTCAATCATATTTCAAGGATTTTTGTATTTTTGCTCCTCTTTAATTAAAGTATTGATGAAATAATATAAAATATTAAAAATATATTAGGATATTTTATAATCTATTACATAAAAGAAGTCAAACATTTAAAACATATTCATTTATGTTTTAAAGTAATTGACTTAAAGATAGTCAGTCATTTCCATTAATAGTAGTAAAAAGCCAAGTTATGCCTACAAAATAATATTTCTTGTTCATAGACAACAAGAGCTAATAAGCTAAACAAACAGAAATTACCATTTGTTTTGCAATGATTCATGGAACTGAGACAGCACTGTTTAGTTCAAACAAACCAAACTAGTTGTTCATTATTTTGAAACTGTGAAATTGTTACTTTTTGGGTTGTATTTATAATAAGAAACTGTAAATATTTTAGGTCTTGAAAAATGTAAGAAATTAGGCCATGAAGTAGAGACATGCATTGTTGTGAAACATTTACCGCGGCTCAGTGCAAGTTACAATGGCCACACTGAAGCTAACGGAACTAATGGTGTTGAGGATAAGAACACTGATGTAAGTTTAGTTAAAGCTGTAATGTTTTTTAAATAATATAATGTTCCATTACTTAAAGGACAAACCCGTTTAGTGTTTATGCTAATTTATAACCATTATCGTATGGTGTGTCCTATGAAGATATCTACATATTTGATTGTTAATACAGTCTTGCATTTAATCACTTTTAATCTTGTATACAATCTAACTAATGCTTTTTGTAAAACAACATTTTTTTTAAACAGGAATTTGTTATTCATAACAAAATACCTGATAACAACAATCAAAGTAATCAACAAAGAAATCAACAATTTATAAAAATGAAGTTAAAGTTTTTATATGGAAATTAAGATAACTTTAGTTAAACTGGAATCCATCTGTAGTATTACACTTTGACAAAGTATTGTATTGTAAGTATTGTATTGTAGTAATACAAGGGTATGCCAAAGTATACATTTATAAAGTAATGTGAGGAGCATCATTTTATTGTATGTAGTACATACAGTGGTTGCTATACAGGCTATCAGTTCATGGGCTTAAAGAGAGTATGAGTGGAGATGGAAAGTACAGCAGGACTAAGGATGAGTAGGATGTCTCTTTGTGGACCCTTTAAACATATTGCTCTAGCTTACTTGTGCTTAGTAGATGCAATATAAGGTAAGTGAATGCCATAATTACAGGACATGGCCGTTTCAAAAAACATATGCACAGGATGTTTAAACAAACAGACCACTTCTGTATAAAAATGGGGAAAGCAGGACATATGCTTCTGAAATTTTTAGATTTTGGAGCAAGAAAGAAACAGAATCTTTAAAAAATGACCAAAGAATAACATTCCATAGGAGAATGTCATCAACAAGTCTTTAGAGTTTATGGACTCACAAAGATTTTGAAAACAAGTCCTAAGTTCAGTATGCCATTGGGAGCACAATAAGCCCATCTGGTTAGTATGAAAAGAGATATGAACTGTTTTATAAGAAGAAGAAAAAGAAGAATGTGGGGAGTATGCTCACAGCTGACTTAGTAAGGTAGCAGGAAGTTTGTTAGAAGACAAACCTGTATGCAGGTTCAAATCTGGATGAAATCATTTGTTTTTTCATGAGTAATGTGGATCCTCCATCTTCATTAATCTAACTGGCACACACAGCAGATTTTAAAATGTGTTAAGGCACACACAGAGTATACTATTAACTCAGTGGCCTAGTTGATAGCGTACTGGGCTTTCACCCCGAGGACCTGGGTTTGATTCCTGGCCAGGACTTGGCATTTTCATACGCTATAAATCATCCCATCATCTGCATTAGCCCAAGTGTGCACAATAGTCGGACGTTAAACACCAAAAAAAAGGTTATGGGAGTACACATTATGTATTGTTAAAGAGTATCACTGAATACAAAATACCAAAACATTTTGAGTGCAAAGGCAACTTCTGTTTAACAATGTTAGCATTGTGTCACTGTACCTACAGTATATGGATTTCAGTTTCAATAAAGTTATCTTAATTTTTTTGTTAATTCCTAAATTCTAACTTCATTTTTTCAGTATTTTCCTTCAATAAATTCTTCGCTAATATTATTGAATATATTTTGGTATTACTAGATATTTTTGTAATGCATATGAATTTTTATTAAAAATATTGCATTTATTTTTTCATACCTTCATTATTCATAACAAGGATAGTTGTGATATTTAACGTTAGAAAAAATACAAAAAATGTAGATTTTTCATGAAAAGTGTTTATGAAATTAATAAAAGTAGAAAGATTTGTACCTGCAATGGGCTGCTTCATTTATGGTTAACAAAAGTATAATAGTTGTTATAATTAAATTTATTAAGTATGTTTATTTAAGAAAGATAATTTTTCATTTATTGATTTTTAGATTAATAATAGCAGGAATTGTTGTTGTTATAAATAATTTTAAGTCTCAAAAGAAGCCTAGATAATAAAACAGCATTGTAATATTTTTGTATCTTACAAAGTAAATCAACTATTGTTTTATTTCACAATACATAAATTTACTATACATAAACTATTGTTTAGCAGATACATAAATTACGCACAATTAATATTCACAATACACAATTGACATTGGGTAAGGCACGCCCTATACACAATGGACAAACAAATGTATAATTAATTAATTGTATGTATGTATTTATATAAGTGTGGTAATTGTTTTAATTAATGACAACTGAAGTAATTTATTACCTCAATGTGTATTAATTTGCAGTGTTGAAATATCCTATAATTTTTATACCAACCTTGACAATAAAGTTTTAAGTAAATCATGTATTAACTTATAATTTTTTAATTAGATAATTTAAAGGAAACAATTTACATCTGGAAAATTTTCAGATTCCGTGGACTGAAGGAAGAGATTTTTGGTGGCATGAAGAGATGGAAGATGCTTCTACTTCTTGTTATCCAGTGTGGGTGGGGGCAGAAGACCCTCTGTTCATGTTATATACTAGGTAATTAAGTAATTAGAATGTACATGTCTAAAATTTCTACTATTGTAACTTGCATAACATTAACTATAACATTAAATAATATAATTAATTATATTTAATTATTTTTATTGCTTTTTTCTTAGGAAACTTGCATAATTGCTATAATAATACTACATTATTTTCTTGTACTAAGTAATTGCACTTATTTAAAAAGTACAGTCTTCTTAAAGTATATGATTCCAATATCGAAATACAGAGTTTGACAAAGTTATCTGTTTTTGAAATGATATAGATTTACTAGCATTACCCATCATGGCTACGCCCACGAAACTTAAAATATTTCAGTAATAAATGTAATAATTTAGAAACATAAAAAACATATTAATAAAAGCATGATCATCTAAACTTGTGATTATTTTGCAGTGAATATGAAAAAAATGTTAAAAGCTGAATATGTTGTTTTATTCAAACATATTCCATTCGAATTTAAGAAAATCTGATAAAAAATATTTTTCTCCAATACAAACATTTATAACTCTTTTATATTTTTGTCCTTTTAGGGGATAAATTTGGAGGGGGGAAATGCTGAATTACGTGTAACATAATTTGTGTTTTAGATTATTTTGTTTACTTTTAAGAAAATCCGATAAAAAATATTTTTTTCCAATGAAAACACTCTTTTTCTCCAATCATACCTCTTTTTTACATTGTTAATCTTTTAAGGAAAGAATTCCGAAAAATGTTGAAATATGTGTTACTTTATTTGTGTTTCATAGTATACTTCTAGAATATTCGATCCAAAACAAATATTTTTTCAATGCAAAATTGTATACCACTTTTTTACATTGTTTACCCCCTTTCAATCTCTTTAAGGGATGAGTTTTGGGAAATGGTGAAAAATATATTTCATTACTTATATTTAAGAGTGACTATGTTATGTTTTAAGAAGGTCAGACGAAAAACATATTTTTCCAATAAAAATTGTTGTAACTCATTTTTACCTCTTTAGGGGTTCAATAATGGAAAATAGTTTTTCATTGCACCCCTACATGTGATGGTAACCCTGAAAATTTCAAATCTTTAGCTATTATAGTCTTGGCTATAAATTGATTATTAAAGTTGGACTGGGTAAGTAGTTTAATGGCGTTAAAATCAAATTTTTTCATAAACCTTTCTTAGCGCATCTCTACATTTTTGTAAGAAGGTACCCTGAAAATTTCAAGTCTCATCTATAATAGTATTGACTGTAC
Organism: Callitettix versicolor; assembly: GCA_022606455.1. NCBI lineage: Eukaryota > Metazoa > Arthropoda > Insecta > Hemiptera > Cercopidae > Callitettix > Callitettix versicolor. Next base: position 35,126,005 of record CM040183.1, on the reverse strand, counting down.
GGTGATTATTAAATTTGGACTGGGTAAGTAGTTTAATGACGTTAAAAATAAATTTTTTTGCAAAATCCTTTCTTAGTGCACTTTGACATTGTTGTAAGAAGATACCTTGAAAATTTCAAGTCTCTAGCTATAATAAATAGTCTTGGCTATACTTTAATTATTAAATTTGGACTGGGTAAGTAGTTTAATGGCGTTAAAATCAAATTTTGCAAAATCCTTTCTTAGTGCACGCCTAAATGGTAACATAAATGTACCCTGAAAATTTCAAGTCGCTAGCTAAAATAGTTTTGGCTCTGTGTAGATTATGAATCAGTCAGTCAGTCAGGACTTCTTTTATATATTAAAATTACACTAGATAATTACAAAACTAAGGTCAATTAGGACAATTTACAGTTCAATTTTGGACTTATAGTATTGAATTTAATTTAAAAAAGTTATGTTCTTGAGGTGTCCCCCATGAGTGTCAATGCACATTTGCAATTGGCCTGAGAAAGTGGTCATTAAGAGTTGTAGAGTGACTTAAACTTGTCAACAGCGATTTCTTGACAATTTGCATTTTTCAGACTCACGATATCAGGGAGGGCACGACTTTTTATTTTAGCTTTCAAATAACAGAAAAAAAGAGTTGTGATGGCTAATGAATACCTCCAAACATAAAGAGAAATTGTCCAGGGAAAGCATCATGCAGAACTGCAATAGAAAGATTTCCATACAGATGAAACCATAAGGTCTCATTCCAGTTATATGTAGTTACTCAGGCAGGAAGAAAGATGTCAATATATCATTATAATGTGTAGAATTGATGATCACAGCAACACCATTACCACCTTCAAAAAAGTAGGACTCTATAATAATGTTGTAAGGTACACCAGACAACAGGCCTTTGGATTGTGAAATGATGGTTATGGATATATTACAGGATGTAAAGTTCTGTTTTTTTTTATAGAACCTGTTCAGAAAGAAATTTCTTTAACAGTCACGAAAATGTACTTGTAATGGAGATTGTTAAACAACTACAAAATTTACTGTTAGTAATGGACATGAAGTATTTTGCTTCTTGCTGTTAACTGATATACTATTTATAGGATACTTTCTGTAGTTTTGGCTGACAAAGTCAGAATGTCATTACACTCATTGTTACATTGTTTTCTTTTGAATATAAAGATTGTCTTTGACAGACCGGGTTTCATATCACTGGCATGAAAAACCATCAATTATGGTTTTTGACATACCACCATTACTATGTGTGCTGCTACAACTATATTTGCTGATTACTACTTAAGGTAATCAACAAAACTTATGCTGAATTACCACAGTTGTGTCACTTAATATGATACACAGGCAAAACACTGACACACAGGCCTGCATTCCATAGCAAAATGCAAGATGCTAGCAAATGACAAGCTCAGAATGCACTCCTACTAAATCATACTCAGTGCTATAAACTAAAAATGAGGAATAAAAAATGCAGTTCACTGTACTTTAACTTTCAAGTATAATTGTTTTCATAAAACAAGTTTTTTTTAAAAATAATTATTGATAGTTTAACTGACATAATGGTATTAACAAAACAACACTGTAGCTGTATAAAATGTAAAATAATTTCAATTGATCGATCAAAGTGAGGTCTCTGTTTCAACTGAACTCTTCGGCAATTGATTTGTGTATTTATTTGTTACACAGTTTTGACCAAAACATTGACTGATTGATTTGAAATTTGGTACAAAGGTATTTTTTATGGAGCTCGAAGGCTGTATGTGTAAGATTTTTTTTCTATCCACTTTCGTTTAAAGATAGTGGCTTCTGCTTTACGATAACAAGTATATGCACTTATGACCAAAAACATTGACTGATTGTTTTGAAATTTGGTATGAAGGTACCTTTTTTTAAAGGTCAAACAAAGTATGTTTAAGATTTTCCCCATTCACTTCCGTTTCTAGATGGTGGCTTCTAATTTATGATGAAGAGTGTACATAATTTTGGCCAAACATGGTAACCGGTAGTTTCAAAATTTTGTATGAATGTACTTGTATAGACTATAAATGACTTATGTGTAAGATTTCTTTTCATTTACTTTCATTTTAAGATGGCGGACTCTGGTTTAATGATTTTTTTTTTTTTTTTTTTTTTTTTTTTTTTGGAGTTTAACGTCCGACTATTGTGCACACTTGGGCTAATGCAGACGGTGAGGATGATTTATAGCGTATGAAAATGCCAAGCCCTCGCCGGGAATCGAACCCGGGTCCTCGGGGTGAAAGTCTAGTACGCTATCCACTAGACCACCGAGGCGGCTCTCTGGTTTAATGATACGAGTATAGTTAATGGCTAAACGGCTTGCCCTAACACAATTGTGACCACTCTATGGAGAAAGAGCATACAATTTCCAATAAAGTTAGTTCAGTAAAATTTTTACCTAAATATTACAGTTACCAGTTAAATAGGATGAGAAGGTTACAAGCACATCAGACACTGTCGTGGAGTGGTAACCAGGCATTTAATTAAGGATATACTGTGAGGTCTACTGTTCATTGAACTGCTAGTTTCTAGATTAAATTCAAAATGTCAAAGTACTAGTTTGATCTTGTTCTTGCAGTGGATCAACAGGGAAACCTAAGGGTGTACTTCACACTACTGCTGGCTACCTTCTTTACGCAGCTACCACTTTTAAGTACGTGTTTGATTACCATCCTGGAGATATTTATTGGTGTACTGCAGATGTTGGTTGGATTACTGGACACACCTACGTAGTGTATGGGCCTCTAGCTAATGGTGCAACTTCTGTCCTGGTAGGTGTACATTTAAAATTGTCCCATAAGAAATAATAATATTGAGTTGGTTTTAAAACAAAAACTTTTATTGTTTATTATGAAGTTGAACTGTAAAGGCATACAAATTAATATAATTATTTGAAAATATATATTCATTGGTAATGGCTGTACAGTACGAACTGACTTGCTTATAACATCACATAATGGGCCAAAAAAAAATGACATATTTTTATTAGTGTGATATAACTTATTTTAAAGATTATGAAGGAATGAGAAAAAACATTGTGGATTGATACATTATTTTTATTTATTTTTAATGTGTTTATATATTAAATATTTAGTGGTGCAGTAATTGTGCGTAAAAAGCGCGAAGAAAAATAATAGAGGACATACCGTATTTTAAAATACTTATCAAAAGAAAAGTCATGTAATTTACTTACTGTAGAATACAGTAATCATTGCCATTTCAAAAATTATGTAAGAATCCAGTTATCTGTCTGTTGCAAAAGAGGGGATAATATTGTGCAATCACAATCATCTCTAGTCCTAAGTATACTGGGATAGACTGAACATACAGTATACAGCTTTTGAAAACAAATGTCTTTTTCAGAAGAATGATAAATGTTGAGACGAGCTTTTATCAGCAGTAGTAATTCTCTGCTGTCTAGCAACTTTGTTATCGACCATGTCCTCTGATGTGTTTATATATAAAAAACTTTTGACAGTAGAAAGAAGACGTGCAATATCTATTATCGCTAAAATCAGGTTCTTTTATGATAAAGACTATTGTTTCAGCTTACAAAAAAAATCGATATTGTATCCAAGTTAATTATAACCTTGGATCTTATAATTAACCTGACCTGTATTTTAGCACTTTGTGTTTTTGTAAAATTTTAAAATCAATTTTTAGGTTAATAGATTTTCCTAAAATGTTGCATACATTCTTAATATACGGTTAAATTCAATATTGTTTAAAATAAATTTTTCTGTTAGTCATTTAATTTATTTTATTTTATTTTTATATGGGAAATATTTTATAGAATGTTAGACAACAAATGGAGCCACTTAAGAATAACTGAGATACCACATCTAAATTTTAACATAACATTGATATTAATTTTTCATTATATACAAACTCAGCATTTACATTTTGTTGTACAACATTTCTTGAAGAAAATAGATACCATAATTTTTTTAATGAAATAAAGTTTTAATTCAATAGTTTTAAATATTGTATCAAACATTTTTAAAGTATTTTATTACTTTGACACATATAACAATGTATATGAACTTGGGGGTTAAGTTCTATCAAAAGGACATATAAAAATTTATTGAAAATATTTGTTTATACTAATTGGAAAATTGTTGGGTTTTTTAAAAACATGTTTTTATTGAGATTTGTTATTTTGAAATAAAGTCACTAAGTCACTAGGTTCTATCTTATCTTCACAGATTCTAAGAACACAATTATAGATTATTATTTCCATTGAACTCGTTAAAACAAAACTTTTGTAACACAAATTGTCATTTTTCAATATTTTTTGTAAGAGTTATCTCTAATGAACTTATAAAAGTATTTTAAAGTGAAACAAACATTATATATATAAGCACTGTAATTTTGATGATTTTGAACGATCTGTCAAATGTACAAATCACAAGATGTTTTGTGAAATATGGATATAAACCGTAAACATTGTGAAAATTCTACAAATCAGCTGATTACAGTAAAAAGTTTTTATCCAGAATTTTTATTGTATGTCTTAAATTTTCATACTGTTTACTGTCTGTTTTCCAAGTAGGAATAAGAAAAAGATTTACAAGCACCTTCCTCCTCGTCATACTTTTATAATAGCCTTTTTTAAGTATATTTTTTTATTTTGTTATATTTTATAAATTTTTTTAAGCAAAAGGGTTTTAAATGTGTTATATATTAGTCTGGTTAAATATATATAACTTTTGAAAATAAATAATGAGTTAGTGTGTCAAATGAATTTATTGTTTGGAATTGTTTAGTTTGAAGGAACACCATTTCATCCAGATAACAACAGGTTTTGGGCTGTTGTTGAGAAATACAAAGTGACCCAGTTCTATACAGCCCCTACAGCCATCAGAGCACTTATGAAATTCGGTGATGAACCTGTTAAAAGGTAATAAACTTAAGTATATTTTTCACTCTAGATGTATTATTTTTAAAAGGAGAGAATTATTGTTTAAAATTAAAGAAAATCCTGTTACTTGTTTTCAAAGCCAGTAATTAATATCATAATTTATGACAGTAAAAATTTATAACATTAATATTGACATGATTAAAAAAATGAGAATTACAATAGTAAACTGATAGTAGCAGTAATTATATATTAATTCATTAGTTATAAAAATTAAGTTCATGCTGTAGAGTATTCTTATTTATTAAAAATATACAGGGTGTAACATTGCACACCACTTTTACTGGCTTAATTACAATACGCATGAAATGAGTAATGTGTTATTACAATGTGTATCTATCGTTCAACTGCAAATGCAATTTAACTTGAGATTAATTGCAGTAAAATATTTACCCACATCAAAGAATGTGTTCATTCTTGTGTACCAGTATTTAAAAATTGTTCTTGTAATTTATATATATATATATATATATATATATATATATATATACTGGTGTAACACAGTATATTGTATCCAAGGACACACAAGATGATTGGGATTAACTGATATATGAATAATGCAAATTCATATATATATATAGGTCATAAATAAATGTATCATACAACATATTAGTAAAAATAAAGTACATTTCAAATAAGGAGTAAACTTATTTTAATAAAACACATAATAAAGATTTTTTAAAATATAATTACAAGTAATACTAAAAAAGCATGTGTAAGATGCTGATACATTTATGAAGTTTTAACTGATATATATATATATATATATATATATATATATATAGCGTGATATCTACAATAAGAGATGTATGTCAACACACACAAAAATCAGACACTACAACACAGTCATAAAACCGGAGGTATTAAATGCAAGCGAGACGCTAGCACTCCACACAAAAGCTACCATGGAGGGTATTTTGAAGGAAGAACGCAAAATCTTGAGGAAGATCCTTGGCTTGAGATTAACAGAAGATGGATACAGGTTGCACTCCCGGAAGACCACAGAGAAGATATCGAACCTGGCAGCAGATATCAGAAGAAGGAGGCTTCGGTTCTATGGACACATCAGTAGACTCCCAACAACGAGACTTGCCAACAGAATCCTTAAGTATATACAAGGATTCAAATCAACAATGTCGTGGATCGCACAAGTCAGAATAGACCTACATGGCGCAGAAATAGACTCAACAGACGTTGAAGACAGGCACGCATACAGGAGAAAGATTCTCGGTTGGAAGGTCCCAGAGAATGAAATCCCAAAGAGAGCAGGGGTAAAATGGACTTCGGAGCAGAAGAGGATCCATGGGGACAGGATGAGGGAGGTGTGGAGGATTAGAAGGAACAAGACATGAGTCTGAGTGCTTTGTGTGATCCAACAGGGTCTATACGCAAATAATAATAATTTATATATATATATATATATATATATATATACTTTTTTTGTATATGTTTTCCTTTGTTGATCGTCAATTCGGTAATCTAATTAAATACTTGCATGACACATTTCATTACTAATATTTGTGAAGGCAATCTGTATTCTTAACCTTAATTATATCTTAAAGATTGTAGATTTTAAACTTGTAAAGTTGGTCTCTGACAAAGCCATGATGAAAAAGTCACAAGATGTGAGATTAGGAAAGTACACTTTAAAGTATGAGACTGTCGTGCCAAATCTACCCATCAGAGAAACAGCTTTACAGTTTAGGCCTAAGTGTCACTCAAAACACTGCACTTACTTATCGATGCTTATGTTTTGTAGCTTTGTTTTGTGCAACAACCATGGATCAGCTAATATTTTCAAATTAGCTTCAAAAAATCTTATGATTTCTATTATCTTATGGTGATATTTAAAATGATCTAAAAATGCCTCTATGGCATTAGACTTAAAAGTTGTTCAGTTTTTTGTGATATGCTGTATTATTGGTAGCAACATGGTATTATTGGTGTGATGACATGCAGTATTACTGGTAAAATATCACACATGTGAGGTGCTACCAAAAAAGTTCAAGGAATTTGAATTCCGCATGCAAACTGCTCATTGAGTGTCCTTCTGCTGGTAGAGTGGGGCATCAGTACTCTTTGTGAATTAGTGTACCAACAAGCTATAATTGTGAGAGGCAGCGTACTTGAGTTTCATGTATTTGTATAACGTTGTGTTTTAGTGTTGCAGCAATTTTTTAAACTTGTGTACATGGCACACTTTAAAGAAACAATTGGTACAATGCTATGAGTCAGAGTAAAACTTTCTTGTAGTACAATTGCTTCAAGGATGGGTGAACATCAATTGAGCATTCAGGATTACTATTGATAAGCATAACACCAGAAAACATCGCAAAAGTACAAGAGGCTATTGTTGCAGATCGTAGATGAACAATCTATGATGTTTGTGTGATCATAGGAATGTTGTGCAGGTCCATTCAACACCTTGTCAAACAATTCGGACATGAGATGCATTGCTGTAAAATTTGTACCGAGACTGTTGAGTAGCGACAAAAAATTGCTTACAAGAAGATGTGATACAAAAATTGCATAGCTATCTGTACTGAATTGAAAATTTCAGCAAGAGATGACAGCAACTTCATCTCCATTATCATAACCGGTGATGAGACATGGTTAAGTATCATATGGGTGATATGACCCTGAAATTAAGTAGCAGTATTCATAGTGGGAGTTGCCATCTTCACCATGGCCAAAAAAAGTTTACAACAATGTGAAATCTATGTTGTTTATTTTACATTAAAGGCATTATCTACAAGGGATTTGTCCCCATTGGTCAAACTGTCAATGGAAAGTTTTATTGCAAAGTTTTGAAGCAGCTACATGAGAGCATTTGACAAAAGCTTTCAGAACAGTGGGAGAACAAAAACTGGGTTCTCCACCAAGACAATGCCTGCACACACATTGATAGTTGTTTAAAATTTTTTGGCTTCCAAAAAAACATTTCACATTCAGTGATTTTACTTAATATTCTGGTCTCGCAACATTTGCCGTATTCTCTTGGCTTACTATAAACAGTAACATGGTAGAAAAATCATTTTTATTACAAATTCAGGAAACAGATTAATTATTAATGTTTTTTTCTGTAAGTATAGAGTGTAAGTGTTCTTAATATGCAAATATTTCTGCCTAGTAACAATTTTGTCTAATATAGAAAATTTAGTTAATCATTTTTTATTGTAACTAGTAGTTCCATAAACAGTAGACCTCATAGTATATTCTTAATTAATTGCTTAACTACTGCTCTACGACAGCGCTAATAACCTTGTCTGCCAATTTAACTAGTAACCGTAATATATAGGGAAAATGTTACTCTACCAAATGTATTGAAAATTATATATTCTCTTTCCATGAAGTGGTCAGAACTATAAAAGGTCTCGTTATTCAGCCAGTATTACAGGATACAATCAGAAACTACACTACACTCATCATTGTTAAATCAGAGGCCATCAATCTTGAAACGGAATTGAATGGAGAAAATCTTATACATGTGTTGTTTGAGCTTCATACACAGTACTTTGTATAAAATTTTAAAACAATTGGTCAATGTGTTTGGCCAAAACTGTGTACAATTATCATCATAAATCAAAGATCTCTTTCTTGAAACATAAGTGATATGGTAGGAAAAAATCTTATACAAACATCATTCAGACTTTATATGATGTACCAAATTTCAAAACAATAAATAGTTTTTGCATTAGGCAAAAACTACGTAACAAACAAACAAAACAAATAAACCAAATGCTGAACGGTTGAGGTGAAACAAAGACCTAACTTTGCTGGATTGGTTATTACTTACACACTTTACCTTCAGATCTACAATCAAAATTATTAATTTATTGTTTTCATTATTAGACATAACTTGAGTACTCTTCGGGTGTTGGGGTCTGTTGGTGAACCAATAAATCCAGAAGCGTGGCTGTGGTATTACAACTTGATTGGAGGAGAAAAGTGTTCAATAGCTGATACATTCTGGCAAACAGAAACTGGAGGGCATGTACTTACACCTTTACCAGGCTGTACTCCTATGAAACCTGGTTCAGCAGTAAGTAATTAAATTTTTCTGTATTTAATGTATATTACATAATATAATGTGCAGTGGCTGATTCAGGAAGAGATGGAAGGATTTAGGATTTTTTACTAATAAAATATTTAGTAGGTATAGTACTACAATGCCAGTTATCTAAAATGAAGGGGGAAGCCATTTCACATTAAAATTTCTTTGGTTAAGTCATGCACATGTAATATTTTTTTGTATCTAATTAATTCTAGAAGATTTTGAAGGTCAAATAATTCTAACCTTTTTTTAGGCTATGCATGACTTATGTTATTTATTAAAGTTAAAAATTATATTTTTCGGATTACATCAATAAACAGTATGCTGTACTTAATATAAAAACCTCAGTAATTTTCATTGTTTTCTTACTTCCCTCATAACATTTTCAAGCAGCAATATCCTTCCATCTTTTCATTAGAAGGACTTCAGCTGCAGTTGACTAACTGCATTATTTAACAATTTTTTTTTTTTTTTCGGCGAAAAACCGTTTAGGTTATCATCGCCGTCACGAAGGATTAAAGTATATAAAAAAAAAATTTAATTAACCAAAATTTAACTTAAGAAAAAAACAACAACAAAAACAACAACAACAAACTATAACAGTAAAAATAAATTAAAAATTTAGATAACAGATATAGATATATTACACTTAAGAACTAAATAACAATAAATAATGAATAAAATTTAATAACAATTCATAAAATAATGCAAAACATAACAGAAATAAAGTTTTTAAATAAAATAAATAAATAAAATAACACAAGAAATTACAAATACAATAAATTAAATTTTATTTAAAACATTCAGACGATGAAGGAAGTCTAGAACCCGGTCAACGGCCGAGGCACTATCTCCCAACACCGTCTGCAAACAGTTGCTCAGACCACACATAAAACGCACATTTTGGAAACCATCACAATCGAGTAATATATGTCTTATTGTGATGGTTTCCCTACAGAACTCGCATTTAGGTGGGTCCCGCGTCCCCATCAGAAATCCATGCGTTAACATGGAGTGACCGATGCGAAGGCGGGTGATCACCACCTCTTCTCTGCGACTTGCACGTATTGACGACCCCCAAGGACGAACTGTACTTTTGATTACCGTCAATTTATTACAGCTTGTAGCTCCCCATTCATTTTCCCACTGTAGATGAATTAAATGTTTTACGTGACAAAGGAAGTCAGACACGATTACACGTTGAGTGCATGGCGGAAGAAAAGTTGCTTCCTTTGCCGCATTATCCGCTATAGTGTTTCCAGATATTCCACAGTGGCCAGGAATCCAGATAAATGATACTTGCACCTCGTAGTTCAAGTCTATGGACAGAACACAGAACATCTTGAACCAGAGGGTTTACCGAATACATATCCTGCATTGCCTGGAGTGCACTTTTTGAATCGGAACAAACTACGTAATGCAAACTATCGAATTCAAAAGTGATTAGAGCCTTTAAGATGGCAAAGAGTTCGGCTGTAAAGACACTGCAAGTTGAGGGTAATCCATACTTATACGTTTCGTCCAATGAGTAAAATGCACACCCAACATTGTTATTCATCTTAGAGCCATCTGTGAAAATAAATTTAGCAGATGGATATGAACTAGTCAGTCGAAAAACTCACGTTGATACACAATGTTAGGAGTGTTGTCTTTCTGGTATGCACATAAGGAGAAATCAAATGTCGGCATATTGATTTTCCATGGAGGACAAGACAAAAGGACCTTTCAAACATTGGGGTAGTTCAATACGTAAGTCATCAAAAATACGGGAAGTTCTAATACCAAGAGGAGCAGTAGCATTCGGGTCGAGTTTCATACTGTCGCACCAATTGATTTTTGAAAACTGTATTAAAAGCAGGGTGCCAAGGTTTAGATGATAAATTGCTTACATAAGTTAGCTGTAGTTTCTGTCTCCGTCGAAAGAGTGAAGGTTCCCCAGTCTCGGCTAGAATGCTTACAACGGGACTAGAACGGAAGGCTCCAGAGAGACGAGTCGTATTGCAGAGTGATGGACTGGGTCTATTTTTTTAATACGGATGGTCGTGCAGACGAATATACAATGCTGCCATAATCAATCCATGAACGAATCACCGCGACGGTAAAACATCAGCATACAGGTCCTATCAGCGCCCCATCGAGAACCACTAAGCACCCTCAACATATCGAGAATTTTGTTACATCGTAACTTTAAATCACGCAAATGAGGGTTCCATGATAGTCTTTGGTCAAATATTAACCCCAAAAATCGAACAGATGGAATGGTCCGAATTTCTGTACCATCGAGAAATATTGAAGGAGTTCGGATCTGTCGACGGCGACTGAAGGCAATACATTGAGTTTTGGCGGCAGAAAATTTAAACCCAGTTGAATTCGTCCATGACTGCAATCTATTTACTGTAAGCTGAAGTGTTCTTTCAGCTGTGGCCAAACTTCTAGCACCAACATAAATTGCAAAGTCATCCACAAATAGAGAACAGCGAACAGGAGACCGCACATTAGTAGTTATACTATTGATAGCAACGGCAAACAAAGTCACACTAAGTACACTTCCCTGCGGGACGCCATTCTCTAACCAAAACGATCTGACAATGTAGATCCAAGGCGTACTCTGAAATATCTGTTTGAGAGAAAATTTTTAATAAAACCTAGTATATTACCTTGTATACCCCATGATTTTAATGTATTTAGTATTCCTCTTCTCCAAGCCATATCATATGCCTTCTCTAGGTCAAAGAATATTGCAACAAGTGTTTGACGTAACAGAAAGGCATTTTGGATTGCAGATTCTAATAAAACTAACTGATCGATGGAAGATCGCCTTGCCTAAAACCACACTGGTCCTTAGAGAGTAAATTATTATTTTCTAAGTACCAAACAAGACGGCGATTTACCATTTTCTCCACTAGCTTGCATAGCACACTAGTAAGAGAAATAGGGCGGTAGCTGTTTGGATCAGTTTTATCTTTGCCTGGCTTAAGAATAGGAATCACTGTTGCTTCCAACCAAACATCAGGGAAAGAGTGTTCCTCAAACATACGATTGTATATCTTCAGGAGGGAAATCCTCCCCGATGTTGGAAGATTTTTAATCATGGAATATACAAGGTTATCAGGGCCTGGTGCTGAATCTGAAGAGGATGACAGTGCAGATTCCAGCTCTTCTATTGAGAAGGGCGCGTTCAAAGGAGAAACAGACGTACCAACGACGAATGGCATTGCTTCTTGAGTATTTTTGAAACGACAAAAACCATTGCTATAAGAAGTAGACGAAGAATAATCCGCAAAATATAAACCCAATGTATTAGCAATATCTCGAGGATCAAAACTTATTATTCCGTTCCGTTGTTTGATGCCCATCAAGGAAGTTGATGGAGATGAACCAGAAACGGAACGGAGTTTCTTCCAAACAGTTGATACTGGTGTTGTTCTTGATATTGTGTTAATATACTGGGTCCAAGAATTTTTTCTACTTTGTCTAAATATTCTACGAGCTCTAGCTCGGAGAATTTTATACCTCTCAAGATTTTCACTCGTTGGTCGTCTGTTGAACCTTCTTAGAGCTCGTCTCACGTAAAAGCAAGGCATTCTTACAGTCCTCAGTCCACCAAGGAACGGGGGGACGAGATTGATGAGTCGAGGTTTGAGGAATAGTTTTATGTGCTACGTCTAAAATATTTTCAGTTAAAGTTTGTACTATTTCATTAATAGAGTTAATATCTTCAATGTCAGGTGATACAAATTGTTCTGTGAAATCCACCCATTGTGCCTTTTGTAGAATCCACGCGGAGGGCGTTGATTCGGACGGTGGAATGTACAAAGTGAAACATTAATCGGAGTATGATCGCTGCCGTACAGATCAGACATCGCCGACCATTCGAACTTCGTTGCCAAAATTGGACTGCAAAAGGTCAAATCAACGACTGTCCAACCACCTGTAGAAGACGATAAGTGTGTTGGGGAACCATTATTTAAAAGACATAGATCTAATGTAGTCCTTATATTGTCAATTCGGTTTCCTCGTGAGTTACATGTAGTAGAGCCCCACGATGTGTGGTGAGCATTAAAATCACCCATCAATAGAAAGGGGACAGGTAACTGAATTAATAAGTTAACTAAGTCGTTGTCTTGGAAGGCATAGCTAGGTGGTAAATAAATGCAACATATGGTAAGTTTAAATGGTACGGTAGTCCGAACTGCGACAGCTTGTAAAGGAGTTATTATGTCCACAGGAACGGCATCAATAGAGTCACGAGCGAGTATGGCTACCCCACCCTTCGCTCGTTCTTCCGTTATGAAGTCGGCCCTGACAACAGAATACTCTCTTAAATTGAAAGTGTGCGATTGGTGAAGGTGCGTCTCTTGAAGGCAAATGAATAATGGAGACGATCGCGCACAAGAAGTTTTAAATCTTCAATATGACTTTTGGCTCCGTTAATGTTCCACTGTATCACATTGTTGTAAATGGAAGGCGTTGACATTGAAAATTAATACTTTAGTTTATGATAGGATTCATATTTTCAATAGAGCATGCTTTAGATTGGTCAGAATCAACAGACACAGAGTCACAACTAATGTCAGACTCTGATGATTTTTTGGTTTTGTTTACAAGAGGTTTAGTACTAGAACCTCCTTTAGAAGTTTTTTCATTTTTTTTAACAAGGTTTTTCCCTATAGTCGAATTTTTATTTTTAGGTCCAACAGTCGGTGGACAAGTGTTTGATTTTTTTTTTAAAAAGTATTCCAGTCCTGGGGTGGTTTTTTTGTCCACAGGCTTCAACACTTGCGACGTTGTCATTCGTGGCTTGGTCACTGGAAATTTAATATCTTTTTTAAATGTAGGCTCAGGAGTTACTTTTACAGGAGAAAGCAAAGTAGGGCCTTCCTTTACAATCGGAACCGAAATTTGTGCGACATTGGACGTTAACATAGCTAACAACTGAGCAACTTGATCAGTCAAAACTTTTACAGTTTTGGTTAGCTCATCACAATTCACACAAGACATTTTTTGATTGGCTGTAGCAGAAGCAAACGATTTTCCACTTATAATAGGGTTGGAGCTTTTATGGATCTTCTTGGCTTCAGAAAAGGATACCTTATCTTTGGCCATTATGGTAAGAATGGATTTTTCTTCAAGAAACTTGGGACAGATCAAGATCGGCGGGATGATCACCGCCACAATTCACACATTGTGGGCTAACTTGACAACCTTCACCAGAATGACCTTGATTACCGCAATTTCCGCAAACCTCAGGCTCAGGCACGACGAACTCATATGACCGAAGCCTTGACATTTAAAACAACGCCTTGGATTCGGAACATATGGCCTCACCGACAGCCTTTGATAACCAGCATAGATATAATCAGGTATTTTAGGTTTTCCAAATGTCAAGATCAAGGAGGTTGTGGGGATTTTTGTCCCTTTTCCATTCGCATTATCCTGCAGACATCAACTACAGCTTCTGAAGTCAACTCCGTCTTAATTTCACTTAGATCTACATGTAAAAGATCTCGGCAACTTATGACACCTTTTGCAAAATTTAAGGTTCTGTGGGGTTCTACAGATACCTTGACTGTTTCAAAGAAGGAAGTCATTTTTAATAGCGACTGGGTCTGTTTGTCGCTATTTGTTTGTACAAGTAAAGTCCCGCTTTGTAGTTTTTGATAGAAACTACGGGCCTGCCCTACCAACAATGGCTTTATTAATTAAAACGGCGAGACTTTGGACAAATCCTCTCCTTCCGTTGCATTTTTACAATTAAGAATCTCGGAGAAGGTAACGTAAAGTTACCATCTCCTTGAACATTTGGTTTAGTCTCTTTTGCTATTGCTGCACTAACATCACTTTCTACAGACTCGTTTGACAAGGTCAAACGATGCCTCTTTAAACTCATTTTGGCGTTTTGTTTGTTGTTCTCCATAGTTAGTTTGCCGAGCGATTCATGAATGCAGATTTTTCGAACAACTGGCACAGGGTGCACCCAAACGACCACCAGCAGCCCAGGATACTCGAACTAAAGTGAGAACCCCCAATAAAAAAAAAAAAAAAAAAAAAAAAAAAAAATTGAAAATGAAAAAAAATGGGGGGACCTCCAGATATCCTGGAGCCGAAATACATGGTCTGTCAGCACTCCAGAATATTTTAGGAATGGGTTCCGGTACATCGTTACGGTTCCCCAAACCCAAGTACCACTGGCAGCCGCTCTCTATGTACTCACAGAATGCAACCATTTGTTTCGATAGACCCAGCTATGGGCTCCGACACCCATAACTCAACATTCATGCGCTTGCCAAGCGCCTATAGGCTGCTCGGTTCCAGAACCTGTCCCATCAGAGGTCCTCGGCAGTGCTAGGCACACATCAGGTTCCACATACTTGGCCCCGCCAAAAAGAAAACAAGCAGAATCGCCACTCCCAGACGTAACGGAACAAGCACAGCAAATCACTAAATGTACGTGTGAGTGTGAAGTGTTTACATCGTAAGTGTAGTGCTGTAAGTGTAAGTGTCTGCTAGACTAGGTGCCGCGAGGTTCGTCTAGGTCCTCTCAGTAGGTGCAGCTAGTCTGCACCTCTGCGGGTGTGTATGTGTTTGTGTGAGGGAGTGTGTTTGTGGATGTTGTGTGTTGTGTGTATGTTGAGTAAATGAGTGAGAGTAGAATGAGCTAGAGGTATGGTGGGGTCGCTAAGCCCATCAGCTGCTCACGTCAGCTGCCTCCGCCGGCCATTATTTAACAAATTTTAGCACAATCTGCAATTCTTAATTGACAGCTAGTGACTAATGTGGATGTTAAAGTTATCCACATTAAAACTTATAAATCTTTGTGTTTTGAGGTGAGAGTGCAGATTGGCAATGTAGATCAGGATCAAATATTTAGACTCAGGCTTCAGTGGCCGAGGAAATCAACTCAAGGTCAGGCATTTAATCCTTTGTTAGTCCAACAGATTTCGCCCTTATATTCTTGTATATTTTATTTATTCCCTCATTTTTTTGAGAGATTTGCAGTTTTGAATGTGTTTTGGATAAACCGTGTTTCGGTTGACACAAGTTTGATTAAGTTTTACTGTGGTAAAAATGTTAAAATAAAATAATTATAATGTGTTCACTTTAAGGATGTAAGGAGATTTTTTTCAAATAAAAATAATGTAAACAAATTTACAAAAAAATCTAGATGTTTAGAACTTTTTTTTGTAAATTTATATTCACTAACTGATTTTAAAAAATAACTTCTTTCAACCCCTTTATCAGTAGGGCTGTTTATTTATTTTAGGACTACTGTAACCTTGAAGGATATAAACAATCTGAATTTTGTTTGACATTGCGTAAGATTGTAGTAGTTCCTACTATGTTCTTTGCAGTAGTTATTGCGTTAGTTTATACAATACTATTAAAAATATTGTGTATACACTCTGTCATTCCTTCATCTAATTAATGTAATGTCTAATCTATACTTTAATACAGAAATATTTTATATACAAAGGTAGGCATACTATGTATAGTTTTTGTTGTTTTTGATTATTATTTTTTTAATAATATACTTGTTTCTGGACTGAGTGAAAATGAAATTCAGTTATTGTTTACAGAGAAAATTGGCTAATGAAGATCATGATAGTGAGGATGTACATAAATTACTTTCGTTATAAATTACTGATTATAACTCAAAAAAACCTTTATTGTACTTTTTTAAATAATTTTCCTAAATTTTAACTCATAAAAAAAGAAAGAGATGCATTTTCTATAAGTCAAATATAAAATATACTCTCATACTCACTTTCACCTAGAGTTATTCCACACTGTCATCTTTACCCCCTGTAACTGAGTCCTGCTTTGTTATAATGTAGTAAACAGAACAAATTGGATGGAGGTAGTAACTACAGATTCAGACTAGATTAGATGTTGGAGTTGTAATGAACTGTTTGATATGATACCAACTGTTTGGCAAAAAAATTTTTATTTGGATAATGGACAGGAAAAATATAGGTTTTCTAATTTAACTCAACCTAACCATTACCAAACAGAGCAGCTATCTAGTAATATTTATTCAATTTTGTTCATTACAATCTTTACATACTGTTTTTTTTAAATTTTCATATATAACTAAATACTTTTAATTAGGGGCCTCTATTTAATATTTTCAGACTTTCCCATTCTTTGGAGTTTTACCGGTATTACTGGATGAAGAAGGCCATGAAATTACTGGCCCTGGAGAAGGTTATCTGGTATTTAGAAGGCCATGGCCAGGGATGATGAGAACTTTGTTTGGAAATCATGAACGTTTTGAACAAACATATTTTAAGAAATTCAATGGGTACTACTGTACAGGCGATGGTATGTAAGCTATGTTTACTCAGTAATTTAATTAATTGTCAATTCAAATAGTATCATAATGAAAATCACTTCTAAAAATATTTTTTGCTTAATGTTTTTTATTTGTTACAGTTAGATGCAATTTATATAACACAATGTTAACTGTACTTAAACTTGTGATCAATACGCCCCAGTAGCAGTTAATTGTAAATGTTAAAAAAAATGTGTTTAACAAATGAAGAACCTGTTATACATCCATTAGATAAGTTCTTTTTAAACAGAATTAATGTATCAAGGATACATACAAGTTTAACAAATCTAAGTCAGATATGACATATTAGATATTACTAACTAGTTACATATTAACAAAAAGCAATATGTAGTAATACTTTTATCACATGTTATTTATCTAAATATCACATAAACATGAAATCTGTAAAATGACCTTGGCCTACTTGTCAAAGAAACATATCAGACAGATTATGTTGCCAGATTAAATAGACATAACAATGTGTAAAGCTGATTTGTTTATAGATGTGTACACATACAAATTTGCAAATTATTGTTGATATATTATTATATTGGTAGAGGTTTATTGTTATAAGAAATTTAGTGGTTTGTAGCATTTTTGTAACCAAAAATATCTGCATAGAAAAATAACACTTTCTGAATACCAAATTATTTCAGCATGATTGATATTGTTGTAACATTTGTATTGTTATAGTACTCCTTATAAGATTCATATTGTTATAACATTAATTGTTACAACATTCATAGCTTTGTTGTTTAAAGTCTTACTGATGCTATAATATATAGGGTGCAGATTATAAAAGTGCCTTACAAAAAAAAAATAAAAAAAAAAAGTTGGTTATTACAATAAAATGCTATAATTTAATCTAAAGTACTGATTTTTATACTGTCGTGATATTTTTGAATTCTACCTTGCAGCTATTTTAAAAACAACTATGCTTATATATTTCAAGAAATTGCTAACTACATTTTTGTAACATTATTTAAATAACGTATGTATTTACAGGAGCACGACGTGATGAAGATGGCTATTTATGGGTGACAGGACGAGTAGATGATATGCTTAATGTGTCAGGACACTTAATGTCGACCGCAGAAGTAGAATCCTGTTTAGGAGGACATCCTTCAGTTTCTGAAAGTGCGGTAGTTTCTCGTCCACATCCTGTTAAAGGAGAATGTCTATACTGTTTTATTACACCTAATGAAGGTGTGCCATTCACAGATAAACTTGTCTCAGAGTTAAAAACAAGAGGTATGCATCAGATAAGTACATTTTACTTAGGGGTGCAGCAAATTATTGTGTCTTATCAACATTAACACTACCATATTTAATAAATAAAAAAATGTGTAATTAATTTGCACATTAGTATAATTAGTAATTATTATTAATTAGTAATTAGTAATAATTAGTATAATTATTAATTATACTACTTCCGAAAAAAATAACAAAATGTTTTTAAGGGTTTACACAACACTAAATCCTTATTGTTGTTCTTCTTTTTATTGTAATAGCTCTTTGATTAAAAATGAAGTTCTTGCTTCATATGAAATTTCTGGCCCGGGAACCAAATACCTGAAGCAGGCCATGATTATGGAATAAGTATGTTTTTTTATGAAGGGCAAAAAGTTGGTCACCCCAAAGTCTACAATGGGTTTTATTTTATTTATTGGTTTGTTTTATCATCTGCTAAACATTAATTTTTATATTTAACAAATATTTTTCAAAGTTTTTTTTCTTGCCCTTCAGAACCCATGCCAGGGAACCTCAGGTGCACCTGGACTCTTCTTTTAAGGCGCTTTTTAAATAAAATAATTATTGTGATGAAACATGGTTTTTTACTTATAACCCAGGTTAAAATGCCAATTTTTGAGTTATAAATCTCAGGGATGACAAAATTAAAATTCAAGGCCACGATGATGGATTCAAATGGATTCTGCACTGCAAGTAATGTACTAAATCAAAATTACTATATTAGCATTCTACATTTGTGATTGGCCCAATCTCTGGAAAAACTAGTCATGGATCCTTCCTCAGGACAATGCCCAAGCTCACAATGTTTTGTCTGTTAACACATTTTTTTTGTTGAGCACATCCTGTCTTGGGCCACCCACCCTACTTGCCTGGCTTATAAATGAGAATGCTATCCTGTTTTTTTTTTGTTCCCTAAATCATGCAGATCTGAAGAGAACAAGGTTTGCATCTGTTGAAGCAGTAAAAGCAAAAACGACAAAGGTTATGAAGGTACCATAAATTTATGACTAAATGTCATAAATGTTCTAATGTACCATAAATGGCACTGCTTTGCACAGTGGAAAATTTGCATAGAGCGATGTAAAGATCAACGAGGAGGATAATATGAAAAGGGATAATATACAAATTGTATTATAATAATTTTTCAGCCTTAGTTCAATTTATTCTAGCCATACCTTGTATATTAACCTAAATTTTATCTATATATATATATTATTATTATTATCTGCGCATAGACCCTGTTGGATCACGCAAAGTACTCCGACTCATGTCTTGTTCCTTCTAATCTTCCACACCTCCCTCATCCTGTCCCCATGGATCCTCTTCCGCTCCTCCATCCATTTTACCCCTGCTCTCTTTGGGATTTCATTCTCTGGGACCTTCCAACTGAGCATCTTTCTCCTGTATGCGTGTCTATCTTCAACCTCTGTTGAGTCTATTCCTGCGTCATGTAGGTCTATTCTGACTTGTGCGATCCACGACGTTGTTGATTTGACACCTTGTATATACTTAAGGATTCTGTTGGCAAGTCTCATTGTTGGGAGTCTACTGATGTGTTCATAGAACCGAAGCCTCCTTCTTCTGATATCTGCTGCCAGGTTCGATATCTTCTCTGTGGTCTTCCAGGAGTGCAACCGGTATCCATCTTCTGTTAATCTCGGGCCAAGGATCTTCCTCAAGATTTTGCGTTCTTCCTTCAAAATACCCTCCATGGTAGCTTTTGTGTGGAGTGCTAGCGTCTCGCTTGCATATAATACCTCCGATTTTATGACTGTGTTGTAGTGTCTGATTTTTGTGTGCATCGACATACATCTCTTATTGTAGATATCACGCGTTATACCAAGAGCCCTCTTCATTCTCAGTAGCCGAACCTTTTGCGCAGCCTTCTCGCCACCTGTGGGTTCAAGAATTTCTCCCAGATATTTTAAGTGCTTGACTCTGTTTATCTTACCATATTTTGTGTTTAGTTCTTGAATATTTAATTTTGTACAGAAGAATTCGGTTTTTAAACAATATATATATATATATATATATATATATATATATATATATATATATATATATATATATATGCAAACTGATGTTATACAGATTTTTGTTAGTAGAATTTAGCCGATGATATGAATTTTTTAAAATTAATCTTGATCTTGTTATAACATTCATTTATTGAAAGTAAAACAAACCCTTATGGTAGCCTAAACTATATAATATATCAAAATAAGTAAAAAAACAAAATAAGCTGCAACTGTTAATGTTATTATATTGTAGGGAAGAATAATAATACTGAATATTGCAGGTACACAATTATTCATATGAGGTTTGACAAAAAAACCCACATTGTAAAAAAAGTGTTCTTGGATCTAATAAAAACTATAAGTCTTATGCAATTCTATTTTAAAAGTGTGTAAATGTCAATAGATGTTGCACTAAAATATTTATTGAACAAAGACAGATGCTAAGTTTTTACCTTGGTTGTCTATAGTGTCTCATAGGCCAGGAAATCAATTGCCACCTATTAAAAATGTTGAACTTATAAAAACAATAAAATTATTTCACGTAGTAAATACTTCTTAAATATTACGTCGTTTATGGTTGCCTAGTAGAGCATAAATTTGTGAACAACAAAAATACTGATTTGGTAAACATACTGTTTTGAAAAAGTATACATTTTATGCAAAATTTTGTGTTTGTATAGTGAGAGAGAAGATTGGACCTTTTGCGATGCCCGATGTTATCCAACATGCACCAGGACTTCCAAAAACAAGATCTGGCAAGATAATGAGGCGTGTATTGCGTAAAATAGCTGTAAATGATTCTAATGTTGGAGATGTGTCTACGTTAGCAGATGAAACCATTGTTGAATTATTATTTCAAAACCGTCCAGAAAATAAAACATAAAATCACAAAATGCTTCTGCACCATGTTAAATTTATCACATATGCTTGCATATTTTATTATCTGTATGTATATGAAAGAGAAAAACAACGAAAGATAAGAGGACAATATGAATTTATGAGTAAAATCAGTGTTGGTATTTCTTTGTGAAGCAATTTTATCTCATAAATGTGTACAAATCTGTAAGCTGCACAATTTTTATTTATTTATTTACTATATAAAGTAACTGCACATGAAAAAATATAATATGCTCAAAAAGCTATGCATTCCTCTTTTGTGATAATATTTATATTTTTAATATTATTGTTAAAAATGTAAAAAATGTAAATCTAATTTATTTTATGATCAAATATAAAATCATTTTGTTATATTAAATTATACAATTTAGATGGTTGTTTTTTATTTTGAGATATTTTTTACTACTTTTCCTTTAAATGTAACTTTTTCCTTTTCATCTGATTATAAATTGAAAATGTGAAGAACTGAATATTTAAACATTGGTGTAAATAAGTCACCTCATACTCTCACATGGACGAAAAGCACAGGAGTTTAGGGGAAGCAGTTACAAGTGCTGCTAAAAATACATAGATTAGTTCATTACATTTATTAATTCATTAGTTAATACATTTATTAGTTCATTTTTTGAACAGTGATGATTGTAATGAATTGTTCTTTTTGTCCAGTAGGGTTTAACAGTATTTTGGAATTTGTGAACTAAAATTGTAAAATAAATTTTAAAAATAATTTAGAAGCAAATTAAAAAAAAATTAAATTAATTCTAATTGTTCTAATTTTAAGAGAAGCTAATGTAACTTCTTTCCTTTTACATACAATTAATTAAACTAAATAATAATAAAGTGGTCACATTAGGTACTATAGGATTTCTAAGAATGCCTATTGAACAAATGGTTATTTTACTTAAATGGCCTAATTTTGATTACTTGGAGTGCAAAATCCAAACTACAATTGAACTGTAACTTCAAAAACATTATAACAGTAACTTCTTTTAGACTTAATAACAACTAAAATTTGTACAGTCAGTATTGGACACAGGTTTCTACAACAAATAATCTTTTTGTTACATTGAAAATAACATGAATTTTCAGGAGTCAAGGTTTTTTGCAAATGGTCTGATACAATCTAACCATCTAGTGAGTTGCGATAGCTGTACAAGTAGTCCAACATTCTAAACCATTTATAAAGATAAGAGACCACTGTGATAAACTGTAAAAGTTGTTCCTTCAGTGTTATCAATGAAACACAAATAATACAGGAAACATGGGTAAAAACAAATTTTTAACTAATCACAGCCGGAGATACACTCTAGAAGAAATCAGAAGAAGAAACACTTACTTTATGACCTAGGCTTATAATCATGTAGTACCTTGCTCAGACCAAAACACTTAACATGTTTGAGATGATAAAACACTTGCATGAGGTCCACATAAAGTAGGGATTATGGTGTTAATCAATATTTTTTAAGAATTAAATAATTTGGAGTATCTGGAGAAATAGTTGGAGTTTTAAGTTGCTGATTTAGATAAGCAACAAATAATACAAATTTAAGTTTGTGTTAAGTAACTACTTAACACAAACTTAAATTTGTATTATTTGTACCGCAGAATAAATTAAAAAGTATGAAATGTACAGCATACCTGTCAGTAATGTAAAATTGCAAAATATTTGTCATTAAATTTAATACAAGGTGAATAGCAAAACTATTGATTACAAGTACTATAATAGCTAAAAATATTGTTTTAAAGAGCTTATGTTCAAATATTTGTAACCCCCCTTGTTACTGGTCCTATTCTATACAGAAGCTGAGTACTTTTTATCTGAAGTAAGAGGCCCTACAAAATTGTAATATGAAGCAGCAGCAATTTAACGAATACTTGTAACTACAATAGTTGTCCTATATACAGAACTTGACTTCTTGTTCATGAAGAACCCATTCAATATGAATGGGTGTTCTACTAAGAAAGTTGCTATTTATTTTTAAATAAAAATTAACAAATTTTCAGTCAAAACTGGAAGTATTAATAGTTAATTGTTACAGTATTTAGGACAAAGTTACTATTATAATTAAACTAAACAATTCCATTTTTTAATATCAAAATAAACTGTTGAATTTTATTAACACGATGATAGAACCATGATGTGTTTACATTTGACAATTAGATTAAAGCACTGGCAAAATTACAGAGCATTTTTTGTAGTTGTAATGTATAGTTAGTTAATTGATAGGAAGGTGGCTTTCGTAAATAAGCTTGGAGTAGCAGAATTTCTAAGGCTAGCCTTAATTGTAGTACCTGGTTATTTTGAAGCTGAGTGTGGAGGATTATGTTGTATTTTAAATTGTGTAAAATGCTCTGTAAAATCAGAAAGAGGCAAATTTTATTACTGTATATGTTACTCTGAAAGTAAACCATCAGAGTTTGTGCACAGTTCACATTTCAGTATTTATCCTTAGCAAAAACCAAAATAAAAAAGATAATCAAAATTTATAGCAAGATTTCTTTTTGCTCGTAATGAGCTATATAATTCATTAAAGCAAAAATAATAATTATTTTTAAATGGAATATTTTTCTTCAATTTGAGCTTGAACATAAAAAACTACTGAGTTTTATAAGCCTGTCATTATAATCGGTTTGGTTGTTAAAGAATCGTTATAACAGATTATTATAAAAGATTGATCAACAGACAAAGAAGTGTAGAAAAAAACACTGTTTATAAATATATTTGCACAGTTATAATACTAATAAGTTACATTTACTTATGTAAATTAATTAATTTCTTCTTTTGTGATATTAGGTACACAAAAGAGTAAGTTTATGTGAAAAGCTAAATACATTTTGCCAACTATAGTCAGTTTCAAGTAAACAAGATCTTTTTTTTTACTCCATATTTATAATTAAAAAAATATATATAATTCCTTATTATAAAGCTCTTGGAAATTGTGTTTAAGTCAATGTTATAAATTATATTAATGTATTTGTTAATTTTATTATAGCCTAATGTTTAAAGACAAAGTTATGATAAGTTGTTATAAAATAATGTACTTAATTATAAGTGTCAAAAATAAGAGCATATCATACAAAAACTATACATATCATTGTGTCAGGGTTATAGAAATATATATTTAAAAATAAAGTGATGTTAGTGAAAACATATTTGTATTGTTTTTAATAAAATACCTAACAATCTTTAAATAATGATTTTTTTAAACAATAAAGTTGCTTTTATAGGCAGTTTATATTATAACTAAAATCCCACAACATTAAACTCAGCTAAATATTTTAATTGTCATAATCAATATGAATTAAAAAATGAGTACTACAACGATATTGTTAAACGAACTGAGCTGCTGAAAATATGATCTTAAAAACACAATGTACACTAACAATATTTTTGTAAAATAATTTCTTTGCCAAAAAGCTACTTGGAGAGGTTGGACAGCAACTACTTATACAAAATAATCACAACACAGAGCTGTTTTGCTGCTGTGATGAGATTGAATTTCTAGAAGTTAATAACATCAAATAGCATCAACATTAAATATTTTGAAATGTGAAAATAAAATCTGGCACAAAATCTGATTTTTATAATGGCTTCAACATTCTGCCGTGGATCAGTCTTGAATAGGGGACAACAATGTGGCATCACAGTATTTAACATACTAGAAATGAAGAGCTCATCTTTGATAATAAAAATGTTTGGTGTGTACGTGTGTGTCACATCAGAAGCTTGGTGTGATCAATAAAAACAATGCTGCAGTGTACAGATTAAATGAGTTACAAAATGAAAAATCACACTTTTTAGTAAACTGATGTAATATTTACAGCACACAAATATAAAAGTATGGTACAACTCAATATGTAAAAGTTAGAGAGTTTCAGAAAATCGTGTTTTCAATGATTTGTAACTTAGTTATTATTACAATTCATTATAAACATTATGTATGTTAAATGCAAGAATCTTAGTGTAGTGTATTTATTTATTAACAATAGTTATTTGATTAGGATTATGACCTATTCTTCCTGTCAGTGGTCTATCAACTCACCTCATAAAGGCTACCGTGGTTTCGAAACTCTATAGTTTCATTTTCAAGCCGTTATACAAAATGTTAAATCCCTCTGTCGAGGTCGTCACAAAGTCAAACAAAACATTAAAACATACATCACAAACACTGAGCACAATTACATGTTTAAAATATTCATCATGAAATTCGGCTTGGCCAAGCTACACACGCGACTCGTACGTCCAAATAGTTAATTAATGGACAAATTTCATTCATCCATTAAAAGAATGAAGCCACTCTTCCATTATAGAGCTGGTCATCCAAACTTTTTTATTAAATTGTTGAAGTGTGTACTGGGAAGGAATTGTGGTCGATGATTCTAAAAGCCCTGGGACAAGCTGACTTCCTATCACTATAGATTTCTCAATTTCACCAGTCATGTATGTGCAAATAAACACTGTAAGTCTTTCATAGACATCTTACAGCCTGAACATTTCTCTCGAAGTACAGTCAATGTCTTTGAAGGTAACACTCTAATAAACAGGCCCATTTTGTCATCATTGTAAACATTTTTAGGTTCATATCCCAAAACAAAGTCTTTAATTTTTTTTCCAGTCTGAATATCAACATAAGCACATACAGAATTGAAAACAATGTTATGATGATGTTTAAAACCCTCGAGCCAACCAACTCTCGAAACCTTAAAATTAACATTATCTTACTTTTTTGCTGTCTCTAAAGCTTCAGTTTGTAACAATGGTCCTGAAACTGGCACTACTTTAGCATGAGCACTGAAAAACCACTCAAACATAGCTTGATTTAATTTGTCATTTTCAGTACATGTGGTGATACGTTTCACCTGTCTGATTGTTCTTTTTAACCAATCATTTAATTTTAACTCTATTTTTCAAAAATGTCATAATCTGATTTTTTCCGAACGTTCATTTTCTTCATGTTCTTGAATAACTTTTTTCTTCCAGTGAAAGCATTTTATGTTTAGAACACATTACAAATTACTGCATTGTATAATTTACTGAATCACAAAAATATGTTCAAAATTGTAACTTTAGAAAATAATCAAATTCCAATAAGTACTGAATGTCCTAAAAACTACTGTATTTTTTAAACAATAACTGTATTTCACACTTTCCAAGAATATCACTTATTGCATGTCAGGCAGTAGGTAGGAAAGTGAGAATAATGTACAGTGTAGTGAAGTACAGTACAATAAAATTCCTTTATGTAATTCTGTCAACAAATGGGACTTACACAGAAAGTAATGTAAAGGCAGATGGGGTCGGGGGTTATGATTTCTACTAACTGACCAATCAGTGCTTGTACACTCTGCTAAATAAGTAATGCCGTGTTTAGTACAGTAAGAAAACCAAATTTGATTTTATAGAATTTACAGTATGACAGTGCAGTAGTAATGGCAAACTTTCTATTTCCTTGAGGTTCTTTTATAAAAATGGTACCAAAAAAATTTCTGTTTCCGTGTTTGACAGTTTTCCGTTTTATAAACGGTCCATTTTAGGCAGATTTCACTGTATAATGTGATTAAAACCACAGTTCAATATGAAGTCGAAGATCATAATAACACTGTGGCACTGACATCCAGGTAGTACTTGGTGTTGACATTGAAACAAACAACATAATTAGATAAAGAAGTATTTTAATTCCATCAATTATTACAAAACTAAGTAAATGTTTTAGAAAGATCCCTAAACAATTTTATACTAACCAATGTAAGGAATTGAATGAAAAGTTCTATAATTATAATTCATGTTAAATAAAATAACATAGCGTTTAGAGATTCCGATTAAAATCACTAAATCTTTGGTATTATAAATTAATAAAAGAAAAGCATAAACATAAAGTATATTATATTTCACCATTATAGTTCATTACGGTTAACCGCAGCCTACTATATGTAGTACAACAAAAAGTATTTAAACATTTATTGCCGAATATTATAAATTAGGCTAAGTGAATCAAGTGGTCATCTTAATTAATTATTTTATTTTGTACATACAATATATGTTTTACAATAAATATTTACATTTAATTAACATATTATTTTTTCATCAATAATTTAACAACTTAGTTGTGTAAATGCCTTATATTTGAGTATAAAAAAAAAAAAAAAAAAACAATGCTTTTTAACCTCTTATTACAAACTGAGAGTACAATAAATAAACAATTTAAAGAGTATTATTTTATAGTTATAATAAACTTTCAGAGAAATAAATAGATCATGCTTGGTATCACAGTTAAGATTTAAATAAATTTATGCTAAATTTGACATAGAGTCATGCATTTAGGTGTGTGACAATGAATGTCAGTAATATAATCTAACACTGCCTATTTGATTAACAATAAGTACACAATTTTGGATATCCAGATCATTTTTTATTTAACAAATGCATTGCAACTTATTTTAAAACTAATAAAAGGATTAGTTTTTCTTACTTAATATGCTAATTAGACTCATGAGAACAAGGAATCATTGTTAACAGAAGGTGTAAAGCATATGGTAATAACTGCAGTTTTGAATCTACTATCTTGAGTGCACGGATACAGAGGACTGAACGGTGCCTTAGCCACTTTGGACACACTGGCCCTAAAATGCTTAAGGCTCAACAACATTGTTAAATAGTGTTTATAGTATTACTATAATTGCAGGATTTGTTTAATAATGACCTGTGCAGAGAATCCCTGCATGAAAGGAAGACAGTAACCATGAACTTATATCACTGTCGCTTAATTAAAATAAAGAAAAATTTCAATTCAATTCTCTTTTACACCAGTACAAAAAACCGGTTACAGTCTAATACATTTTTCTACAGTAAAATGTAACATTAACACATTATATGCATTTGTTTAGTTACATTAAAAAAATGGAAAAAATGAATTTATTGTACAGTGAGACAACTTTTTTACAGGAGACATCATAATTCAAAATTTGTTAAACAAATTATTTTGTAATTTAGAACGTCAAAATGCTAAACAAAACTCAAGGTAGTAAAATGAAAAACAAGTTTTTAGAGGAAGGAAATTTTAGCTAGGTTCATCTAGATAAACATGTATTATTTTTAAATTCAGATAATTAAAACTAATCTATTTAACGTTAATATAATATTTCACAAAATAACTTTATACAGTGTTACAAACAAAATTCTCTAAAATCTGTAATCAATTATCACTGAAAATAAAAATAAACACCAAAACAACTATTTGTACTAGATAAATTAATTTTAAAATTCTGTTCACAAGATCATTTGGTTAACTCATGACTTTTCATAAATGTATGTTTACGATTAGCAAAGTTATTTTTTAAATAAATAAACAGATATTTTTTACTTTTACTTCCACAAGTCATAAGAGTAATTTTAGAGTAATAAGATATAATCATCAGAAACTAAATTAATACTATACATCATGTCTTGTATTTTTTGCTCTAATTTCTAAATCATGCCGTTACATCCTAGACTAACGGTCTTCCTACATGTATCAACATTTATATCTGACTTGTTTAAACAAACAAAAATTACAAAACCCTAAACATGCCAACAACTATAACTAATGTGTTTGTGGATCAACATAACTGTGACCAACATACTTATTTAATTTAAAGCCTATTCTTTACCGGGAAATCTTTGAACAAACACATTGAAGTCTTGACGCGTTACTTTGTTGAATCAATTAAATTTGTGGTGATGAATGCCACAGAGTAGAGACTACAGTAAGACTCCCTTTAACCCAATTCGATATAGATATCAGGAAAAAATAAGTACAGTAACTGTTTCATATGGAAACCTAATTTTGTAACTTGAGTGTCAATGCCTAATTTGTAACTTGTTTGCTTACAATTAGCCAAGGGCATCACAGGCTGAGTGGCTCATTTCCCTCACTATTTTGTTTTGTCAACACAGTACAGTACTGTAATTACAGTAAAAAAGTTCATTTATCTAGTCGAGAGACAAACATAAACAGCTATAAGTGAATGAAGACAGATATACAAAACATTTCCTGCCCTTTTAGAACACAAGATGGCATTACTATAAATTAAAATACGTACAGTAATATCTAACAGGCTATAAAATTTACAGTGAATATGTATAGTACAGTATGCACTATGATCACTTAACCAACTTAAACTGTTATCTATAAGTACAAAGCCTGCACGCAATCAACACTGAACAATCCTTGAGGTATACATGTGAACTGTGTGTGTTCAAGTGTCTCCAGCTGTTGCTGATAATAAATACACACGAAGCAGTTTTTTTTTAGTTTAGTGTCTCGACTTTATAAACAAAGTAGGCCGCTAGAATGTGATACAAAGGGGCTCGGATTAATCAAACTGTATAAGGAGGATTCTGACAAGTGCTACAACCATAAACACCGGGAACTACACTTGAAAAATACCTACAGCAGTACAGTTTGTAGAGTTAAGATCCTAAACAATATTTTAATTTATAATAAATTAATCAGATTGTTTAAATATATTTTTTCGTGGACATTTTCATACCTTTTAACATGAAAATGTAGCTTCCATTGATTAAAAAAGCTTTTTTTACCCTTTTTGTATACTTTTTTAACCAAACCTACATGCCGAATTTCCGCATTAATAAGTCTCCAACAATGTGCACAGACATCCAAGTAAAAACCACTTTTATCAACACACTGGACTTCAAAACCTATATATATCCATCAAAACTCAAGATAAATTTGTTCACATACATAATAAGTTTCCAGACCAAACTTTCTATATACTTTGTAGTTAGAAAGAAAAATGAGAAATACTTTATTAATAAAAAATTTGCAATAAATAGGTAATAAAAATATTACAAGATATTAACACAAAAATTCAATACTATGATGTTTTTAGTTAAATACTTTTCTACAACAAATATTTTACAGAGATATTTTCTTGTCTAATTAAAAAAAGTGCAAATTAATGTATACTTTGAGCACACTTCAAGTTACCACTCTTTAAGACTGTACAATGACAAACAAAAAAATGTTCGATGTATTATATACATACTTATTTAATCTACATAAATCAATAAAAATAATTCTTAATACACATACACATACACATAAAACAAAGGGTGAACAGATAATAATACATATTTATAAAAATAATACACAGATGATTCAAAACTATATGGCAATCTCTCGGATTCTATTCCTAAAATTATGAAAAAAGGGTTTATAAACTTATGTCTGAAACGTTTTATTTTTGTATTACATACAAATTTGTTTTTTAACACAATATTTTATACCTTTAGAATGGTTCAATCAATAAAATTCCAACTTACCATGCTTCTTTACCTTCATATGATATTGCATATGTGTGTCGTACCATAACAGACTAATGTGCGCAGATTTGCTGTTTTACTTTCTCCACAGTTCTGAAAGATGCTTCATTCAACGGTAAATTGTTATTTTTTAGAATTAGGCCTCTAGTAGGTGAAGAAGCATGCTAAGTTTGAATTTTATTAATCAAACCATTCTATAGTTGTAAAATATTTTGTTATAAAACAAAATGGCGGGTAGTGGGAAAAATGAAAAAACATATGTTTACATGACTTTTTTTTCATATTTTTAGGAATAGAATCACCTCAAAAGAGATTGCCACAAAGTCTTG
This sequence comes from Callitettix versicolor, assembly GCA_022606455.1. Lineage (NCBI taxonomy): Eukaryota > Metazoa > Arthropoda > Insecta > Hemiptera > Cercopidae > Callitettix > Callitettix versicolor. The sequence goes on along the minus strand of CM040183.1, from coordinate 35,094,872 downwards.
AATTACCCTGTATTTTTTACTTAGATAAACTTTATCTAACTTAATTCAATAGCAATTTGATTTGAATTGAGATTTAAGGTATACAAATAGATTCAGATTCGTTAAGTTCTAGATTCTTTTCATCTCTAATTATTAAAATTTCTATTTTTCTGTATCAACTGGCATCTATTAGAGAAATAAGTACAGTGCCCATGGAAAAAAATAATAATAATTTACATCCCTGCATCAATATTAATATATGTATTGCAATATTTTTCCTAATAAAATGTAAAGAAGCATATAGTTATTGAGATGAGCTTTGAGCTGTTGTAGGTACGGGTGACTGATCTCGACAAATGTGCGAAGTCATCTCCTTCAAAGGTTCCAATTCTTTACTGCTGATCAAGTCAAACTCTCGAACAAAGTAATAGAAGTGCTTATAACATGTGTTTACATGAGGTTCCTAAACAAAAATATACATCTATATTAATCTATGTATGTATGTATGTATGTGTGTGTGTGTGTGTGTGTGTGCGCGCCGCGCACACACACACGCGCGTAACTATCCTGCAAATATAAATTTTTTGCACATTCAGTAAAACCTCATCAGGACCGGAACTGGGACCATGACTTCTGATTGAAGAGACGGATGACAGAAAACCATTAAAAACATCTCACACTGCATAGTGTAATAAAACATTTTAAAAAAAATGAATGTTTATGAACTCGATATATGTTCCGTAATAAAACATATGTGCTGCAATCTCTAACATTGATAACTTCATTTATAGTGTTCTAATCGAAGGTCTTAATTGTATGCTGAAATTAGCATACAAACCGGCTAGTTATTTTTAGCTGCACCGGCTAATGCATATTTTGGAAGTAGTAGGATATGTACGAGGGCTATTTTTTTTTCAAGGTCCGATAGGTCGCAAAATAAAAACCACAGTAAAAATCAAAAAATATTTATTTGTAACAAGTATTTACATAATTATGATATTTTTCTACATAGTCGCCACTCAGATTTAGACATTTATTGAAGCGTGGTACCAACTTCCCAATACCCTAGTTGTAGAACGTAGCCGCCTGTGTTTTCAGCCATGTTTGTACGCTAGTCTGCAGCTCAATGTCTGTGCCAAAATGTTGTCCTCCTAACCAGCGTTTCATGTGAGCAAACAGGTGAAAATCGGATGGAGTTAAGTCCAGGCTGTATGGTGGATGACAAAACACTTCCCATTGAAAAGACTGTAGGAGCGTCTTTGTTGAAGCTGCAGTGTGTGGCCGAGCATTGTTGTGGAGAAGGACAATGCCTGATGACAACATTCCTCTCAGCTTATTCTGAATTGCCCTTCGTAGACGTTGAAGAGTCATGCTGTATGAGGCTGCTGTAATGGTTGTGCCACGTTCCATGAATTCCACCAAGAGAACTCCATTTCGGTCCCAGAATACAGTAGCCATTCACTTTCTGTTGGAGAATGTTCGCTTGAACTTCTTTGGTTTACTGGAAGAATGAGAATGTATCCATTGTTTGGATTGTTCTTTTGTTTCTTCAGTTTTGTAATGGACCCATGTCTCGTCCCCTGTGACAATTTTGTTCAAGAAAGTTTTTCCTTCATTTTGGTAATGCTGGAGAAACATTAGGGAGGCTTCCATTCCTGTATTATGTGATGGTCGGACAGCATCTTGGGAACCCATCTCGCGCACAGTTTGTGGTACTGAAGTTTCTCGCTCACAATGGTGTAGAGAGCTGATCAGGAAATGAACCGCTAAATTCAGAAATTGTGAACCGACGATTTTCTCGAATTGCCTCATCCACTCGCTGAATGAGATCACTGGTTGACACTGACTTCCTTCCCGGACCGCCTGCATCATGAGCATCTATACGACCTGTTTTAAAGTTTCTGCACCATTGTCGCACTTTGCTGTCACTCATTGAAGTTTCACCATACACAGTACTTATTCGTCGATGAATTTCGGCTGCATTACACCCCTCAGCCTGTAGAAATCGAATTACTGCACAAACTTCACACTTGGCGGGAGATGCTATTGTTGTAGACATGTTTACGTCCTATCTACGTGAACACAACTAAACAGAAGTGACACGACGCAATTGACAGCCATACTAGAGACGCTGCGCAAAGGTTCATTCGATTTTTACGGGAATTTTTTTTCGCGACCGATTGGACCTTGAAAAAAAATAGCCCTCGCATTATATTAATAATTATTGTTTACACTTTTATTTATCTGTTGCTATTATTATTTCTTTAAGATCTGTTTATAAAAAAATTACAGTTCAATAATATTTAATTACTAATTACATTTAACACTGGCGTAATAGTTAAAAACGTAATGGTTAATCAAAATTTCACTCTACATTAATAGTACAAGAATAGGACTGGGCTACACAATTTAAAGAAAGCGATAATGACAATATTTTATGTTTAACAATTATTACAAGTTTCCTACAGAAAAAGAAAAATTGAAGTAACTATTAAAGAAGTGAAACAGATAAAATACAGTGAAGTTGAATCTGCTTTAAAATTATGTAATAAACGTTTGTGAACAAGATAATCATGCAGCGACAAGATGTGCATGCAGATTCCACTACTGACAAACAAGGACATGAGAAATGTTTTACATCATGCTGTTCGATACACGTTTAGTCTTGAAAACATTGGAAAAACAAATAATTTATTTTAAAATTAAAATATAAAAACAAAATGATTTTAAAATATTTCGAAATATAAATATTTGTTTAACTATTACTCTTTCAACTCTCCCCGCAGGGGGGTGCAGACTAGCTGCACCTACTGAGAGGATTTAGACGTCCCTTGTAGTCTAACACAAAGTCACTTACAACACTACACTTACAACTTTAACACTTTACACTCACGCTTACATTTAGGGAGGCAATAACAGCCTCAATGTGCTTTTCGCCTTAAAATAAAATAAAAAAAAAAAAAAAAAAATAACCGTTAGTCCTTTATTAAAAGTTAATTACATACATACATACACACACACACACACACACACATCTTAAAGTAATATTTTTTTATTTATTAATTTTTTTTTTGTGTTTAACGTCCGACTATTGTGCACACTTGGGCTAATGCAGACGATGGCATGATTTATAACGTATGAAAATGCCAAGCCCTCACCGGGAATCGAACCCGGGTCCTCGGGGTGAAAGCCTAGTATGCTATCCACTAGGCCACCGAGGTGTCTAAAGTAATAATAGTAGCAACAAATAAATAAAAGTAGAAATTTGGTGCTCCAATATATAATTACGTATGCATTCACAAGTGTTTTGTTTTTAACAATTTGACTGGTTTTTCCTCCAGGATTATTAAACTCAATATTAGTTTCTTAAGTTATCACTGAACCTTTCAATCCTTACCCACAAAATAAACGCTAGTCAAGCCTTTTAATATAATGACATTGAACTTATGAAAGCCAAAAAAAGATGGGCAAAAGATATTGTATTAGACAAGGCTAGAAAGGTAATATAACTTGAAGTGTATTAGACAAGGCTAGAAAGGTAATATAACTTAAGTTATTCTTAAAACTTAGTGTTTTGTTTGTTTGCATTGTAGTAATCGCATAAAAATACCCTTCTGTTTGGTAAGCACCAATTTTATTACACAACTATATTTATGTACATTATGTTTTTTAAAATTAGATAATATCAATTAAAGTGCTATTTCTGGAAACTTAATTTAGCTTATATTTCAATGTGAAATTTTATGTGAGTGACTAATTAAGACTTGTACACAGAGTAAGCTTACAAAGCTATTGTGATCAGTTTGAGTTTGGCCCAATATGATCACAATAACAGATAGTCGCTATTATTGCAAATGATGATTAATGATTTGAATCTTAATTATTAAACTTACTGCTCCAATGGACACAATGCGATCAAAGTGATGAATGTATACATGGACAAACACTCGAAACAATCGAGTCAATATTTTTCGGCACAACTGGATGAAAGTCTTTGGAAAAGGCACATCTGTAAAAAAAGAGGCAGTTATTAATACACATGTTTAAACCAGTGGTCTAAGAACACTGATTTTTAAGAATAGCTCACTTGAAATTCTTAATGTAATTATCATTTTTCAGCTAGGAATATTATTTTGTTGTGTACATACATCTGCCTTTCCTAGCTTTAAACCTTTTGAATTTGTTTTGGAATACTTCCATTATGAAAACGTTTTGCTGTACTCTCAAAATATGACTACAGCAAAACGTTTTGATGATGAAATTATTCTGAAACGCATCAACAAATATAAAAGGTTTGAAGCAAGGTAAGGCATATGTACGTATTCAACAAAATGGCTCGACTTGTTTTCAAACTCCGAGTCTTGTATGTGTGAGGGTCATTTAGAAAGTAAAGAATGTTTAGATCTGACAAGCTGCTATTCCCCTACCGGAATAGAATGACATCATTTCCGATCCCCATCAAAACCAAACAAATTCTGAGCACCAAGAAGGTTATGGCTACAGTGTTTTGGTGAAAGGATGTCCTACTCATAGATTACATGCCTAGAGGCGAGTCCATAAATTCAGTCAGCCTACAATCAGACACTTTACCGACTATGCATAACCATTCAAAACAAACGATGTGGACTGTTGTCACTGTGCTTCTTCATGATAACACATGTCCACATGCTGTTGTGTTGATGATGAACTTGCTTCAGCAGTTTAATTGGGAAGTTTTTAACCATTCGCCTTGTAGCCCGGACTTGGCCCTGAGTGATTACTATCTTTTCTCAAATTGAAGGAGTTATTGGGCAGAAACGCCTATGGAAGTGACAATAAACTGAAAGACAGTTTTAGTGAGTGGTTCGACAAATTGGCGGTAACTGAGTATACAGAAGGCATACTGAAGTGTAAAAGCTGGTAAAACGCTATGACAAATGTTTAAATTTGAACGGTGACTACATATAAAATTATCTAAAATATCAAATGTGTTGTACAATAAGTTTTATTTCATTACCTTGATAAAAAAATGTCTACAGAAAAAAATGTTCATTTTCCAAACAACCCTAGTACAATAGATAGTGTTTGACTTTAAGTCTACCTATTTCTTCCCCATTCCTAGACAACCTCCTTGTTATGTGAACCCTCTGCAAAGCCTCAAATTGTCAAGAGAAATTAAGAACTTTGAGCGTAAAAGTTATGTTAAATAACTATATGTTACCAAATTTCAGTCTTCGCAGTATCTCTTTGAATATTTTTGAAGCAGACTGATGTCATGTGTAACACTGCTCCAAACGCTGTAATGGGGGATTCACAAACGTATTTGTATTTGAAATATTGTATCATACATTTTGTATGTGAAATGAGTTCAGTATCCATAGATGCCTGGATATATTCTGAATAACTTAACATACTATAGCCATGACCCAAACTTAGTGACATTCCCACCTCACCAACGTCATGGCTTTCCATTAGATAAGTAAATGAGAAATATATTTTATATAATACGAACATACAGATAATTAAAATTACTAAACCAAATTTAAGTGTATATTGTATAATGTAGCTAAAAAAGTGGTTATTTTTATTTCTGGTATCTGTTAACAGACACATGGTATATACAACACAAGCTTAAAAAAAAACAAAAATATTTGCTATTATGTTATTAGCTTTATGAATCAACTTAATATGCAAAATAATTGATACAATCAATAATCAGGGACCAGGAAACTGAGCTTCACTCAATATTCTTTACTACTATATTTGGCTATTAGCCTACTTTACTAGGGCTATTTGTTGGACAACAAAAAGGAGAAACAACTGATAGTCTACAAACACTATAATATTACCATATATTACCATATATATATATCCCTGCAGGGGGTGCAGACTAGCTGCACCTACTGAGAGGATTTAGATCTCTCTCACGGTACCCGAGTCTAACACATACTTACACTTACAACACTACACTTTCGACTTTAACACTTTACACTCACACTTACATTTATAGAGGCGATAATAGTCTCAACGTACTTTTCGCTTTAAAATATATATATATATATATATATATATATATATATATATATATATATAAGTATATAATAAAAATACCTACCCGTGGACACAGGAAATAATGTTTCGTTATTTATCTGAGATTCTACCCAATCCATGAGTAATGCTATATATTGAGGTGCTGGAAGTGGTGTAGGCTTCTTGTACTTTACTCCATCGGCCCACAAATATTCAAACCTGGGACCTCCTGCCATTGTAGAACATGTGTCTTCAGTGCAGTATTCAGAAACTGTGCCATAAATTAGGTTTATTCTGTTGAAAAAATCTACAACTGGAAAAAAACATACAAATTTATAATTAAAAACATTTTATTAGCTTTAATATTGTTGCTCTTATCCTTAAATTTATAAAATAAAATGTGTAAGTCTACAGCAGACCTATTGATAAATTAACTGTCAATGACACTTGTTTCACAAAAACAATGCTGGTATTTATATTATTATCTATAACAAAGGATTTCTGTAACTGGAATGAGTTTTATGCTGAATGTGATGGGAGAATAATTTACTACTGTGTTAAATGGCAAGTATTCTTTGAACTAGGTTTTAAATATTTTTCCATTTCATGGCCAATGTAGATCTATTCCTTATTGCATGAAAAATTGTACATACTATACTACTGATTAAATATTTATAATATACAGTTTTCTATAGATTACGGTTAATGATTTCTATATTTACGATTAGTCCAGGTCTTTTTAAATATGACTTTAGTTATATTTAAGGAACTTATGGGTTGTTCATAAGTTTTGTGTGGTAACATGCAGATGTCAATAGTATTTTTCCGGAATAATGGGGTAAAGTCAAGTTTCCCAATTACCAGAATAAATAAAAAAAGAATTATTTGGGATTTAATTAGACAGGTTTTATATTAATATCTAAGCAATCTCTAAAACTAACACTACGATATTGTTATAAGGTATGTCTTTCCTAAAAATAAATAAGTTCTGATTGTATTTCTTGCTGCGGGAGTGCTATGATGACAGTTTCAGTTTGGTATATGCATGGTATTTGCTCTGAATCAAGGAGATAGAGATGATGCCAATTTGACATCGCTGTTTGTTGTTTAAGCTTTATATTACTTGGTTAGAATAGCAAAGTTGATTTAAAATCCTGCTGCTTGTAAGATTAGATCTGCAATTCATTTGCTGAATATGAAGGACATTAAACCAGTCGATATTCAACAATAGATCTGCCAAGTTTAAGAAGAAAATGTGATCAAGAGTGCGATGATGAATGTATTGGGCATTAATCTTTAGTTAGTAATGATTTGATTTGTGATTTGTGCAGTAGAAAAAATGATTTTAAAAAAATAAGTATACAATTTCTTCTTTTTCTATAGAATTTTCTAAAATTTCAAGATCATTTCTTCATTAAATTATTTCTGTAAGACTGCATTTCAGAAAACTTTGTGTTCACTGGGAGCCAAAAAATTTACAATACAAAAAAAGCAACACTTGACTTTTGATACGTTACGACAAAGACGGTGATGACTTTCTGAGCAGACAGCGACCGGGGATTACACTTAGGTTGCTTATGAAACCTAAAATGGCAATCAATGTACACTTTGTCACAAATCAGACTAAAACCAAGCAAATCTTAGAAAAAATACAGTGTTCTGAATTTTTCTTAACATGAGGTGAAACAATCACTGAAAATATTTACAGTAAGATACTTTGGAAACTATGGTATGCATTACAGCACAAGCACCGAGGACTGCTCACAAATGGTACTGTTTTGATTCATGACAATGCCTGGGCCTCACACTATGAATATGACCCAAATAGCCAAGGCTTACAGAACTTTGGCTGGGACCAGTTTTACAGCTGGAGGATGTTCTATACAGCTCTGACCTTGCCCTTAGTAACTTCCATCTGTTTTAACAACTGAAATCATTCCTTGGTAGTAAAAACTTCAAAACGATGACAACTTCAAAATACATGTTACCACATAGTTGAGAACATTAGTATGTACAAAATAATTTAGGATTTCCAGATTTTTTGCAATAAATAGATTTCAAGTATCTGTACTAATTTATTTTTATTACTAAAGTTACCTTCTGAACATACCTGCTTCTGGAATATATAATATTACACAGCTCTAATATAAAAATTTAATGCTATGTGATAATACACAATAATTTATTACCATGAACAGCAATCCAATCATTTAAATCTTCACCTTCAGGAAGTTGTACAACAGAGCGTAAATTTATTCCAGAATTAAGAGATGCCTGAGCTTGCTTATGAAGTGAGTACCTTAACGTGCCAGGAGAAAACCGCTTCTTTGGGCGGAAAGTCTAAAATTTAAACACCAACAATATACTACAAAATGAAAACCTATAACTTTAATGTGTTACACAAGGAGTTTTCTAGCATATTAATAATTAACAAAGCATACTAGTGTAAGTACTAAAGTCATTATATGAAACGTCAAGTTATATGTGAAGTGTTTTCTTATGTTATGCTTTATAACATTACATAACTTCTAACCTCTGCTGATATAATGCAGTGTGATATTAAGTGTATAGGTTGTGGAAAATACTCGTTTTAACTGATAAGTTAATGTGATATCATACAACTGTATTATGTATGTATGTATATGTATGTATATATATATATATATATATATATATATATATATATATATATATATTATATTAGTATTACATAAATATTGAAGAGTATGTAGTCAAGGTGACCTTAATCACAATGCAGTGTGATATTGTGTGTATGTAATAATTAAGTTTTGGTGAAGGACTCTTTTAAAACAGCTATTTTGAAGGAAGTGGCCTATAATTATTTGCACTAAAAAAATGATATTCTTGATCAGGAAAATCTTTAAGGCATTAGATTAGTTAAAATCTAAAAATGCCATCAGCTCCTAATTTACTTAATTACCTACATTTGTTTTTAAATAAGGAGCTCTTTATACAAGCCTACTGTATCTAAAAACAAGGTGGGAGTGAAAGTTAATTTCCTTATCAGGAGTCAGACTGGTCTTTTTCTTGCTTAGTATTAGGAGAAAACTTTTAGAGCCTCATTAAGTATTTCACAGACAATAACAAATAATCTGTATCAATTTCTACCTACTACCATAAATCCTACCTTTCCTTTCTGAAAAAACTCCATGAATCCAATTAGAGCCATAACAACATGACTAAGTGTGTTATTTTCGTATCGATGTTTTTATTATTTTCCTGACATTTACAAAAGTCAAAAACTGTCATCACTAGGTTATTCCATGTCTATAATGCTGAAACGCAATTTTCTGATCCAAAACACTTAATTACAACAACTGAACACCAAATGAATTAAATTATTGTATAGACTAGAATAAAAAAAATCACTAACCAAAACCCCAAAAATACTTTTACTTTTTAATTTTTGCTGTTACTAGACTACCTCTATCTATTAATCGCCAATAGTGCTAACTTAATCTTTTTTTCTGAATGTGACTGTACTAGTGACCACAGATTGTTGAACAAAATCTGATCTCATCATGGAGATTGAAGAGATATCTCTAAAATATATTGCTAAAATATCTCTTCGAAGCTCTTCTCATATTTTAGCCTAACAAGCCTTGGTGGAACTTTGAGATAAAATCAAAACTGCAAAGACATCGTCAGTAGCTTTAATATGTTTATTATTACGTCAGAGCTTTAACTTGTACGTGTGAAGACCGTGGAAGAGACACGGATCCAGGTCGTAGGTTTGGAGGGACATACGGAAGGAGGTTATCAATAAAAATGTAATTCAAGTATAAATAATATTCAATGCTACTTTTTCTTTAAAAAATTGAAGTGAAAAATATTTCGGAATAAAGTATTTTATTGTAATTTATTTTAGAAAATGTAATATGTTTACAGAAGAGCAAAATTCTTTTGTTTTTAAAAACTAAGTGTAATCTTGGGTGTGGTAACAAATGGTTTGGCGATCAGGTTTCACACACCGAGACGACCGAGTTGGTGATGATGATAAAACGCTGAACACAAATATAATAAATTAATAAATCTACTGTAAAGGTTTTAAGACTTAAATAAATACAATAAATGGTTTAGTGACAAAGAAGAATTTGCACAAACGCTATTACAATTGGTCATTGTTAAACAATTAATTATCAGCTTACTATTTCTTAAAAATAGCTTAAACAATAATCTAATATTAAAAAAAAAAACAACTGAAAATCAATACCTTATAGTAACTCATCCAAACACAATTTACATCCATTCACAGTAAAAACGTTTGAATTTCACGGATAACGGTGTGCTAGTATTATTAGTGTAACATAATACTATTCAAAAAGTGAAAATACTGATACTAATTATAGGTCAGCCGCTTAGAAAACGGCATGCTAAGAATATCAATGAAAGAGAGAAAAAAATATGCGAGGGAGAGGTCGAGTTCCAACTCTCTCACCATAGCTCCCTCCTTTTCTTTCATTATCACTGATTTTTAACAGCTTTTAGACTCAAATTGGCAGATTCTGTGTAATTGGACTGTTGGAGGAAGCTGCAAGGGAATTTTACATTCGCGAGTAATTCTCGTGCAGGTCTTTTACTAAGTGATTGGACTATAGTAATGATGTGCGATTGCTCAATGTTTTTCAGTCGAGACAATCGACCACCGTATAACAAAGCAATCGCGTCATCCCTCGAATCCCAGTCGTACTGAATAATCGAGCCCTGTGATTATTGTTGACGATTATCAGCGCAATTTTTCTTGATTGCTGACTTGGCTTATAGAGAAATATTTCCTTTTCTTTGCCTCGACATTATTATTTAGTGTTTTCAGTTTAGTCGACTGTGCTAATTAGTAATATTAAGAAAAACAGTGCTTTATTATTACTGAAAATATACAAAACATAACTCAAACTGTAAATTTTACAAAGTTATCTACTAGACTGACAAGAAAATGTATAAGTTTTTGGATGTACAAATAATGTAAACATTAATGATTTATAAATGAATGTATTAATAACATAATTAAACCTTTTATTTAGAATTAAATGAAAGTAAGAGTGATCAAACCAATTTGAAGGGATTGGTAATATCCGTTCCGATTATAAGTTGACGGTTCACTCGGTTATTTTTTCCATGATTTGAAATGAATAACTTTTTTTTTGCGTAACGTCCATATTTTATGCCAGTTAGACTAATGAGGACGAGGGATCAGCGTTAACGGTAAACGAAAAGCAACGGGAGTGACTGCGGTTCAAACCTTAGGTGCACACTTCAGAGACGTAACAGACTGTGCGGTGCTTTAGGCACATCGACTACCAAATCCCAAACTGAATAACTAAACACGTAAGTGTAGACAGCAAGGTGACTCTACGAGTTGGAGGAATCAGATGGAAAAACGACTCAATCAAGTAACGACTGACGAGTCCAGTACAATGTAGGAGCATTTAGATGTTTTTACAATAGAAACAATCGACTAGACACTACTAATAAATTCATTACTACTGCGATAATTAGCAATAATCATTGATCAGCTTCATTGTTCAAGTCAGACCAATTACTGTTTGTTTTCTAAAGCTCAAAAAGCAAAAAAAAAGTGCAATCTGTACCAGATCATAAAGGAATTTCAAAATTAAGGCAAAATAACTTTAGTACTGTGGCTCTGTGTACTATAACATTTTCAATCAGTTACTGTTACGAAATAGATCGATATCATAATCTTCTGATCGTTGTTGTGATTTATAGGCAGTACTAACTGTACTCTACTTCAATGTTTAATCTCCATGATTTTGGGAGAAATTACCAAGATACTTGTCTAAAGTATCTCTGACTGTATTATAAAAATCAATCTCTGGTTTACCGTACACGAACTACTGTAGAGGGAGAAGCTTAGAGGCAACGACTAATAAACAATTACATATTAGTGCATTCGAATCCGATTTTGGAGTATTGTTGTTACTTTAAAATTTTTGTGTAGTTTGAGAGTGAATTATTTGTAATTTAAAGAGCTGTGTTAAAGACTAAAATGGTAATATTCTCACTTTTAATATGATAATAGTAATTCAGTAATTAAATATATCATTATTAACATTACATGAATGTGTTAGGTTATGTTTATGTTGTTTTTTTATCAATTCCGCCTGTGTGCAGAAGTAAAAGTGGTCATAATTAAGAACAGCGTGACTATTGAAACGTTTTCTTTCATTGAAAGTATGGTTTTATGTACAAATTATGGTAGTAAAAGTGACATGTGAACAATAAAAAACAGCTTTAAAGTAATTTTTAACTAGACTTAGGCCTACATTTAAACAAAGCACCTTAATTATTAAGTGATTAAAAGTCATTAAATCACTTTAATAATGGTGAATGTTCATAAATTATTCTTAAAAATTGTACAAGTTTTCAAATGTGATTCTTAATAAACTTATTGAGATCTTGAACTTGTTTCATGGAACTTTTTTTAATCAGGTTCAAATGAAGTCAGGAGCTGTCAGTCTTATTATTCTTAATACATGCATACAACAAAAATTACTATTTCTATAAGCCCTGTGTAAGTTAAAATATTTTCGTTCTTAACAAGGTTCATGGTATGTGGAGTAATGAGTGAGTTGTAGTCAATATATGGACACTGCTGTCTAGCAGTTTATGACTTTCTTTTAAAAAAAAAAAAAATAAGGATTGTGGTAGGCTTAATTATTAAAATATTGGTAAGTATGCAGTATAGGTTGTCCTCAATTTTTCGGTATTTATTTTACTAAAACACTTTATGACATGCTCAAAAGCAATAATCCAAAATATAAAGGAGTGGAAATCACGAGAAGTACGATAAAAATTGAAAATAAAAGTGACCTACATAACCTCAAAATTGCTACCACGTGAAAGAAATTAATGTGTTTTTGATCGTTAAAATGATAAGAAAATTTTTACTTTTTTAAAAAATGTAAACTAATTGACACGGTTGTTGTGTGATAATCCTAACACGGTTGTTGGCTGATAAAAACACCTTTATTAAAAGAAAAAAATATCAATAACATTGATATTTACCAATAACTTGATATACAAAATATTGACACAGTTGATGCTTGGTGAACCTAAGTAACACGGTTGATTGGTATAAAAACACCTTTATTTTTTTAAAAAGAATACTCAGTAACTTAACTAACACAGTTGTTGCGTGAAAAAAAAACACTTTTTTTAAAGAAAGAATACTTGATAACCTAACTGACACGGCATCGTGCGAAAAAGTTATTTAATTAAATTAGTGGTTATCCTCTAGGTAGTGTGTTTTTGATCGCTAAAATGATAAAAAAAACTTTTTTGCTTGGGAAGAGGAAAGATGTTTCAATACCAAACTTTGTTGCTTACTCTCTGGTTCAAAATGATGGACTAATGTCTCATCAATGGTTATTTGCTTAAGAAACGAGTCTCCTTCTTCTTCATAATGTTCCAAATACTTGTGAGAAATTTTGAAATGTTTGTCTTAGTAGATGCTAGTCAATTGACGTGAAATGCAGCGAGCACAGACTTTTCGAAAGTTTAAAGAATTGTGGAGGATTGAATATGGTGAACCATGGCTTACATTCAACTTACTTGTAATATCATCAACTGTAATTCGTCGATTATTAAGAATTATTTGCCTAACTATTACTATATTGTCATTAATCTTTGATGTGAAAGGCCGCTGTTCATCACACAGAGAAATCCTACCACTTTTAAAGCGATCAGTCCATTTGTAGATTTTGCTTCCACTCAAACAACTTTCTCTATATTACTGCTGCATTTGACGAATACCTCTGCTGGTTTCACACCTTCTGAATTGAAGAAATGTAACACTGCTCGCATTTCTTCCTTGGTGCAAAGGAAAAGTCATTTGTACACAGTCTTTTAAACACAATCATAATTAGCTAACCATGAAACAATACTTTCAATAAACAGCTGATAGGCTTTATGAGTTATAGCAGAATAATCAGTACTGACATACATGTGATTAAATTTCCCTTTACTTTATGACGTCCTTATATAAATTATTGCAAATACAATTTATACAAATAAGGCATGCAAATAGTCAGATTCATTAACCTACTGTTTGTGTCAACATTGTGTTACATGACTTTTGTTATAACAGACAGACCCCACATGGGGGAGGTGCAGACTAGCTGCACCTATTGAGAGGGTTTAGACGTCCCTCGCGGTACGTGTAACACACACTTACACTTACAACACTACACTTACGACTTTAACACTTTACACTCACACTTATATTTAGGAAGGCGATAATAGCCTCCTTAATGTGCTTTTAAGGCGATAATGTGCTTTTCTCCTTAAAAAAAAAAAAATAAATAAATGTACAGATAACACATTTTTATGTAATTGAAAATTGGTTTTACTATTACATATAACTTTTCGTGTTTATGCTGTTTAACTTGTTTTACTAAAGTAATGATTTTTAAATATGGTTTTTCTTTGTAGTAATTTTGAGGTTATGCTGGTTACTTTTATAAATTGGTTTTTTTTAATTCCAATAGTTTTCGCACTTATAGTTTCTATTATTACTATTGGGCAAGTAATAAAATGTTTTGGTACAAAAATTACAAAAAACATAAACAAGTTACACTGACCTAATGTTACACAAGTTACCTAATTTTTTTATCGAAATGTGGTAATAATCTAGGCTATTGTTTTCACGAGACTTCTAGAAAATATCTTTCAAAAAAAAAAAAAAAATGACATGTTTCCTCCCAGTAAAGTAAAAAGTATGTTGTGACTTAAAAGCATGTTTATTTAGTGCCTGTTTGGGTTGAAAAGTAAAAGGATATTGTGTGTGTACTTCCACAATACATTTTAATTTGTAAATCAAAACTGTTAAAAAAACATACCGTTTTTTTTCTTTTTGAAAGATATTTTCTGTATACATGTATATTAACATATGGACCATAATAATTCTAGGTAGATTACTGACTTGGTGGCTTTTTGATTTTTTTATGAAATACAGTAATATATGAACACAATAAATAAATTTCATTGTATACATTAGGCCTAGTGTTGTTATATTCGTGAAATATTATTTTTTTTAAATCCAGTTTAAACTGTTTTTAACCTATTCTTGTTTTAATTTTTCCAGTTATTTTATTCATTCTTTAAATCTCTTGTTGGCAAAGATGTTGTCGTAGAATTGAAGAATGATTTGAGGTAAGTGTGTGATTGATACTTCTTTCTAAAATCTTTTTATATTTTTACAATTGTGTTTATTTGCTGATAACGCTTGAGCTTAAATATTTGGAAAATTTGTAAGTGTATATAATAAATAGTAAAATATTAAATTAATGATTAATATAAATTTTCATTGCAGTATATGTGGTACATTGCATTCAGTGGATCAATATCTAAACATCAAATTAACAGACATAAGTGTTACGGACCCTGACAAATATCCACATATGGTAAGTTTAGGTATATATAGTATTTTTTTTAATCAAGGATATTAAGTAATAAGTTAATGTTGTTTTAAAAAAATAAACCTATTTTATAAAAACTTGATTTGAGCACAGATTCTATACTGGGTTTTTATTCATTACATTGATCTCTCATCTTCTTTAGTGTATGTATATAATATACACATGGACAACGCAAGAAAAAAATATTAATGTGTTGGTATGATTTTTTTTCTATTTTCTTCTGAACTATAATGTTATTTAAAATTTTGGAAAATTTAATGAGTTAATTGTAAACAATATAGAAGTTTAAAAATTTCCTCAATGAAAAGTTGCCTGTTTTTTGTTAATAGTTTTTGAAACAGATTTTGTAAAAATTCAATATTTGATCAATTTTAGGAAATTATTTTAAAAGCTTTTCAAGAAGAAATTTGTTTTTCTTTAAACCTTTTGGGTGCCAATTAAATAATACACTTGATGTTTTTTATAATTGCATTTTAAGTATATTACAGTAAAAATTATGTTTAGTTATTAAATTCGTATATTCTAAAAGGATTATCTGAAAAGTAACATCTGTTTAGTTATAAAAAGAAGCATAGAAATTCAAAAATTTTATTATATCCATCCTAAAACTACATATTTCCTCTATTTTTTACATATTCACCATTTAAATTTAAGCACTTGTCATATTGTTTTACAACCTTACAAATTCCCTCTTCATAAAATTCAACCACCTGAAACTGTAGCCAACCTGTGATAGAATTTATAAGTACTTTGTCTGAGTCAAAGTATTTTTTTCATATGCATAAATAAATTGAATTCATTGGGAGTCAGATCAAAACAACTATAGTATGGATGATCAAAAACATGTCATTTGAACTGATTCAACAAGTCTTGAGTCAGCCGAGCAGTATGAGGATGAGTTATCATGCAAAAACATGACTCTGAAGTCAGTAGGCCTCGTCATTTGTTTTGAAAAAACAATGTTCTCTCCATGTACAGCACAGATCTTTCATTGAATAAATATTCAATGAATATTGTATTAACACAAAAATCTTATGACAGCTTGCACTTCACATTTGGTGGGATTTTCCCTTGTTGCGCTAATTTTGAAGACCTACCTTGCATGAAAGGCTGACAATAAAACCTTTGAATTAACAGGCTGAATGCATACTGTGTTACTGCATGCACAGCCACATTGATCACAACTCTACCCCTGTTGCTACTCAAGCCGTACTGGAATGAAGGTTACTTTCCAGATAATCCTTGTATTTTTGAGGTGGTAGGCTGTTACTTGCCTTGTTTGAATCAAGTAATTTCTATTTTATTTCTATTATGTGATTTAAGTCAGTTCCCTGATTTCATGATGTCTATTGATGTTAAACTACAAAAAATTCTTTTGAAAACATTTTGGTGAGGTATTGATAATAAAAGTTATTATCAAATTGACCCATATTAACAAATCTTTTATGTTTGTTCTAACAAAACGTAGTTAATATTTTCTTCTTGAAAATACATAATGAAAAAAACCACACAAAACATTGATCATAAACAACACTTTCTATTAACTAATAAACAAAACTTTGGTAGGAATCATTAACAAATAAAATATTTTGTTAAAGAGTTATTACACTTTCACAAAGTTCACTACACTTGGAAGAATTTAAAAAAAAATAATTAAGTAAGGACTAATAATAATGTTCATTAATAAATTCTGTATTGAGGTTTTTTCTGGGTGGTATAATTATTTCTATTTTGAAAGAAACAATTTAATGATATTAGGTTAAGCTGCAGTTAAGTAATATTTTAGGTAAATATTTTTTCTATTAAAAAAGCTATTGAAATACACGTATCTAATTATATCCTTACATGTTTTCACAGTTGTCTGTAAAAAACTGCTTCATTCGAGGTTCTGTGGTTCGGTATGTACAGTTACCAGCTGATGAAGTGGATACACAGCTATTACAAGATGCTGCAAGAAAAGAAGCGGCTGTGCCATCGAGATGAATCTACTTTATGTTTCTCTTGACTTTAAACTAAATATAAAATGTAATAAATAATAAAATGATCTAATTTTTAAATATAATGACTTGGCTAAGGAAATACACTGTACTAATAAATATTTATTTACCTTTTGGAGCTTTGCTCATCAGGAAAACTGTTTAATGAAAAAAAAATTTGTTTGCTTCAACAAACTTCTTTAAATTATAAGCCTGTTATAGTTGGTCCACAGGCTACTTAAAAATTTTAACCTTTGGATTTACCCTACCTTTATTAAAATATAAATTATACTGGTCAGACTCATTAAACATACCTCAATTAATATTTCACTAGTGGACCTTCTGACAGTTTCATGAACTACTTACTATACTAGAGACCTATTTCATAAACGTGACAAGTATAATTTGACAAATTTGTTGAAAAACATCAACATTTTTTTTGTAATTGTTGACTTGTTATTGGAAAAAACATTGTCAAATTCTACAGTGTGTAACTGTGTTTTTCATAAAGCTGTATTGCAATAATTGTTAAAAATGTCTGTTAAGTTTTACCAGGAGAACTATGAAATCATATTAGCCTTGATCTTATATAAAACTTATATATTTTTGATAATATACAAGTTTGAAAAATGGCAATTGATAAATATTAAAATACAATTTAACTATCTATAGTTAAAAGCCTGCAGTATCTATAATGAACCATACTTGTCACCCATCACCTGTTAAATTGTTAACTTTTACAAAACAGGGCCCTGGAGCAGATAGTAATATGCAGATATTTACTAAATAATTATAAACATAACCTTAAAATTTAATATAAGGTACAGCTCTTTGAATAAAAAATACCAAATTTTAGATTATTTTTTTTAATAATTGGTGATTTTACTATTTTAACTCAAAATAGCTCTTAATATTTTATATAGTTCATCCATTCTCGCTAAAAGGGAAACGATGTCATGTAATGTGATAAAAGCAGGTATAAAGAGAATTCATGTATGTAACCATGTTAAAAATTATTATTTAGTCACAATTTTAAGTCACAGTTTAATCGTAATATTTAAGATGATTTCAGTAATTTTTAATTAAACAGTATGCTGTCTCGTAAAGAAAGGACCTAATAGTCATTGTTTTCTTGATCATTCAGTTCATGAACCTAATGATTCATTTCATGTGCTTTGACATTGTTACAGTTGCATTTAAATGCATGGTTTTCTTTTTGGAAAATTTTAATGACTGACTGTAGACCGTATATATCTTGAGCACTTGTTATTTTGCTGTTTGTATTAATAAAATTTAGAACCAATTTATTATTCTCAAAAACTCTCAAAACATTATTTGAACCAATGCAAGTAAGAGGTCGATAAAAATTTTGTAAAAACTCTTAGGTCTTGTATTAAAAATACTTACTATCAAAATGTTAATGTAAATTTCAATAGTGTTTTGCAGGAGTTTAAAAATAGGGTAGCAAACCTTTGTTATTCGTTTAGTCAATCATAAGAGTAAATTAATTTAAATTTTCTAAATTTATTTTAATTAGAATTAAAACAAGTTAACCAAATCAATATCTGCATTTCTTTCAATAACCAATTGTCATAATTTACTAAAGAATTAATTCCATTTTTCATAATATTTATTTTAAATAGTTGTTAGGCTATTCTTCTGTTATGCAGCCCAAAGTTCGATCATAAGAATTTAAATATCCATTACATTTGTTGCAGTGTAGGTCAACAATTTCATTTCTTGCAATTAAACATGGTGTAAAACATAGAGGCCAACAACTATAATCACAGATATAAAACAAAAATATTAGTAAAGATATAGAATTAAAGGTAGCCTATAGGTTAAAATAAGTAGTATGGTATATGAATACTGCTCAAAGTTTCTCACATATCTATCGTCAGGGATACAAAGAAACTCAAAATGAGTGGAAAGAGTTTTAACCCTTTAACTTATCTTATAATCACTAGGTATTTGCTTCCTTATCTCCTAACCTGTACAATTTTCTGTACACATTAAATAAAAAATATGTGGGTTATGCATAACAATTTTTGTTATATAGGTTCACTAGGGTCTCAATTATCCAAATTTGATGGGACCAAGACCCTTTTTGGTAACAAATTTTGTGTAAACGAGAATACCATAAAAATTTCATTTGTGGAAGAAAGCAAATATTTCTCAGCTGCTCAGGTTGTGCATGATTTATGGGTCAAAGACTACTCCCACCTACTTCCAGTATTTTGTCACAGTAAAAACTGTAGGAGTGTGATGTTTTTGAGTAGCATTTCATTAACGAAACAAAAACAAAAAGTTGTAAAGTGCAGTATTTTCTTTATCAAACTACTAGTGACAGTATTATCAAATTTTTTAAAAAAATATAAATATCCCAACGCTTGTTTGGAAAAATATACAAAACCTCACAAATATTTTGAAAAAAATATATTTTTTTAAATGTCTTAAAAGGTATTTTTTATTTGCTACCCTATGGAAATAGACATCTCATGCATTGTTATGATATTTCTGGTTAATTAATATTTATTTATTTGTGTACCATAATTTTCTTTTTTTCAATCTTTGTATGAGTTATGAAGTTTTGTATTAAGTGTAAAACGTGAATCTTTTTCTGAACAGTTTTAAATTTGTCTAATAGTTTTATTAGTCAAATTAAATTATTAATTTCAATTTTGAGTTAAAATAATTAAACATACTTTTGAATAAAATGAGTGATCAAGGAAGACTTAGGCCTATGCATCTTGTTCTGCCTCAATATGGGTTCTACTTCGATGCCACATTTGTTACAAAAAACTTTATTACTCCCTGGGTGCCATTTATGGTCTGAAAAATAAAATAAGTAATTGCATTATATAATACTTAAAAATCATACTGAAAAATCTCCAGGATTACTAATTATTTTATTTAGACTTCAAGAGAAAAGAAGCTTTATGTAATTTATAGGTAATGTGTTTATTATTGTAGTATAAACATTACCTGTTGATATAATATTAGGAAATTTTGTTTTATGTGGATGAAGTATTAGCAGCTTTCAAAATAGAAAAATGCAACTATATACTTTGTATTATGACCTTAATTTGATCCAGTAGAAAATGTAAGTTATTTTAATTAATTGTAATTAGTTGTATTAAATTGCATTATGTGATGTTGCCAATCATGTTGGCAAAATGTTTAATACAAAATTACTAATTCAATAATTGAAGTTTAACTTCAGTGTAAAGTTATATTGAATTATAGGCATAGGTACTAATTTTGTGTCATTGATTAGTCTTTACAATGTTTACTGTTAGGCACCATGAGAATGCCCTTTTAGAAGCCTGCCATATTTTTAAGGTGAAACTGGGATATGAGACATACCTGGGGGGGGGGAGTATAGAACAACCTACCACCAAGCAAAGTGGTCTGGGAAAATTTTTACTGCAAGAACATATTTTTAGACAACGATCAAAAACTTTTTATTCATTTGATTATTAATAGCTACATAAAAAAAAATAATAACTTTGAAATACAGTTCAGTATATTAAACTTTATTGGTTAAAATGGATTTTCAGTACCCATTTTACAAAAATATCATATTATAAAAATCAAAATAACTTAGTGTTATTTCTTCTTTAAGGAAACTGACTATAACTAATCTAACTTTTTTGTTCACAAACCATCATACTTTTCATTAGAATGAACTTTTTTTAAATGACTTATTTTATATTTGTTGATAAAATTCTGAGTAAGAGAGCTTAAAATTGACTGTGCATAACACTAATGCTGTTACAATTGACTCTCGCATCAAGCCCATAAACATAATATGTTATAATATTATGTCTATGTCAAACTTCTTTCTTCTTCCCAAGAATTACTCGTTAATGAAAATATTCGCCCTACTTACTGATATTCTGATTCAATGATATAATCTGATCACTGCCAACTGAATAATTTTGTGTTCTGTTTTGAATCACTTGTGAATATTATCACTAATTGCTGGTCAAATTTAATCTTAGTTATGTACACCAAAGTTTGGATTTTTACATACTTTTTAGTACTTTTTTTACTATTTTTATTTTACTGCCATATTTGACCACTAACTGGGACAAACCAGCCAGGATTCTAGGACAGGAGCCAAATATTAGGATTTTCCTGGTCAAACTGGGACATATGTACTTTAATGGTACTACATTTGGTAGGGCAGGCATGAGTGATTTGGATTATCCTGTGGCAATACCTGGATTGGTAAGAAACAATACCAAGGGCTATAGAATTTCTTTAAAATTAGCCCTTTAAAACTGCTTTTAAATGATTTCAGGAGATCAAAATGAAATGAGTTGAAACACATGGACTATTTTATAAAAATCAACCCTAACAGGTTGTTCGTTGAAAACATTATTTCTGAAATTAAATGTTAGCCTGACTGGCAAGTTTTAAAGTTACAGCTCAAAATACTAAAATACATATATGGTACTTTTCAGTCGGCTACTAATCTTCCTAAAACATAAAAATGTTTCATTGAAAAAATTGCCCGTTTTTATTAAATTTAAACATGGTTATCCCCTAGATTAGGAGTTTTTTTTGGAGACCTGGGACATCTTGTCTCTTTTGCCTCCCCTCATTACAGTCTTCTAGTCAAACATAGTTTTGTCTAGAATATAATGCTAAAAGGTAAAGAAGCATCAAACTCCCTTCTCAGGCTGTAACTTTTAGATCTTAAGTTGAAAAAGTTATTTTTTTACCTTTTAATGTATATAATTTTTGTATGGTTAAAATTAAAGTATTATATAAATACCTATAACTTTATAATTATTAAACGTATATGCTGCAAATGAAAGAGGTAGGCTGTAAGCTTTATGAAGCTTTATGGATGATCCATGTAATGAGTTGTCAACTTTCTTATGGTTCACTTGATTGTTAGGTAGACTGCTATAGGCAGAACAGTAGATGCTCTTAGAAACTGTTATATTGGGTTTGACGAGGAAAGAAGACATCTGAGAAAATAGTAAATTCAAAATGGTTAACAAGTTTCATATTAAAAAGGATCGAATATCATATTTGATAAAATAGTGATTTTATAGGATATCAATTCACTATTCAATGTGCTTCAAGTAGGATGAACATATTGAGTCTATTTTGTCTTAAAATGAAAACTAAATTGAGGAGTTTATTATGCATGTGTTAATAGATTCGTATATGTACACGACTAGGCCAAGAGGCATAGCAGACATCGAATTGTTTACTTGCCTTGTACACTGGCGCATGATTAGAGTTGGATGTTGTTAAGGTTGTTCAGATCCCTCAATTCAATAAATTTGACAGTTAATATCCGTTTAAATGGAAAATATTTTTATAGGAAAAGGAATACCTGGCTTCAAAACTTATTATCTTTGTCAATTTTCTGTAGCATAGAAATTACAAGCGAGTGTTTTGTAAATGTATAAACATTTATGCAAAACATTTTTTTATAATAGATTTAGATATTTCTTGTTCCAAACTGTGATATGCAGTTCATTTTTGGGACTTCTAACACAAGAAACCAAATAAGGTCAACATTTTCTTCTTAAGAGGCTAGAAATGTATGTCTGGTGTGCTACGAATAATGAATATATTTACTAAAGTATGTAATAAATCAATTACATACTGTAATAAATTACATATTTAATAAATCTGTTCGTCACTTTAATCGGAAAAAGTAATCTCAGGGTAAGTTATTAATATTTTTTAGTAGTCACGCTAATCTAGATCAATAATTTATTGGCTCATTTTAAAAAAAAAGTTTGCTAAAAATTGTGTCCCATTGCTTTTCTAAATGTGATTATATTATAGGCCTACTTTTATATAAAATAAGGACTTGAATAAATTTATACCAACTTAGTATTGCAGCTTCTGGTAGTACGTAGCCCGCGACAGTTCCGGTTTACTGACGGAAAGAACATAAGTTTTAAATGCGGATGTTTTCTTCTTAAATGATTTACCAGAAAAGCAGCACCACCAACAGAGTAATCTACAGACTTGCCGCAAACTAAACACACCATCTGCAGAAAATAATATTATGCTTTACGCTTTAGTTTTATTTGTAAGTAGCATAATTACTAACTACAAAATTGTTATACCCATTTTAACACTGTCAGTTATTATACCCATTATCAATTGTTGCTAATACATTGGTGTACTAATTTTTCTAAAAAAATTGAATCAGTAATGAAAAACATATGTACTTATAGTTCAATGAGTACACAACAGACTTTGTAGGAATTTAGTTTATAATTATTGCGAAAGCGTAACAAAACGAACTTACACCGGAATAATTAGACATATTAATTTATTTGTTATTGAATCGCTCTTGCTCAGCTAACGTCAGCAACCATGCTAGTAGCAGACAGAACAGAACACCGCTTCACGTGCTATCCCTACATGCGTTTGCCGTTCTTTGAACCCAAACTTTCTCTTATTTCAAATTTATTACGCTGACTTCAGTCATTAATCTAAGTATGACCGAAATTTTTGCAAAAACTGAACATTCTGTTGTTTTTTTTTACAATATACCCAGTAACTAAAATTTGAGCAGAATCTGATGATCAAATTTTGAAAAATAGGCTCATTTTTGTTATCTCTTTTTATCTGTCGAACTGAATTTTTCGAGGATATAGCAACCCATATTGGTTTTTTTGTAATTTAAAAAACTCATGGACTATATTGAACAAAAGTTCAATCAAAATCGTTAGAGTAGATTCTGATCATACAGCACACATACATAGACATACACACACACACACACACACACACACACACACACATACACGGACCTATATCCGAATTAGAATTTAGTAATTACATTGTGTTTTTTCAAGAATACATCGATCCCTCGTCTTCATTAGTTTATCAAAGTAAAAACATTAAAAAAAATAATATTATACCTAACAATACAGTAACTTATAATAATACCGATAACATTACTAGGTACAATTACTTCCTTTTTTCACTAAGTTATAAATTTTCCAAATATATTTAAAGTAATTTACCTGATATTGAGACGACATTTTAATTTGTTCTAATAACTTTTAATTTCAAGATATATTTATACAAATATTATTTGAAACATCAATTTTGGTAGAAAAGAAATATAACCTTCAACAAAAATATTGTTTAATTTGAAATGAGAAACCAGCTGTTAGAAATAAGGATGTAGATTGATTTTAATAGTAGGCCTAATTCAAATAAAGGAGTTTTTAAAAATCAAATTACTCTATTTACTATTTAGATTTTCATTTCTCTATGATTTAAAATTAGTGTATATATATATATATATATATATATATATATATATATATATATATATATATATAATAACAAACAGTGTCTTACTTTCTTTAGCCTAAAACTCTATTTAATATAATATTAATATATTACACACACACACAGCAGGTTTTCTGGGTCTACAGCTGATAATAATTTTATTAGGTTAGGCCTGGGTTAAACTTATTAAATTTAACTACATGTTTTAACTTTTAAATCCAATAATAGCTACTATTATTAGATTATATCAATGTATTAGTTTTTATTATTTTAAGTCTATTATTTCTCTATAAGTCAACGTAAGTGATTAATTAAGATTTCACTTAAATTTTCTGCAGTTACTCTTTCAACTTTCTAACTGAGTTAATGTTCTACTAATTTTAAGGAACCTAAGGATTAAGCCTAACGAATTTTCAAAAATATGGGTAAGTAGTTTCCAATTAAAACTAGTTACTATCACACTTGATTTTTTTTTCTGAAAAAGGCACTTCATAAAATGCTATATAAGGTGGTTTTTGTGAACTAGTATTTTGAAAGTAATTTATAGATCTTACTAGATTTTAAAAACTAAATTATAAAAATGTTTGAATTTGAAGTTATTCTTATTTTTTTAAACTTTAAGCTTAACGACGCCCAAGATTTAATAAATAACTTTATGGAGGGCTAATAACAAAGACCTAAAATAACTTGAACACATTTCAGCAAAGTAAATTATTGTAACTAACAGGAAAAAGTGCACAAGTTTTACGAGATATCTAGTTATCTTTTCAGACAGATTAGTTAATAGGAAACTTGTAATGACAAGGGAACAGTAATTGTAAGTTTACGATTGTAAGAATCCTGTCCACTAGCAACTGTTTATGTCTACTGATTACTAACAAACTTGCCAACAATTGTTCAGACAAGTGATTTGCAAGTATCAAATGTTGATTAGTATTTTTTTAAAGTATAAAAAAGAGATTGTAAACATAACCGAATACTATGGGATATTTTGAAAAAGTAGGCATAGCACTAAATGACATTCAATTTAATGTGTAATTAAATGTGTAGTTGATTATTTACCACATTTTGAGACTATTAAATGGATTTTTTTGTTAACTAACTTGTCCAAGCTATTACCAAAATCGAATTTTGTGTTTTTTCAAATCGTTTTAACGGAACAAAATTGCAAACATGAGATTGATAAAACACACACAACACACATACACGCGCGCGCACGCACACACACACACGCGCGCGCACACAAACCAACAAAAAAGGCTACGAAAACAGTTTAGTGCCCATCAGGAAGTAATCTATAGGTCAGGATCGGTGTTTATTTCATGCTTCCGGATCTGAGATTGACCATGATGGAAGCTTCAATAGTTCATTTTCCAATGGAAATTCGCTACTGAATCCATCCGTAAAACATATCGGCCAAATAGTTAACCTACTTCCTTTACGCTCGTGGGAGAGTTATGTTTATAGTTTTGATTTTATCACAAAATTAAATCAGAGAATTTTATGTTGAACGTTTTTGTAAAACGAGTCTTAGAAGCAAGATATCGAATTTCAATCTTAATAAAGGAAAACATTATTATTGTTAGAGACGCCAGATGCCCACAACTAGTCTACTCGTTAAAATAGAAACCATTATCTTCATGGGATAGTAATACAATTACTAGTAATATTAGTAATACAATTAAAGGTTAGTGTAATGTAACGAAACTACATTTTGGGTCTATAAAATGTGTTTCTTTTTTATGTTCTAGAAAAATCCAGCGAGGATGTAAAGTCTAGTCAGAGCAGTGTGGACGATTACGAAGAGTATTTCATTTTGGGTTAGTATAGTAGAGTGTAGAGTAGTCCGTCCGTCAGTGTGTACATACATAGGCTACTTGTGTACATACTATCTAGGCCATGTAAATAGCCATTGGGAATCACAAGAACTGAATGATTGGTTCTGGCAGCACGATCAAAGGATCTATTGTGCAAACAACCCCTTGGATTATATTTCAGTAACTGGTGCCGTCAATGAGTTTTTGAAATCCATTGACCAGGTCATTCTTTTGAAGGTCCTCAGGGTCCTGGAAGCCAAACATTCTTTGCATTTTCCTTATCCGTCCAGCTTAGCCTACGCATTGTTTCTTCTTGGTGTAATGTTCCTGGCTGACATCACTCTAATCTTGGGATATGGTTGGTTTTTCTGTTTCTAGATTTAATTGGAAGTTCGTTTGCTGACGTCTCCTCTCTTCTCAGTTTACGACTTTGCACCCTAATGTAGTAATGTAATGACTTTGCATAGATGTTTGTTGATTGCCTTACTGATTTAAAATATTCGATCCAATCTCTCACTTCTTCCGTTGTAGGTTGGATAGATCCGCTTATTGTCCCTATATATAGTCTGCTGAAATTCCTTGTTTATGGAATTAGATGGAGTTAGATGGAGCTCCAGTTTTCTCCAACCCATGCAATTTTCACTCTTCAGGTCCACTTTTGCCTCCTCGGGAGCATCACTTGGAACTATCTTGGGTATTTTCGGATTTGCGGGTTTTGACGATTTGTTTTTAGCTGCTAAACAAAATTTATCAAGTAGGTAGGGAAATAAAATAGCCACACGTACACAGCTCCAGGTGCATATGTAAGGATAGATTAGAACTGGAGGTTACGAGGTATCTAGGGTCCGAATACTAAGCTTCCTCTGAGCCAGGCAGTCATGGGCGTACCTTGGCTTGGGACGAAAGGATCCAAAACAAGACAAGATATGTGAAGAAATCCAAACCCATGTGTGAGCGCCTGAAAGAAATTAGGAGCCACATACTTTTAATAAAAAATACTGAGTAGAAGAATTCAGTCATTACTTTGGCGATCTTCGAGATCTGAAGCTATTATTTGTATTCTTGGAGGATAATTTCCTTACAGTTGTGTCGTTAGAAGTGGATGATCCCAAATAAAGCCAATAGTGTCAGACTTGGCGTCTGTATAATTAGAACTATTGGAACTTTAAGAGGACGGTGAACTCAGATGAGTAAAGAAGAGTGGTTATCAGATTACTGAGTTTTGGAAGAACGGAACAAAAATATATCTTTTATGGAAAAAGTCGCGTTATGGTCAACCCGGTATTAGCCTATAATATTAAAAAAATGGATTTCTTTTGAAAAGAAATCCATGAAATAATCTTTTGAAATAAAGAAAACATGAATTTCTTTTGTTTGATAAAAATATGTCGTTGATTTCGAAAAATCTTGTTTTTCATACTTTTATCATTGAAATATTTTGCCGGTAGTATCCAAACTGGAAGATGGTGATTAATTTGTATCTTACATTGTTACAGCTTTGTTATGAAGTTAGTGCTGCTTGCCTTACATTATAAGTTAAGCTCGATTGAATGTTAACAGGTGGAGCACGTGATTATGGATTTACGAGGAAGAAGATGACTTGTCCAAATTGCAGGAACTACATACGCACCAAAGTAAGGTTCTCATACTCTTGGTACTTCTACGTGTTGACCATTTTACTTTCGTTTGTTGGGTTAGTTATAGATTTTATTTACCGATAGGCTATGTTGCAAACTTTAAACCTATAAATAGTGATATAAGCAAATAATAGCTTATTAACGATTTTTTTTGTGTTTAACGTTTGACTATTGTGCACACTTGGGCTAATGCAGACGATAGGATGATTTATAGCGTATGAAAATGCCAAGCCCTGGCCGGGAATCGAACCCGGATCCTCGGGATGAAAGCTTGTGACGACGCTATCAACAGGTTTTAGTTGATAGAGAAAACAACGCTATCAACTAGGCCACCGAGGCGGATTAACGAATTTCCTTAATTCATTGGAAAATGATCTATTGGAGATATTTTTTGGATGGATGTTTCACAAAAAGTGATCTAGAGTAAGGTTCGGTCCCGTGTCAGAGTCTTATTATAATGGCCGCTTCAAAAGCTCATTTTCCTAATGAAAATTCGCCAATAAATAATTGTTTTTTGTATAACCTCTTTGTCTTAAGTTTGCCTAAACAATTGAGAAAGTAATAAAAAAATAGTACTTTTTACCTACGGATTTGAACCGAAAAACTAACTTTTTATTAATTAAATTCAGTAAGTTCCCTACGCTTGTGGGTAGTTTTAACACTTTAGTCTCTCAAAAGTAAAGATAAGAAATGGTTGATCGAATAACCATTGTTTAACAGGTTAAATTGGCCGCCATATTTTATTCTGTCATTGTTGAACAGTTTTTCACATTTCTCGCTATTATTTATCAACAACTAGTATAATTTTGAGTTTAATGAAATCGGACAACATAAAATAATCGCGGCATTCAGCTGTCTCGCTGATGTGATATGAGCGAATTTCCAAAAATATTTTTCTTTGCTCACCTTATTTGAAATTCACGTCAGTTTTACCATGATAATCAGCATTAAAATCTACATATAATAGCGCTTTACATTTTTAAATTACATTGAAAATACGAAAATCAACCCTTACCGCTGACAAAAATTCTTCATTTCAACGAATTCTGAAAATTTAAAGTGCTTGTTTATGCAGTTTTTAAGGCTGATTACGATGGTAAAATCGGATAAAAAAAATCAAGAGAAAACGTGTGAATTTTTGAAGATTTGAAAAGGCCAACATTTTGAAACAGTTAAACGTATTTTGCTGGCTAACGAACTTGTCCAAACTATTGCCATAATTGATTTTTTTGTGCTCCAAGTTTGAAACAAATTGAACAAAACTTGCAAACATGAGCGTGCAAACAAACAAACAAACCAACAAACACACAACGAACACGCATATATGTATATATATATATATATATATATAGTATTTATGTGTATCTATCTACTGATCTATGTATATAGGTATAGATAGACAGATAGATAGATTTAATACATAGATAGATAGTTTATCGTGCGCGAGATAAACTGCTAAAACGATTTTACTTAAAAAGATTTTACATTTAATATTAAAATACAAGTATTGAATTAAAGATTAGAATATTACAGTAATTAAATACTAGCACATAGTATTATTGAATTATTTTGTTTGCAAAATGTATGCTTTTTTTACGTTCAATTACGGATAGCGATTTCATGAAAAAGTCCTAACCTCGTTCATGTGCCTTTTCGATCATGTACCAACAAGGAAAATTATGATTGCCATACATTTCATAGATAATAAGTATTTCAGTTATATTTCGTAGTTTATAAAGACCTTCTATAACACTGTTCAACTTCTTGTTTGAACAGATCATCCTCCAAACAATTATACTTATAATAGGCCATTGTTGTGTATTATTAGTTTTTCTCCATTAACTGTGAAAGGTCTCACTGGCCTACTAGTATTTATCAAAACTGTTATTCAAGTGTAATTATTCAGTTCATAAGAGAGTGTTTGTTTTAGGTTATGTTTTTTGCCGATAGCCTTCAACTGGGGGAAAAAAGGTAAACACAAATGCCCTTTGTGTAAGTGTTTCTTAGGTGTCGCCACTAAGTCGCCTGACGCGGTGAGTGAAGTCGCAACTTAAAATTTAATATACATCTTCAGCCTGCCTGTATGTAGTCTTAGAAGCAGAACAAAAAATAGCAGTCATAGTGTTTAAAAGTTTATTGTTTATATATTTTAATTATTTATGTTATTATAGAGTTGAAGTGAGGATCACAAGGTGTTCTCTTCCAATTAACCTG
Organism: Callitettix versicolor; assembly: GCA_022606455.1. NCBI lineage: Eukaryota > Metazoa > Arthropoda > Insecta > Hemiptera > Cercopidae > Callitettix > Callitettix versicolor. The sequence continues at coordinate 35,064,498 of CM040183.1, read as the reverse complement.
AAATTATTTAAAACTAATGAAAGTTTTTTAAACTATTTTCAGTTTTCCTTTGTGTAAAATTTGTTATATTTGGGTTTAACCATTGTATGTATTTAATAAATTCAATTAATATTCGATGTGTTTGCTATGATAATAAAACTTAGTTTCGTTGTACCATTGCCTTCTGTATAGTCACATGTTTGGTGTATGGAGTAGACGAAACACGAGGTTTTTTTTGAATCTACATAACAGTTTTGGAGAGTTGAACCATTATTACGTGTCCATAAAGTTTTTTTCACCGGCCATCATTGTTAGTACCTTCTTAACTGATTTCTGAACCTCCGTGGCGAGATCTAGACCTGGGTCATTCAAATGATTGTCGATCTAGTCTCTTGAATCATTTTTTGATATGTAATCATCATTAAATTTTATGTAAGTGTGTGTGTGTGTGTGTGTGTGTGTGTGTGTGTGTGTGTGTGTGTGTGTGTGTGTGTGTGTGTGTGTGTGTGTGTGTGTGTGTGTGTGTGTGTGTGTGTTCTAAGCACCACAAATTTAGCATTTTGGTCCGATTTGATTCAAACTTAATACAAAAAATAGATTTTAGTAATAAGGGTTTCAAGATAGCAACTCAATTTTTAAAAACATATAATTTTTTTAGTTACTCTTTTTTTTTATAGAAATACGCATTTTAAATATTCAAATTACAATGAATATACTAAAATTAACCCTGACCGCCGTCAAAAAATTTCCTATTTTTTAACGGATTTTGAAATGCTCGCTCATTTCAAGGTCATGATGGATATTCCAGTAGCACATTTTGCAATGGAAATTCGATTTAAAAATATGAGAATTCGCTTCCATCACGTTACAGGGAAATCTACTTCACGCTATTACTTCATTTTTCAGAATTTTAAATTTTAATTCGAAACTTGTTCACGAAAATATATAAGTACTTCGACAGCAGTCGATACATTTGAGCCCTTTTTGTTAATTGAACGGAAAAGTTTGTACAATGTTTTCAGAACGGTCTTATTTGTTTTGTTACTAAGTGACTTAGAATAACGTGGCCTGTTAAAACATGTAATCCATATTATACTTAGGTGACAGAGACAAACAATAAGCCTACTTAGAAATAAAACTAACACTGATAGCACCATTAAGTAAGGGGTTAAGTGTGCTTGTTTGTTAAGTACACTTAGCAAGCTACTTAGAGGGGTATAACGTTTTGATGTTGATCAATTGCTTTGCTGAGTCTCTTTATTTCTTAGTTTCCGTTTTTCCCCGCTACAGTAAAATTCCCTTGTGTTTCAGGATAATGTAGATTGAAACAAATAATTTCCACTGTTTTTTAAAAAACAAATTGGTTACTTTTTGAGGGGTCGTTAAAAATTATAAATATCTTAGCGTTCTCACGTTAAAAATTCAGTAGACTTGATTCGAGTTTTGAAAAAATCGATTGCGGTAACAGCTTGGACAAGTTTATTACCAATAAAGATTCTTTTCAACAGTTTCAAGACGGCAGACATTTCAATTTAAAAAAAAAACAAACATTTTATACACTTAAAAAAATTGATTTCACTGTCGTGATCAGCGTTAAAATTTTTGTATAACAATATTTTAAATGTTCAAATTCCCTTGAAATTAAGAAATGGACCTGCGGGCGGTCAGGGCTTATTATCGAAATTCCAGTGTACGTGCAATATTAATATGTGCAGATTTTTGCTGCATTATTTTAATATTATTATTATGTGCTGATTATGTCAGTGAAATCGGGTATTCAAAAAATGTAAGATTGAATAATATTTGTTTAAAATTCGTTTTTCCTGACGGCAGCGAAACATATATATATATATATATATATATATATATATATATATATATAGAGAGAGAGAGAGAGAGAGAGAGAGAGAGAGAGCCTATATATAATTTACAAATCGTTGGGCTACTATTATTTTAATAACCGCTTAAAGCGTATTACAATAATCGATGTAAGCCATATAAATACATAGATGGTTACAATCAATTGTTTGGTTATTAATGAGAAAATACTTCATGAAATTACATGGTTTGTTTATTTGTATAAAAATATTTTTAGTTTCCAGGCAATATTTTTATCTTCGTTTCAATCCAGTGACAAGACTTGTTAAGTACGCGGTTTAATCAACGCACAAGTTTAAAATACCACTCAATAGTGGCGCATTTTCCAATCTGTTGCCGGAACAAGCAACATATATATAGCCAGTTGTGTACCATGAGAGCTGAAAAATAAAATAACATTTTGTTGAGATAATGTGTTGTTTTAGCGTTTTATGAAAGCATACACTAATGCTATTGGAGCCACTTCATCTTTGTAACACGCCAGACCCGAGACCTTGAAATGAGCGTCGATAGTATTTCCGATACTGCGCACCATTTTGTTTCTCTTTTGAGGTTAAATGGAAGAGAGGACTTAACGGTCGTGTAAGAAAATGAGAGCTGTATGGCTGACGTGATGGAAGCGTGTTTTCAAAAACTATAAGAACGTTGCATATCGTTACTTTAAAAAATATTTCTATACGCGATAATATAAATTGGTACAATAATCATTTATGGTGAATTTATTTATGGTGAAATCATTTATGGTAAACAAATCAGCTTAGATGAATTTGTTATCAGACAAAATAAAATCATTTAACATAAAACAGCTAGCAAAGGTAAGTTTTAAGTTAGTTATTTTTTTGAAAGGACTGTGACCATAAAAAATTACTACGAAAATTCAAAACGGTTGAAGCTTTGATCAAAAGTTACCCAAATGTAGTCCTTGCGCACCCCCAACAAAACGTACTATTATCTGAGCTATCAGAAAGAAATTAAAAAAAAAATAGAATAAATTTCTCAAAATCAGTTTCGTAAATCCGTATTGTTTTTTGGGACGAGATAGCAACGTTTGAGGCGGTCTGTGCAACGTAAATATTTACTTACCGGACACTAAAATTTCATTCCTGGTTATTGTAAAACGTTCAAAGAGAAGACGAAACACAAAGATGATTGCTTTAAATATAATTACACAAATCTGCAGAATTAAGTATGGCATCAGGAATAACGGGTAACCCTATAAAAAATATTCAATTAGACTTACTGGTAGATATTGGGTAATAAATTCTGAATATTTCTTTAAAATATAATTAGTTCGAGTAAATTTTCATGAGCTCATTAATTTATTCTGATAATAATTAATTGATGGAAGGGAATCTCCAGTAAAATATAAAATTTTTAAACACACTTTTTTAGAAATATTTCACCATCAAAATCAGAAAAAAGTGAAACAAAAGTTATGATTTTTTAAGATTCGGAATGGCCGCCATTTAGAAACTGTTAAAATATTTTGTTGAGTAACGAACTTGACCGAACTATTACAAAAATCGATCTTTGTGCCAAGTTACAATGAAGACGGCATCCATAAGCATTACAAACTTTGAAATGACTAATTAAAATGAGTCTGAATTCATTCTGAAGGTAATATGAATACAACGGTATTCGTTCCATCGGTATCTTAAATGTAAGTTAAAAGATTAAAATGCAAATTTGTGTAGATCTTTGTTTAAAAAACTTTACTACGATAAAAAAGAATTAAAATACCGAAAAAACAAACAAAATGTCTGCTATTGAACCAAAAATAACAATCATGTATCATTTTTCTCTGCCTTTTTTTATTGTATTTACGTTAATTTATTCGAAACCACGACAAATTACCAAAACTAGTTTTTAACAATATAACCTCAAACTTATTGTAGCCTATCAGCTGTTCAATGAAATCAGCTGATCGTTAGGAATTATTATAAACGACAAATTAATATAGCTAGTTTTTAACAACATAAACTAAAATTTATTTTAGCCTATCAGCTGATCTTTACGAATTAATATAAAGTAACTAACTGATCTTTTAATATAAGCTACAAAATTAAATTAACGATTAATTTCATGTAGCCTACTTAAATCAGTCAAACTTCTTTGTAGTTTGCGTAGTGTAGTCGTTATCACGCGCGCCTCACATGAGCAAGGTCCCCGGTTCCATCCCGGGCGAAAGCACAGTAACTTTCAATTATTAATTTAATATGAGACTTTTGACGCGCAAAATATAGGCTACTGTTATATATCAGCATAAACATATTCCTTTCTTTAAGCGTCCTGCAAAATCCATCACAACCAGCCCTAAAATACGATACTTGTTAAGATCACATTATTTTATCAAAGGTAATAGAGGTTACCAATAGTCTGCAGACCAATATATAATTCCGTAAAGTTAAATTAAATAAAAACATTTTGAAAATCGTAGATAGATGGTTTAAATGGTCTTTTTAAATGGGTTTAGTCTCAAATTTGAAATATAAATATACATTTTTCTTAATTAAGCTCTTAGAAAGTGCGAACGTTTATAAAAAAATGGTAATTCTATGAAATGATAATGATCAGCTGTAAGTAATAATTAGTTATTATACTGGTTTAACTAATAAGTGAAAAAATATATTTTTCATAACAGCTGTTAAATAAAAACAAAATTATAGCCAATTAAGTTTTAATATTGGTTTAAATAATTAAATTTAAATAAACAGATGGGTTTGGCCCACGACGTGGATAAGGATTTCCTTAAGTAATTATAAACAATTTTGTAAGATAAAATTTGAAAACTGTATTTTGAGAGATTGGTTAAGTCGCAGAAAAATAATTGAAGCTTTATTTTAAAGGTTTTATCTCGAATTTGATGGACATGTAAACTTTTTCTTAATTAAGCTATGAGGGCGAACGTTTCCATAAGAAGTGAATGGTAATGATCAGCTGTCTTCACTATAAATATTTTTACAGCTGTTTTATATTTTGTAGTATTTGCGTATTTACATATTTTCTGGGGTTAGAGTTGGCAAATGGTTTTTTTTATTAATAACAAATATACAGAGGCTAGGTAATACTGCCCCAACAAGGCACTAGTGTGTATAAGTAAGTTTAACGTAATGTTACTTACACTAAGGGCTCCAATAGTTAAAAATATGTAATATTCCAATGCTAACACGCATACTACTAGCTTCAAATCTCTTTCAACTGATTTGTTAACTGAAAAATATTTAAAAATATTAAAAAAAACATAACCTTAAAGTTAGTACAAAAAAACTTTTTTTTTTAAATTACGTGTTTGGTGAAGATAAAAATAACACATAATGGTGACGAAGCGTCTTATAGAATACAGATGGGGACGAAAGCTATAGTTAGGTCTCAACTGACGTACGGTTCTCTGGTATGGTGATCTAAAACTGCAGTAAGCTGTAAATTGGCTAGTTTAAATTGCAGTAAGTTTGGTTAGTTAACGTTGCCTACAGCTGGCTTAACGGTTTCGTTAAGTCTATCGTCTCTGAACATATTCATAATGTCGAAACCGAGACTGGCTACTCACAGGCTTTATAACCATGGCGATTGAATGGAGCGTATCCTTAAGATGGGGCACTCCGAAATCGTCAAAAAATGTCTGAAAGACTCGTGTTAGATATGCTACCTCATAAAATGCACATCGAGTACGTCTTTATTCGACCTTTTGTAGTACTTTGTCATCCACAAAAGGCTGAACAAAATGGCGAGATTTGCATGATCAGGATTCTGGTTGAGAAGGATACTTCCAAACCATTGGGGTAAAGTTTGAAGCCAGCCTAGGAAGGTATTTTAAAGTATTCCAAGGTGAGATTTACTCGGTCTCAGCATACGTATATCGAGCATTAGAGGAATGACTTAAACTAAGGACATTTAATACTTTAAGGCAGTCAAGCGGCAATAAAAGTTGTCAGCTCTGTAGAAATCTCATCCAAAATGGTACAGAATTCTTTCTGCCCCTTCGGTATCTTGTCAAATGCTAACGTGTTGCGATTGGATGTATACATGGACATTGCGGGATTGAGAGAAAAAGAGAACAGACCTGATGGCCAAAAAAGTAGCCGTTGCTCGCCTTGTGGAAGTGGATCCCGCGTCGTACTATTGAGGAAAGTACAGCAAGGAAGGGATGGAGACCTTTAGCCTCCACGTCAAACGATGGAGACAATTCCTTGGCCAACGACTGCACTGACTTTATTTCAACAGGAGATCCCTAAGACGAGTGGTCGCTATGATCACCGGACACGGCTACATCCGGAGTCACTTAAACAAGGTGGGACTCCGGATGGCATAATTCTCGCATAATTGACGTCTGTGCGGACAGAAACCTGAAACGCAACGCTTACGATCCTTGAGTGCTTGGTCCTAGAGTCTAAAAGGCGACTTCGAACTTCAGTAACCAGATGTGTATTTTCACAAGGACGTCCTACTCAAAATTCTGTAATTCGTTAGAGACACTTGAGTCGTTTTAATGGGAACACAATAAGCTTATAGCTGATTTGTCGGAGGCCAGTTGAGCTTCAGTAGCATCCCCTAAGAAAACAACAATAATAAGACATTACTACTTCTATTACTACGCAGGGTAAAACAAAGTCCACATACAAATATATCTTTTGTTTCTTTTCTTTTATCTGATTGTTTTATTAATCAAATCATATTGCAGATGATGCAATGCCAACAACACAGGTCTTTCATTACGTCAAAACCAAAGTTCTGCGCAAGTTTAATTTATTTTTAGTTTCATTTTTCTTTCATAAATTATCAGTTCTGTTGGCTGAAAGCAGTACCACCAAGGAACTGGTTTGTAAATGTAAAGGTATAGTACAGACTCTGCTGCAGATCAGCCGCGAACTGTTCGTCCAAAACTTCTACAGTTGAAGAAAATTCAATATTTGTTCTGACCAAAGGAATGACCAAAAGCAAAAGAAAGCAAATAGAAGTAGGAACCCTTCAAAAATTTATCTGATTATTTTGAATTCAAACAAATGGCCCCCAAACAAGTTTCAGTTGCTTCAGCATTTGACAGAAGACGATCTTGATCGATAAATACAGTTTTGTGAGTAGTCTTCGAACCGATGATGCGAACAATAACTCCTGGGTGTTACATCTGGACGTTCCTGCTTTGACATTTTGTTAATCCTGCTGATCATGAATGTCGAGCGCTTAGTTTCTGGTTTGGTTTAGTGGATACATTCTACGAGTTTTCAGAAAATGGATTTTGAAACTACCATACCTTTAGAAGAAGACGAGGAAATTATTATCCTGGTATTACTAGAAGGCTCAAATAAAATATTTTGAAGGCGGAATAGAGAAGGTTTGCTAATTTAATAAAATGTCACTTGAGATAACATGAAGAGATGTTTAATTTTTTAAAACTGAACCCGTCTAAAATTTTCTTTGCTTTGATTGTGTATAGTAGAGATCATTGTTGACACGAAAAAAACTTAAGGCGTCATGACTGACGACTTCCGGTTACGCGTAGTTCCAGCGAAATGGGCCTTGCTGACAGAACGATCCAATGCTTCAACCATTCTTTTCTCAAATGGAGCTAACGTTTACGTTAACGTGGCTATAAAACATGTACTGCAGGAACTCACACTGGTTGGCTAAATGCAAGCCAGAAAATGCAAATTGTAGTTTACATTCGGAGAGGCAACATTGTCGAACGTTTTAGGAAAATAATTTTTTTCTGTAAAAAAACGAGGATTTGAATTTATTTTTTCAACAGGATGGGTTTTGACGCCTTGCAAGTGCGTCAGATTTTCTTGTCAACAAGGCCCAGTGGACCACCAAGGTACTCAAACCTACAACCTTGATTGTTTTGCTTTTGAGGAAATGTTAAGCTATAGGGTTTAGAATAAGAATATTTGTAACATAAGCCATCTAACAGAAAGAATCAATATATTTTGCAGCAAGATAACTGAAGATATGTCAAATATTTCTGATTAGAAAAGACGCTTGTCACTTTAATTTGTCCAGAAGCTATGTATACAGAACATACAGTATATTGTAATGTATGTGTGCCTTGTAATACATAATATTTGAATATATTTGTATTATCCATTTGTATAAAGACTTTTGCGTCATTCTGAACATAATAATACGTATACATTTGTACCAGCATTGACGAAATTAAACAAGCTAATGTATAGCAAGAAAAAATAATAGTACTCACTCATCCCTTCTTTAGTCTTATGAAATTTCACTCTCCAGTGATTGTTCGCTAACTCGGGCCCATCCATAATTATTCTTATAGTATCCAACAGTGTTACCACCTTTAACAAAATAAATTCACAGCAACGAACAGTTACAATAGAAAAGGAACGTAGCCGTACCACTGACGTGATAGAAGTGAATTTCCAAAACGTTGAATAATATCACGTAAAAGTAGCATTTCCATTTGTCAAAATCAAAAATGTATGTTAATAATAATTTTAACAAATTCGTTACCAAGTAAAATACGTTTAGAAGTGCTTGAGGTTTAGAAAAATCTTCAAAAAATAATCAGCTTTTTTTATCTCACACTTTTGGAAATATGTGTGCATTGTCGTAATCAGAGTTCAACATTTTTAAAAGTATACTGAAAATACAAAAATAAACTCGACCGAATCAACGTTATCACAAATGTTTTACCAAATTTGACTTTCGCTTTCCAAAAATTTCATTGACGTAAATTGTTCAGTATTATTTTTAGAAATTCACTTTCATATGTATTGACTTACAGTTCCCAGGACTCCGAGCACTAAGGCAAACATGTCGGGCCGGAAGAGACTGGGCGTACAAAAGTTGTTGTAAACATCATCGTAATTCTAAAACAAATAACACAATTATTTGAAGTTACAATTCAAAAGTAAAATCGGAGATACATGTTTATTCGGAAATTTGCCATCATGTGTGTATATAACGCAGTACATGAGGTTCGAGAAGGTATCTCGTTCTCAATTGCCTAACGAAGATACTGGACACTTCGTTAAAACTTATAAATATAGAAGTTAGAAAGGTTAAAATAGTCAAGTACAGGGAAAAGTAGACTACTTAAGTGTTTAGAGGTTATTTTAATTGTGCACAATAGTCGGACGTTAAACACACAAAAAAAGTTACTTTAATTACCTAAGGATGAAAAGAATTACTTAATACTTACACGAAAAGTTGATTCAATGTAATTCGCCAAAGGAATTTCCATTACTGAAAGGCTAACAATTTTATCGGTGTACGTTGTTCAGAAAATCAAATTTAAATATTCTAAAAAAACAATAATAATAATAATTGAGAAATGTGGTCGCTTAGCAACGTAACAGTTGTTTTATAGGTAATTATTGTATTAAGATTTTAAAACTTTGCTATGACAACCAGAAAGTATAATTGAACAGAACCGGGTGACCGAGATCCGCTCGTGTTATTTTTGAAAATTGTTTGAAATACTTTAAAAACGTTTGTTCAAAATTTTGTTAAATGATGTTCAATATAATAAAATTAAATAACACGTACAAAATATTTACAAAACAATCGCATATACGTGTGGATGCGTTCAGTAAAAAATGAACATGTATTAAAAATTTGTATAATTTAGCTAGCCTCTTTCTGATAAAAATCAATAAATAATTAATATAAAAATATAGATATTTAAAACATTATAAAATTAAATTAAACATTAAACACTAAACATAAATATTAAACATTAAAAATATGATATTATACAAATAAAATAACAAAAAATGTATCATCAAAGTTGTCAGGGAAATTCCAAGTCTCCACATTTTCATCGATCTGCATATTTGTTGTCGGAACATAATTATTCGAATGTTCTTGTAAAACGTCTTTCCAAACAACATTTCTTCTGTGGCGAGTGTTTTCTGGGGGCAAGAGAATTTTCAGTAAATTTCATCTTTTAACTCTGGAGAAAGCTACGTATAACATTCCATGCATAAAAACTGCTGTTAGTAGGAATATCCCAACTGATACAAACGTCTGTCCTTGGGCCTTATGTATTGTCATAGCAAAAGCTGGCCTAACTGGAAATTGATGTCTTTGCATTGTGCATCCAAGTTTAATTTTGCTTGAATCTAATGTGATTCTAGGAATACGAACTTCTCTACCTGAAAATTTGCTAGTAATATAATGTATATAGGTATACACTCCATATAAATTTAAGGCTAGAAATTCAACGTTTTGCGATTTTTTTCACGGGCATGAGACCTAGCGCGATCGAATCTGCACCCTTCAAAACCCTTATGTACGAAGTTTTGTGAAATTCGTTAGAGCCGTTTTCGAGATACGCTGAACATACAAACATACAGAAGTTGCTCGTTTAATATTTTAAGATACTGTGTAGTGGTAGAGGAAGATCTATTTCGAAACTCTGATAAATACAGTTATCAGTTTTCAGGTTTGCCTGAGTTTAAAAAATGATTTAACATATATTTGTGCGTATTTTTGTGTTATCAACGTTTCAATTAATTTGAAAGTGTAAAACGTACATTTTTTTATGTATTTTATTTATGAACATTTTAAAACGTATTTTAAACTAGCTGTTAACCGTTGCGGCTTTGCCTGCAATTATAATGTAAGCAATAAAATTTATAGTCGATTTTCAAAATCAGAATAGGTTATTTCATTTTAATATATTGCTATATACAATATTATACGATTTATGGTTTTCGGCCAAGACATATAAATTTTTGCTACTCGATACGCTAAAACAGGGTCATGTCATATTTTAATAAAATACAGTATTATTAAAAAGTCATTATTATACAATTAAACTGGAATAGTATTGTGTTTATCTCAGATACCTAAAACGTGTTCACACCAAATGTAATCTCATTTGGTCCAGTAGTTAAAGTGTGATTGAATAACAAACAAATAAACAAAAACAAACTTTCAGAAATATAATATAATTAACTGTTACACGTCACGGCTTTGCCCGCAATCATAATATACATTAAAGATCATGCATCATCCTGTTAGGACCAACAACCGTGTTAGTTAAGTTATGGAGTACTCTTTAAAAAGAATTAAGGTTTTTTCCTGCATCACCGTTTAACCCAACAGTTATGTTATGGAGTACTCTTTTTAAAAAAATAAATAAAGGTTTTTTTAATGCATCACCGTGTTAGGCCTAACAACCATGTTAGTTAGGATATGTAGTATTCTTTAAAAAAATATAAAGATTTTTTACGCATCACAGTGTTAGGCCTAACAACCATGTCAGTTAGGATATGTGGTATTCTTTAAGAAAATATAAAGGTTTTTTTACGCACCACGATGTCAGGCTTAACAACCGTGTCAGTTAGAATATGTATCCTAGTATTGTTTAAAAAAATATAAAGGTTTTTTGACGCATCACCGTGTTAGGCCTAACAACCGTGTCAGTTGAGGTTGGAGTACTCTTTAAAAAAATAAAGGTTTTTTTTTCACACATCACAATGATAGGCCCAACAACCATGTCAGTTAGGATATGTAGTATTCTTTAAGAAAATATAAATTTTTTTTTACGCATCACCGTGTTAGGCCTAACAACCGTGTCAGTTAGGATACGTAGTATTCTTTAAAAAAATATAAAGGTTTTTTTACGCATCACCGTGTTTGACCTAACAACTGTGACAGTTAGGATATGTAGCCTAATAATCTTTAAAAAAATATAAAGGTTTTTTCAGCATCACCGTGTTAGGCCCAACAACCGTGTCAGGATATGTATTATTCTTTAAAAAAATATAAAGGTTTTTTCACACATCATCGTGTTAGGCCTAACAACAGTGTCAGTTAGGTTATGCACTATTCTTTTAAAAAATGGGTTTTCTATCACCCAAACCCGTGTTAGACGTATTTTTATTGTTTTAACTATCTACAACACGGTACCGATTTTCGCCGGTAGCAATTTTGAGGTTATGTTGGTCACTTTTATTTTCGATTTTTATCGTACTTCTCGTGCTTTCATATTTTGGATTCTTGCTTTTGGGCACATAATAAAGCATTTTAGTAACAAAAATATCGAAAAATCCAAAATAAATAAAATATATATTAAGATTTGTAAAATGGAATTAGATCTATGTCCATTTCAGGTGCCTAAATCTCATGTTCAGTAAACAGTAATTAAACCTAACTACAGTTAACACATGTCACAAAACTAAATACTAATAAGTATTTTGGGCTGGGTAAGTAGTATAATGACGTTTTTTAAAACGGGAATAGGCTTATGTGTATCTCAGATACTTAAACCATATTCGTACCAATTTCATCTTAATTAGTCCAGTGGTTAAACCGTGATTGAATAACAAACAAACAAACAAACACACAAACTTTCAGAAATATAATATGAATAAGATAAGATTATGTGAAAATGTTGAAATAAAAAATATATTTTTTTAAAAATTCGCTTCTATCATGTCATCGAGACAGCTATGTGCCTCGATTATTAAAATAAAGTTGGTAATATAAAAATAGTAGCCTACTATAGTAAATATCTTAACAATTAAAATAAAATAGTTATTTTTAAAGAGTGGTTTTCAATATTTGAAAAAATTCCAATATGAGCATATTTTAATAACGCTGATTATGATGTGCGAAATTAGAATTTCAAAAGAGTAAGGTAAAAAAAATACTTATGAAAATCACTTTTATCACGTCAAGAATTGTGTGTGCCTCGATTATTTATTAGAACGCTCTTCCATATTATCCTCTTTCTCATTTTAAAATAAATACCTTTTACCTGCTGTAATTTGCTTAGGCTCAAAATTCAACAAAAACTAATGAATTACCAACCTAGTTCGGGCACTTGCGACACGTTCTAGCATCAACATGAAGGTCCAGAAATACTCGAGAATTTGAAAATCTTTTAGGAATAAATGTTTTCGTGTTTTATGTCAGAATTACACAGAAACATGTCTGTTTAGAAAGGACTTTGTTTCAATTGGTAGGCAACGGTATTTCCATTAACCTAAAGTTCAATATTTATTTCACTTTACACGCTATATAAACGCAGTGTTAACTATAATAAACGTAATTAAATTTAGGTGGTCGATATGGCTAAGACACCGGCCAGTTTGCTGTGTCTCTGAACTCCGCACCTCAAGGTCGTAGTTTCGAGACTTCGTTACGGTCTTAAGCTGTACCTTTTCCAATAACGCCGATCCGATCCCTCGTCCTTATTAGTACAATTGACACAAAGGCTCATATTACCAAGTCGGTGGTGTTAAAACAGTTTGAACACAAACATAATAAATCTACTTTAAAGGTTATAAGGCTTGAATAAATAAAATAAATGGCTTATTATTATTGTTTGCTGATTTTTGACGCCATTTTTTAGTGCTACAAAAATGCATATTTTGGATTTGCCAAAAACAGAACAAGGTGCAATTTAATTTTTTAGGAGAGAAATATTTTACCAAAAAAAACGTAAATGTACTAATTCTCATGACATGAAACTTTATTTTGGTAAACGTATTTTTTTAAAATGTAATTTAAGACAGTGGTGATCAGCAAGTGGGACTTAGAAAGACAACTGGTTTGAGGGAAGCAGAATTCCATTTTGTTCAGCTTTGAAATTCATATACTGCTGGTGCGAGGAGTTGACGTCGATTAAATTTTGTGAAAAGCAACTTGATTTATCGGATAACACTGTTGTAGATTGGAACAATTACACACATGAAATATGTGTCTTGGATATGAAGAATAAACCAAACAAGAAGGTAGGTGGACCAGATTGCATTGTGGAAATTGATGTAAGTTTGTTTACTAAACTTAAAAATTATTGTGTTAGAGTATTACCCAAACAATGGGTGTTTGGTGGTATATGTAGTGAAACAAGATTAGTTGTCACTGTTCCTAATAAAACTGCCTCTACCCTTCTTGATAAAATTATTGAAAACATTTAATTTAACATTTAATTTAACATTTAATTTAAAACATTTAAAACTGATGGCAGCACAATTTATTCTGACAGTTGAAAAGGTTACCAAACAAATAGAAGGATTCCTACATGCTAAAGTTAATCATAAATACAATTGTATTGATCCTGATACAGGCGTTCATACACAAACAGTTGAGTGAATGTAGGGCAGTGCTAAATGGAGGAACAAGAGACATAGGAGGACAGCGAGACATCATTTGGAATCTTATTTATCAGAGTTCATATGGCGACAGCATCATGTGAAAGAAAATATACTGTTTTGAATCTATGTTAAACTCTATATCGGCCCATTTTCCACCGAAATCCGATTGACTACTTTGTTTTTAAATAGACTGTTTTGATTTTAAATATAGTGTTTTATTTTATGATTTGTCGCAAAAATCTTAGGTTTAGATTGACGGAACTTAAAAACCGCCAAATCTGTAGCCGCGGTGGCGTTAATACGTAAGTACCCTCCTTTCTCATTTGCCTTTGTTAAACAATTGTCTGCTTACTACATATTTTAAAAAAACTTAAACAGTAATCACAGATTCAACAACAAAATCCGAAAACAAACTTCTTATCTTAACTTCAAAACACGACATTAAGAAATGAAATTAATTAAAGAGAAAAATTGTAATAGCCTATAGGTCCAATTTCGCAAGTACTTTAAGATAGGCCTATCCTTTTTTAAGGATCACAATTTATTTTACAAGATTCGTAAGTTATAGGCTTGTATTACACTCGTACGTTATAACTATCGTAAAATAAGCTAAAATACCAATTTCAATCAAAATATCAAAACAATTTAAAATATTTTAAATAATTCTTTTATTTTATCCCATAATATTCTTCTTCTTCTTAATATTTCTATATTTAGAATATGATAGATTATATAAAATGTTGTGCACTTTTACATGTTCAATACGTTTTTCTGTCATGTTTAAAACAGTTGCACCGTGATCAAGGCCCAACATGAAATTTCGGACCCGGGACCCAAAATCTGAAGCGGGCCCCTTATTGTAGTTAAGTATGTGTTTTTATGAAGTGGAAAAAAATGGTCACCCTACGCCTAGAGTAGGTTTTATTTTATTTATTGTTTGGTTTTACCGTTTGTTAAACATTAATATTTACAGTTAACAAATATTTTTAAAAGTTTTTTAAACATACCTCAAAAAAAAATCATTCCCGGGCACCTGAAGAGCCCGGGCCCGGGACCCTCAGGTGCACATGGAACCTCTTCGTGGGGGCCAGGAGCCGCGATCAGCGTGCAAATCAAGCGCAAGACGCCTTATGATCGCCACCGTGCTATAATCGTTGCAAATTGAACGCCAGGTCACTCCTTTGTGAATACACAGATTTAAATAATGTAATGAGTTACACCTGATCGCCCTTAAGGCTGGTGTGGAAGCCTTAAAGTGTGGACGTTAAATAAAAAAAAAATCTACACATAATTTCAGTTCTATTTGAAACAGGCTAAACGTTTATACTTTTTGTTTATACAAAGTATAAAGAATGTTTTTTGCGTGTGAAAGAATCGATTTTAGATCTTTTTCCACTCCGTTTTGATATTCCCTGAGTTTAAAAATTAGCTTTTACTAGGCCCTCGCGCTTTTGCGTGCGTGTTTTTTGGCACTTTCATATTCGCAATTTTGGTCCGATTTAATTGAAGCGGCGCAAAAATATATTTTGATAATTTGGGAGTCCGTTCGACAGATTTAAAATGACGGCCATTTCAAATGTTTTAAAAATGCATAACGTTTTTACCCTTTTTAGAAAATTTGTTTTCACTATGGTAATAAACATGAACTGACTTCAAATTTTTTATATAAATAAGGAAACGGATCTGACTGCATTCAGGATTCATTTTCATGCTTTCGTGTAACGTGTTAAGACATGCTAAAGATATTTCAGTACGTGTATTGTTAAATTTCGAGCCAATTTTTTTTGCCACGAAGCGTAAATATAGTTTTACTAGGTGAATAACCGTGCTTCGATATGGTAAATATTGAGGTTATGTTAATAAATAACCTCCTTATGTTAATACAACCTCATTGTTGTTGAGAAACAGACAGTACATAATGGAATTATCTGTGAATAAACATAGGTCGATCGATAACATAGTGGTTCAAGCAGATCATAGCATCATTTTAAGTTTCTCCCGGTCTATCCGTATTGCAATAATAAAACAATTATTACTTCGAAAAACAACCTGACTGATTATCTAAGGTGTATAATATATAGACTTCATTACAATACGACCAGTAGTTTAGAGTTATAGACAAACGTACATATTGTTTATGTTATAGATATAGATTAAATTTGCAAAAAAAATAGTAACTTTTTTTGTTTACTCTGACTAAATATTTGTTGTTGTAGCTGAAACATTTGTCGTAAAATTATTTTCGTTGCCAGGCGATGAAAATATTCTTGTTTACGGATCAAAATTTCTATGTCTACTTGGAAATTAAATTATTTGTAATAATTTAAAATAAAGAGTTTATATATTAAATCTAAATTGGTATAATGAAACAATCTTGGAAAAAATATATATCCTTTTTGTTTATCGTAAGTCTACAATTTTTCAGAAAATAAGAATTTGAAATGGCAATATATGCAGATTTTAACAATGTGAAATCAAACTTTAAAAAACTAGATTGTTTAAGATTTGTAATAGCCACTTTTGATCAGATTTTGCAGTGTAACGGTTTTTATGCCAAGTTTGAATCAAATCAGAAGCTAGAGTGTACACACACACACACACACACACACCTCGACCACTCCAAAATTGATCTAGAGGTCAGAATCGGCATTTTCAAGACCTCACGTTTAGGCCTGATCATTATAGCCCTCCATTACTTTATTTTGCAATGGAAATTCACTAATTCAAGTTAATCACTAAAGTAGGCTATGTTTATCCGGAATAGTGGACACACAAGATAACTGCGTGGGTTGATATTAAATTTTGCATACAAACATTTTAGATGTTTTAAGTTGTTTTTTTGCAATTTCAGTCATCAAATCAAAATTTTATTATAGTTACTTCATTTAAGCATTAATTATTGAAATTTAGCTGTTTATAGGCATTCCGACAGAAGGTTAGAGTGGCCTCTGTTATCAATCATCTGTGATTTTTAATAGAACATTCCATTATAGATTAATTGTTCTACTAAACATAACCTCAACATATTTCATTGATATTAACGATACATATTAAAATGCTGTAGCGAAACGTTTGTATTCAGCTTAGGCATATCGAGAATTTTCAACTGGTGTGTTACCACTGCACAAGAAGAGGATCTGGAAAGTTTATAAAACTTTTTATTATTTTTTTTACTGAACTAACAAGTTCAGTTACAACAGATATTGGAATTTTACTTATTTTTAAGAAATAAAAGTTATATTTATGTTTTTAAGTAAAATACGACTTTGTTGAATAAAAACTACTCACGCAGGTTCTGTAATGTCTATCTTTTAGTTGCCTACACTTCACTGTATACAATGAAATAGTGCAGGGCAGTATTTCAGGAGTTGTTTTATTTGTTACCTGACAAAAGACATAAACAATTGCTACTAAATTGTGTAGTGTATTTGGAATATTGAGGTATGTGTTAAAAATATTTTTAAGCAAAAGTTTTTTTAATCGTTGCGGGCTACAACCTCCAAAACCCACCCGTATATGCCTATGGTATTCAGTTATTAAATGGTAAATATAACGCCATTATCAATGATTTATTACTTATAATTATTTTATGTTTAGCAAAATGAATATGGATTTGAAAGGATGTGCTCACCTAATCCTGTTGGCTTTGACAATTTTGCCCTTCTCATCGGCTGTTTGGGGTTGGTAAGTAAAAGCAAACATTGTTTTTCGCTTAATGTACAGTAGAAAAATATTTTAGTTATTTTTTCTGAAAGAATATCTTATAAAATATTTCCATCTAAATATTGCTGATTGTTACAGTACTTATATTTCTATAGCTAATATTTTTAGAGACTTTAGGTAAAGCCGTCTCTTGGTAACGCCTCTTACTTGTAAACGATGCTATCGATCGCTATAAAATTTAACAAAAATGGTCTTTGTAGAGGCCAAAACCAAGGTAAAACATAGTAGTCGACGAACAAATTATTTAGGGTTAGTTAATGGATTAAAATTTAAGTGTCAATATTTTTTTTATGTACCCTAGTGTAGTGTGCCATTTTAAACTAAAACAAACAACTCAAAAAATTTATAATCATTGTTTGGGTCAAACAATTTTCAAGATTATTTGGTGTTATACATTTTTTTGTATTTATGAACAAAACTGTATTCAACGAAACTGCGTTTTTAAAATTCACCGACAATTTAAAAAGCTTTTTACGGTGTTTGGCATTTTACAGCGTGGTTAAGGTAAGTAGAATACAATTAAGAAATCATATTTATGTTTGGGCAAAAAACATGATTCAAAAATGGCGCTTATTTAGTAGCTATAAGCGGTACAGTCAGCTGATTCATTCTCGTTAGTATGTATTTGAAAAATGGCGCAAATGGACTCTCCGTTTGTATTTTACTGCGCTGCATTTGCTTAAAAATTTTATTTTAATTGAAATTTAAAATTTTATTTGTCGATCAACCTTTTACAAGGATATTTTCGAAAATAAAATAATTAGTAGTTTAACGCACAGTAGACCTCAGTTTTGATTAATTGCCAGGTCACCCTCCACGACAGCACTCTGACGCACTCGTAACCGTTTCCGCCAATTTTACCGGTAACCGTAATATTTAGAGGAAATGTTACTGGACTAACCTATTGGAAATTTTATGCTCTTTTCCCTGAAGCGGTCAAAATTAAGATAGATCTTGCCGTTCAGCCAGTATTATAGGGGGTAGTCATCGTTAACTGTAACCGGAAGTAAATTGGAAACGATTTTACAATACATCTTTTGGGTTTTATACAAAGTATCTTCTTACTTAATTACAAAACAATCAGTCAATGTGTTTGGCCAAACTGAGTACACTCGTTATCGTTAATCAAAGGCCGCCATCTTGAAAAATAAATGAATGGGAAAAAATTGCATACATACGTCGATTTATACAAGGTAATTTCGTGATAAATTTAAAACAATCGGTCAGTACGTTTGGTCAAAACACTGTACTTTTGTCATCGTTAAATCAAAGGCCGCCATATTGAAACGAATGTGAATGGGAAAAAATCTTACACATACATTGTTTGGCCGGTATGCAAGATAAATTCGTACCGAAGTTGAAAACAATAGCTAATGTGTTTGGCCAGAACTGCGTCACAAATAAACAAACATACAAATACACAAACCGAGTTGAAACAGAGACCTCTCTTCGTTAGGTCAATCAAGATATTATACTAAAACACGTTATTTCTTAAAAGTATTGTTTATGTAATAGTTATAAATTGAAACAATTTTCTGTATGTTTGAGACGGTCATATAGCGACATGTTTGTTAAATGTAACCACTCAAGACGTGTTGAGAGGACCTGTATATCTAGGTATTCCCTTAAGTGTAACGCTGCTTGGCAGGATACCAGCGTAGTGACTGAAGGGGAAGCTTCGTTCAAATTTAGTCCCAATGGGAACCATAACTCGCTTATCCGCTACGTCATTTGTACAAGATTACATTCTGCTTCCAAGTTTTTTCTCAATAATGGAAGTATTTCAGACAATTGGTGAACGCAAAAAATCGATTTAAGGTTCTTAAGGATTTATCCATGACAATAATACATTGGTACATCGTGCTACGACTGACTAATTTGCGCAGTTTGCTGTTTGCCTGCTCCATGGTTTTGAAATGTTTTATTCGATAGAAAATCAAAAGATACACAAAAAAAGGTATCTTAAAATTTGTAACTAAAAATTTACCGTCACTAATTTATTTCGTTAAAAAAGTTATAAACTTTCGCCATTTTGAAACAGTTTAATGTAGGAAGTTAATAATTGTTTTCCCAATCATCCCTCAATTAGGCAAATAAGCATGTTAAGTTTGAATTTTATTGACTCAACCGTTCTAGTGATATAAAATATTTTGTTGGAAAAAATGGTTATTGGTTTGAGAAACCATTTCGTTTATATTTAGAAAGTTGTTTAGCGAACACTCTGTATATGCCGATTTTTCATTTTTTTTCATATCGAAGTAAACATTTGGAGAAAATATTTGAAAGTGACAAAGTTTTTTGCAATGTTTATACACAATAAATTTCTTTCGAAACTGTGTGTGTGTGTGTGTGTGTGTGTGTGTGTGTGTGTGTGTGTGTGTGTGTGTGTGTGTGTGTGTGTGTGTGTGTGTGTGTGTGTGTGTGTGTGTGTGTGTAAGACATCTGATATAGCAAAATGATTTAAAACCTTATTTTTCCGATGATTTACTATTATCAATAAATAAATTGATTTTCATTTTAGAAATTATTTCGACCTAATTTTTAAGAATTTAATTTTTCGACTTAAAATGTTAATTTTGTAATTTTATAGTTTGTCCTTATGTTTTACTAATGTCAGTCTGTATTATAAAACTTTTATTTTTTTTTATCTGTTCGTGCTTAAAATAACATTTTTACCACTAAAGATCAAAGTTATAAAAGTGGAAGGGAAACGTACGTTACAGTTGAACATCGTACAATATGAAGTAAGTTTTTGCAATTTATAAAAAATGTATAAGTAATTGATTAAAAAAATGTATTATTTTTTTGCCCAAAAGGTGGTTGCGGTTTCGGATTTGTACTATATAATTAAAAAAGGTATTTATTTGCCCGACAATATTTGGCCTTTGGACCGTTATCAAAGTAAGGAACTGTTTGGTAAGTTTTGGGAAATGAAAGTATTTGTATAAATTAATTTTAAAGTTAAATGTAAAAGCAAGAGGACAAAATAATGTTTCAAATACTCGTTATGTTTTAAAAACAATGTTTAATTTACGAATATCAAAAATAGCTGTAAAATCAATATTGTTGGGACTAAATTTACTTAGTTTACCTTGTTGACCTTCCCAATGACCTTTTCTTTAACAGTTTTAAAATGGCGGTATTACAAATATTTAAAAACAAATCTTGCATTTTTTAAAATGAAAATCTAATTTTGAAATCGTAATAATAGTTCAATTTAGAATTATCCAATTCCATTGAAAATACAAAACCGAACGTAACGCACGTTAGTGACTAAACGAATTGGTTTATTTCAATGGAATTTTACATTTCAGTATGACCGCATTTCGTGAAATGTCTTAACGAAAATTTCTTTTTAATTTCAAGCTCTTTAATTTCTTTCTCCTCTCAACAACAATTGTTGTTGCATTTTCGTAAAGCTGAATAACAATTTCCAACAAATTTAAAATAATGTCAGGTTTTAAATATGGTAACTTATTAAAAAAATATACGCTGACGTCAATAATTAAATTATCAAATAATAAAAAGTTTAAAGAAAATCTGGTGAACCGATCTTGTGGAAACAGGCCAATTTTTTTTTTATCGATTGTTTTCGAACCAATTTTACTTTGTGTACTTTGATATTTAAAATAAACTTTTTTTAATTGCTTTAAATGTGTATGAAAACGTTTGTTTAACATATTGAATGCACAACATTTATTTGATTTGCAGTGTGCCCCTTGCTGGAGAGGGACATGAAGTTGATAATTACCTGTTTAAGTATTACGATGTACTTATTTCTGATTTTTGGAATCCATACGGTAGGGTCTATTTATTTGTATTTGTTGTTTTCTTTAAGTGTAAGCTAATTTTAAAAGTAAGTTTTGTTTAATTTTAAATTTTAAGTAAGTAAGCTATTTTAAATGCCTCAATTTTTTTGACGACCTTTGTACCCTTAAATAGACGTGTGTTCACCTTTTTGTGTAGTTCTCCTTGCGCATGAAATTTAAATTTCATATTATTTACAGTAATCTCAATAGTAAGTGTTATATATTTCAAAGAAGCTATTATTTAGTTCTATTTCAAATTTCGGGACAAAAATATATTCATGCAACATATTTTTAGCACTTTATACCGATTTTCAAAATGCAATTAAAGTGAATTCAAATATTAATATTTCTAAAATATTAACCATTACTTTCTATTTTAATATTTATTACCTCGTTGTTTCCAATTTAGACGTTTTTACAGGTCAAATTTTAAAATCAATTTTTGGGTTAATTTCTCACAATAGATTTTCCTGAAATTCTGTACACATGCGTGATCTAGGACGCAATCTTTACATAAAATTCCTTAAGGTCAAATTTGAAAACAATATTTTGAGAAGCTAGTGTGTCATACAAAGGGGATTGAAAGCTTATTTTAATGGTCTTCTCGAATTTATCGTAAAACTATATATTTTTCTTAATTAAGCGCTTAGGAAGGGTTACAAAAGGAGAAAGTTTTGTAACAGATGAATGTTAACATTCAGCTGTATTATATTTTTTATGGTGTTTGTTCATTTGTTTGTAGTATTTCTTTATTTAAATATTGTCTGAAGTTAAAATGTTTACTTTTTAAAATTATAACAATTATAAAAAATAATTATAATTATAAGTTATAAATAATTACATATTATAAAAAATAATTAATTTCTTTTAGTATTAACAAATTTGACCACTAGTTCAATATATTTATCAATTAATCACTTAATTAATTAATTATAACTGATAACAATTAATTCTTATATGGGATGAGTGTTATAGAATACTACACAAAAGTTGGAACCACTTAGCAATAGCCGAGGCACCTCATTTAAATCGTAACAGAGCGTTAATATTAATTCTTCTTTGCATATAAACTTACAAACTCGATGTTTAAATTTTGTTTTAAAAACATTACTTGACAAATCGGTTACAAATCAATTCAGTAATATTATTGAATATAAATTTTTTAAAAGTATTTTAATTTAGAAATATGCTTACGAAATTACGTTCAAAGAATGTTTAGAATTTAGTTTTATTTACGGATTGAAAATTTCCTTTTTAATATATGTAATAAATAGAAAAGTTTGATTTTAAAAACGTATTTTTATCGAGACTTGTTCAACATTTTTGACTCAAGTAGTGTTGAATTTGGTGTCCGTCCATTTCCTGATTTTGTTTAATTTCAAATTTGACACACACGACTTATAAATTTTCGTAATATAATAACATTTACAATCTTCTACTTTCCTGGTTATTTGGTTGTTATTGTTCTGAGGAGAGTTGTTTTCATT
Organism: Callitettix versicolor; assembly: GCA_022606455.1. Taxonomy (NCBI): domain Eukaryota; kingdom Metazoa; phylum Arthropoda; class Insecta; order Hemiptera; family Cercopidae; genus Callitettix; species Callitettix versicolor. Next base: position 35,041,557 of record CM040183.1, on the reverse strand, counting down.
TGATTTTGAAGGAATACCCGCTGTTTCTCGTACCTTGGATCATGGTAAAGACGTTCACCATACTGTTGCACTCGTTCTTTGTGTTCGTCCTTTTTTACAAACGTTCTGGCGCCGCTTTAAAGGAAGCAGTGGTCTTACGTAAGTATAAATATTTTTAATAAATCATTACATACATAAAACTTTACGGGACCTTCAAATTAATAAGACTTTAAGGTTACATTTTGAGGGGTCGTTAATATATATATATATGATTGAGTGTGTTCGAGTAATTTTAGTCGATTTGATTCAAGCTTTGTGCACTGAACAAGCATTCCGTATAAAAATGATTTCGTATTTTCGATGTAAATGAAATTTTGAAATGTTGGTTATGGTGATGAAATATGACTTAATAGAGTGTACGATAAAAAACAAATAGATGGCATTTTGCTTCCGTCGCGAAAACAAAACAGCTGTGTTCATCTGTTACTATTAAGTCACTTTATTTGTACTGTTGAAATATAGTTATGTGTTAACCGAAAATATATATTTGTCATAAATTGTTTATTAAAATTTGTTTTATAATTTTTTTTCCAGTAATGATGTGTTGCCATTGGGCCAATGTGGTTTGCCTCTTCCACCAACAAGTTCTAGGGTTGGATGGTTGATCGGCTGTATATAACGTAATATTTAAACTGATTTTATTATATATCATGATTGTTAAAATTATTGTAAAAATAAATTTAAAAAAAAACATAATAATTTTACTGAGTGAGCGAAGTAGGCTTCTGTTTCAACTCGACCATTCGGCACTTGGTTTGTGTGTCTGTTTCTTACGCAGTTTTAGTTAAACAGTTTGACCGATTGTTTTGAAATTTCGTACAAAGTTACTTTATACGAAGCCCGAACTGGGTGTATAACAATCTCGTTCCTTCCTTTTCAAGATGGCCGCCTCTGTTTTAACTATGACGAATGTATATGCTGGCTATTTCCAGTAATATTAGCCAAACGGCAAGACCTAACATAATTTTGACACTTTCGTGGAGAAAGAGCATGAAATTTCTAATAAAGCTGGCTCAGTAACATTTTTCTTAAATATTACTATTACCTGTGAAATATATTACGAGCCTGATAGAACACATTGCATGAAGCGGTGGCTAGGCAAGAATGTAATGCAATGTCTGATGTTTTTTGAACTATTAGTATAATTGAATAAAAGTAAGTGTGTGTGCGCGCGCGCCCGCCCGCACCCTTGATGTACTGTACATTCAAGTTTATTGTACGCAGGGATCCAAAATTTTTATCTAGAAGATCGGACAACACCTAAATGTCTGATTAAAAAATTTCTAATTAGATTTTTTAAAATTATATTTAAATATTTGGTTAAATACTAGACCTGTTTGAAGTAAACATTCACGGTGAACACTTGAATTTCACAGGCAACGCTGTGCGCATACTGCTGGTATGTAAAGTAAAATATAATGTATACAATTATATATACTTATATGTAATATAATACATTGTAATAAACAAATGGTACAAAAACACTAATCAAACTTTCTCACGATCAATTATTCCCCTATAAAAACCAAGTTAAAAAAGGAGAATAGTAAAAGTATTTTCACAAAATCTGTTCTTCACATTTTGACTAAATTTTAATTATAAATGAAAAAAATCATAATTTAAGTAAGTGTATTGAATTCCAAAGAATAAAAATAGAAATAAATTTCCATTTACAAAGTGTTTGTTTCACACAATTGGACATCATCTTCAAACAGAATTATATAAATGCATACATTTCGAAACTATAGAGTCAAACATTTATAGATTTATTTGCTTGCCACTTATTCTCTGGACAGTTTGAATTATGTTACACCCTGCATCCTGCACCCTATTGTGCACTCCCCAATGCGCATGTCCGTGCCAGAGCATAGCGACTGAGAAGCAAACAGGCTTCACACAGTACTAGTTATCCGCCAGGGTCCTTGCTGGCAAAAACGTGGTTAGTTTGAAGTGAGGCAGCAGGCAAGTGGTGTTTCTTTGATCTGTTGCTTTGAAAATATAAAAGAACGTTTTAAAATACATAGATATGTGTTCACTCAACGATACCAACAAGTTTTGCGGTACGTGATTAAAATATTTTGTAATTTAGTGAAATAAAAATTGCCGGTGAAAACAGGTTAACCTAATTTACAGTGAAAAGTATGAACGTACGGTTCCACACATGTCCACGATTAAGAATTATAAAATAAAATTAGGATTAAAATTGGTATTTGTTGGTTATTTTGTAAGTTATTTATTATAATCGAATTGTATTTCGTGTTTAAAATTTATTGTTCTGTCAATATTGTTTAAACAAAATTTTAGTAATGAAGGTATTGTCATTATAATAGTACAATCCAATTAAATTAAAAAACATTTTTATTTCTTAAAAGTTTTAGGTTCTTATTTTACGATCTACATAAATATGTACTGAAAATTACTTTTAAATTAAATCAATTTTTATATTTTCAAATGAATTTAACGGTGTTGAAATCAGGTTTTCAAAAAACGTTTTGGTTTTTTTAAAGATTCAAAATTGCTACCATTAAACTTTAAAATTACAAATCAAATACGAAAACGAACCCTGTACGCTGTTAAATTAATTTTCTTTGTTTCAATAGATTTTTTTAAATTTAAAACATTATGCAGATTTTAGCGCTGATTACGGTGGTGAAATGAGATTTCTAAACAAAGTGTAAGATTAAAATAGTTACGTTTTTAATATTTAAAATGGCCGCTATTTTGAAACTATTGAACGAGTTTTTCTGGATATAGAAGTTGTATAAGCTATTATCAAATTCGATTTTTAAGCCATGTTAGAATCGAAATTGTGGACGTGAATGTGCTAACAAAAAACATACAAAATTTTTAACGTCCTCTCAAAAAGTGTCTGGCGGTCATTACAAGGTTTGGGTTTTATCATGATGCCTTCGTCAGTACATAATTTATCGATGAAAATTCGCCTAAAATTTATATATTAATCGGGGAACAGGAGTCAAAAATGAAGTAAATAATATTATACTGTATTTATGTTTGATAATTTTAAGATTTAAAGGTATGTTTACAATCTAAGCAGAAGAAAACAAAATCCTAATTAAAAATTTATTGTAGATTAGTCAAATAAAGGATAAATTTAAATTTATAAATTAATAAAAAATAATATAAGTAATTATTTTGTAGGTATAATGAATACATAATTATATACACTTTTTATGTTGCTTTACAAATGACAATGTGAAAGTGCATTGAAAGAAAACAGTTTTTTCTTAAAACACTAATTTTTCTATTTAGTGGAACAAACAATGGAAAGTAACGCTTCCAAAAAAAGTTTATTTTAGAAATAATTTTAACATCTTTATTGGAGAATTATAAGCTTGAAATTATGATTAATTAAGAATGAAGAATAGTCAAAAATTAAAACTGTCTTCGAATTAATTTTCTTAATTTCAAATGACGTTGAATTTTTAAAAGCGTTTCAATGTTGACTGCAATGGTGGAACAAGCTCTTTTAAAATGCGTTACATAAAAAAGTTATATATTTTTTAAGATTTCAAATAGCCATTTTCAAAATGTTCACAACGTATTTTGCTGGGTAACAAACTTTTACTTGCTAACTACATGGATATATATATATATATACGCTTTAAACAAGTTGCAAAAAACTGCAGTACAATGCATTTGTATTGATTCCTAACAATAAATACATTTATTTCTACAGGCATTAACAATGAGAGTTGAACAACCCTTATGATTGCCAATGAAGGCAGCTTAGGTCTTGATCAGTCTGTGCTGCTTCTAACTAGATATTGATTTGTAAAACTTTCTTTCAACAAACGCAAAGTTTCACCCATCGCCAGCTTCAGTAATTTGTACGTGCAAGTAAAAGTTTCATAAGTATCGGTCCTTTTGTTCCTGTGTCTCAAATGGCCTTCAAAACCGGTTCGTTTTATTAAAATTGTAAATTATCAGTTTAGTTTTGTATTTACAGAATTTTTTTGTAATAAAAATTATTATACTGTAATTATATCAAATTAATAATAAAAGTATTTAAGAAAAAGAGAAACATCGAAAGTAGCTCCATAACCGTGTATTGCGAGATTGTTCAAACATACTTTCGCATTGTATATGTTTCGTACTGCATATGTACAGCATATGTTTCAGATGCTGTTTTTAAATGTATTGTAGAAGAAATAATTGTAACACGTTATGGAATGGAACACGTTTTTGTTATAATCTGTTACATTAAAATATGGAAATTCATCATATTAAGCTCTGATCTTGGCTTCTAGATCGTTTGAGGATCGTTACAATTTTGTTGAATATCTTTGTGAAACGTAAGTGCGTTTTAGCACCCTTTGGTCCGATTTAATCCAAAATTAGCGCAAAAATCAGCTTTGCTAACAGCTAGGACACGTTCGCTACACAGAAAAAATATTAAACAGCTTAAAAATGGCGGTAGTTTAACATATTAAAAAAACATAATTTAAAACTTTTTTTAAAAAATCGATTTCATTGTTGTAATTAGTGTAAAATAAGTATAAATTAGTATTTTAAATTTTTAAATCCAAATACAATTTCTAAAATGAAACTGTTTGCAGGTAACGATTTCTAATGTACGGTAATTTGAAAATTTAAAATGTTCGTATAAGCATATCTTAATGCTAATTATGGTTATGAATTCAAAAGTCAACGGGACAGCTATGTAGTATGATTTTCTGTTTGTTTTTAATAATGAAAACACCTGAAAGGTATCATTGCCTAAGTAAAATATCATTTTTTGAAAGACACTAAATTACCATTTATAGTAACAATTAATTTTAAGTACGTGATATTGAAACCTCAAAGAGTACGAAATTTAACATATTTAACTACGCGAAGGTTGGCAGGCTCTATTCTGAGAAACCCAGATGGAAGATAAGTGTTATTATTACAAAATTATCAAACATGGCAGATCTGCATCTTAAGTACATACCTTGAAGTGGAGAGAACGCTTACTGTATTCAGTTGAAAATGTAAAACCACATTAGGCTTTCTTTATCGGTCTACGTAGCCTACATACTTCTGTCGTGTAAAAGAAAATGAAAGCTTTCACATTTATTTAAAAATAAATTCTTTAAAAAACATGTTTTTCTTTAATTTATACGCTTTAAGGAAATACATTTATATATCAAAATATATCAGAAATTTCCAAAATGTATCTAAATACATCAAAGTAGTAATCAAATTTTATAGAAATATATATCGAACTATCTTGTTTATAAAAAATATCAAAATATACAATAATGTTTCGATATAACTATATGAATTTATTGAAGTATATCAAATGTATTGAAATATATAAGTAAGATCGGAGTACCTGTTATTAGTATAACAGTTTATATTGTCAACTCACTCATATAACTCTGCAAATTTGGAAACCATTGACCAGTTGGCCGTGTGTTAGTGAGTCAATCATGTAAAGAGAGTGTCGTAACTGAGAAGTTTATTTATTAATTAAATTAAATTAGAAAATAGAATAATGACGAAAAGTCTGTTATACATTCTTCTTTAAATTCTTTACTATTGGAATTAAAGTATATTTTGTTATTTTCACAATTGTGATAATACAGTATAGAATCAATTGTTCTCGAATATGTTAAAGATAACTCAATTCCACAAATGTGACTTTCAATTAATTGCATTTTTGGACAAATTGAACCAACGGTTTCCCTATTCACTACTTTAATTAATAGGCTTAGGTTTCCTTAGCTAGACTTAAAGTGAATCTTTTAAAGTTATTATTCTGTGCTTTCAGACAGGACTACAGAGCAGATTAAATAGGAGTGTGTTGTTCCATCATGCCTGCAGGCCGGGTGGCCGGGAAGGTCGGTTACAGCAATTACGTGAGAGACGGTAAGGATTGCAAATTTCAATTTCTTTAGACATTTACATCACATGAGAACTTCACGAAAATTCTATCTGTTTGTGTGTCCTATCAAAATCTTTAGAAATGACTTTAGGGTATTGCCTTTTAAATAATGCTTTACACTAGTCAATTTTTTAGCCGGTTAATTTTAAGCGGTTGTTTTGAATAAACAATGCATTTTTATTGAATAATTTTTGTGGAAATATATATTGTTCCCATCGCTTTATTCCACTCATAACGTCTGTTTGTGTCAAATATTAAAATTAATTTTTGAAATGCTTTTTCGTGATAGATTTTCGAGAAACTTTCCGTACTTATTCTTACTTCATTCAACGATTTAATATTTTTAGTGAATCTTTCAATTTGTCCGTAAGCTCCTTATTGAATGTCCTGGAATGTTAGACAGTAGATGGGGTAACTTAAGAATACCCGAAACACTTCGTTAACATTTTAACAAACCTTTAATGTTAGTTCTTGTTTTACGTTCGAACTCCATGGATAATCAATATGCCGACCTTTGATTTCTCCTTGTGTACATACCTGAAAGACAACACTCCTAACATAGTGTATCAACGTAAGTTTTCTCGACTGATTAATTCATATCCATCTGCTAAATTTATTTTCACAGATGGTTCTAAGATGAATAATAATGTTGGGTGCGCATTTTACTCACTGGACGAAACGTTTAAGTATGGATTACTCTCAATTTGTAGTGTCTTTACAGCCGAACTCTTCGTCATCTTAAAGGCTCTGAACACTATTGAATTCGATAGTTTGCATTACGTAGTTTGTTCTGATTAAAAAAGTGCCCTCCAGGCATTCCGGGATATGTATTCGGTAAACCCTCTGGTTTAAGAAATTCTGTGCTCTGTCCATAGACTTGAACTACGAGGTGCAAGAGTATCATTTATCTGGATTCCTGGTCACTGTGGAATATTAGGAAACACTGCAGCAGATAATGCGGCAAAGGAAGCAACTTTTCTGCCGCCATGCACTCAATGTATAATCTTGTCTGACTTTCTTTGTCACGTAAAACATTTAATTCTTCTACAGTAGGTAAATGAGTGGGCAGCTACAGGCAGTAACAAACTGAGAGTAATTAAAAATACTGTTCGTCCTTGGGGGTCGTCAATACGTGCAAGTCGTAGAGTAGAGGTGGTGATTACCCGCCTTCGTATTGGTCACTCCATGTTAACGCATAGATTTCTGGTGGAACGCGGGGACCCACCTGAATGCGAGTTCTGTAGGAAAACCATCACAATAAAACATATATTGCTCGATTGTGATGGTTTCCAAAATTTGCGTGCTATGTGTGGTCTGAGCAACTGTTTACAGACGGTGTTGGGAGATAGTGCCTCGGCCGTGGACCGGGTCCTAGACTTCCTTGATCTCTGAATTTTTTAAATAAAATTTAAATTATATATATATTTGTTATTGCTTGTTGTAGGGCTACTTTACAGCCTTTAAAAATTTGTTTATATTTGTTATTTTTTAATTTATTTTTAAGTTGTTTTTATTTTGTTAATTAGTTTTAGGAACGTTAATATTTCTTTTATTTATCTTGTTATTGTTGTATGGCCAATATACAGCCTACAATAACTTTGTGTGTATGTTGTTTTAAGATTTATATTATTGTTAACTAGTTTTAAGAAACTATTTATTTATAATTGTTATTGAATTTTGTATTGTTATTGTTTTGTTTGTTTTTTTTATAATGTCTTAAATTTTTATCTGACTTGTTTTTTTTTGTTTTGAAAAATTGTATTAAATAACTAATGTCTCGCTTCGGCGATGATAACCTTAAAGGTTTTTCGCCGGGAAAAAAAATTTACGTTCGAACTCAATGTCTACATTTGTTGTTTGAGAAACTTATTTTAGATAAAATGAAAATTCTTTGATTAAATTAAATTGTAAGTCAATTTTATAAATTTTCATAATATATCAACATATATTTTGAAAAGTTATGTTCTTTAAAATTTATGTATTTGTTATAATTGCAAATTTTACTTGTACTATATATTAGTAGCGTTGGATTTTTAAAAACGTTTTTACATCTACAATTGTGTCCACGATTTCTGACAGGGTTGTTGGACTACCAGTTATGTCAAATATGTTATATATATATATATATATATATATATATATATATATATATATATATATATATATATATAGCAACAGACTGAATGGTACTGCCTAGACAGAGATAACTAATTAGAAAAGTATATTTACAAATAAGATAAAATATCATTTAATAGCTCACTGTAATTTCTCCGAGAACGATAATTAGATTGCTATGAAAGTATAACGATTTTCACAAAGTTGCACTGCAAGAGGGTGGAAAATAAGGGTTAAACTAGTTTAGAAGACACTTTAATTTACTTCTTTATAAATTTTATTTGACTGAAAGGAAGTAATAAAAATATAAATTGGTGAGATATTAATTTTAATATGATTTTTTAAAGTGGGATTTTAAAAAGAAGTTTTAATCTATATAAAGACAAAATAAAGACTTAAACACTTTACACTCACACTTAGATTTAGGGAGGCGATAATAACCTCAATGTGTTTTTCGCCTTAAAAATAATATTTGTCACGGTTGCAGTAATTGCCTTTTGTACAAAAATTTTGTGTGTTATTTTAAGGCGAAAAGCACATTGAGGCTATTATCGCCTCCCTAAATGTAAGTGTGAGTGTAAAGTGTTAAAGTCGTAAGTGTAGTGTTGTAAGTGTGTGTGTGTTAGACTCGGGTACCGCGAGGGACGTCTAAATCCTCTCAATAGGTGCAGCTAGTCTGCATCCCTTCAAAAATTATAAAATAAGTTACGTTTACAATTATAAAATTACAATAAACTGCCAAAACGTTTACCGATTTCGATATAATCGATCTTCGTACTTGGCGGCGGCGTGCCATCCATGATGTCTCTCATTACGCACTGTTATGACCATGGTGTTCTTCCATGTTGTTATCCAGGCTAAGTGGTATTGGCAAGGTATTAATGCAGACATAAGATATTTAACTCGTTATTTGATTCAACCATACAATTCACTCTGAAACCGAACCATATCATTTAGAGGCCACTTACACTGTGAAGACCTATCCGTCCCTAAGTAATTAACATAAAATAAATTATAAATATAAATTCACATAAAACTTTAAGCTAAGAGATTACTTGATCAAAGCATATTTCAATATTGTGCATATTTATCAAATGTTTCCCTGATTGATATTAGGTACGACAGCTATCAAAACTGAAGAAGGCACACTGCCGCCACGTGCGTAGATTTTTGAGAGTTCGTTGAACTTTGTAAGAAGGTGATGGTGCTTACGGGAATTCAAAGACTTGGCGGGGAACGTTTTACCGCTTGGTGGTTTTTGTTTAGATTTAAATTTAATTTTACACTAAAATATGATTTTGTAATTAATTCTTCAACAAAAGTGATACGTTTTTGTTTACAGGTCAAAGTTTCTCCCGCCTTAACGAAGAAATAATATGGATCTCAATAGGAATGGGGATCACTATAGCCATTTTAATATCGATTGCCTTATGTTATCTTCTGCACGAACACTGTAAGAAGAAAAAAGATCCTTACACCAAATACGCGCGGGCATGACGAAGGCCTCTCGTCCTGGATTATCCTGCCAGGGAATACTACATTAACGTGTAGCCATCACGTCACGAGTACAGCTGTCATTTCAATTCAGTAATATCTATAAATTAATTAAATTAAAACAAATCAAACGAAACAGATGTGCCGTAATACAAATTTACTATAATTAAGGGAATACAATTTTCTCCAACATAATTTATTTTTATGTATCACAAAAAAAAGATAAAATTGTAAGAGAATTATTATAGTTGCTTCCACGTGCAGTGAAGCACGTTATTCTTTTTCATTTACTTCAAACCATTAAAGATTTAAAAAATGTGCATTACAAGTGAATGTTTTGTTATAAAAGGTTCTTGATTTCTTAATACCTATTAATCTATTATCACCTTGTTTAAAGTTGCGATTTTTAAAATTCTTTTTAAGTTGTGATATAAAATGGTTTTTAACAATAATTGACAAATATTTGTGATATACAATAACAAGAATTTGTGTTTGTGGAAGATTTAATAGGAGTCATTATTATGATCGAGAAAAAATATATTTCGGAATTTGGATTATATTGAAAATTGTATTTTTCGAATTTTACAATAATACATTATTATACATATTATTAGGATATAAATATTATAAAATTATTTTTACTTATCACCTATTATTGTAAAATATAATATTGTAACTTCAGTAATTTGGTAAAAAATAATTATTAGTAAAATAGGATTAATACTTATTAGCCTTAAATAGTCTTACAGGCTCTAAGAGCGTTAGTATAGATTTAGTAATATTAGAATAATGTATTAGTAAATTTCAGTATTTACTACTTTATAACCAAAACTTTACTATAATATATCGACATAGTAATTTATTGTGAAATGGAATAGATTTCCGTTTTAAGACCAAAATATGTAGCTTTAAATGTGAATAGCCTTAGACTGTAGTAGGCAGTGGTCCATTAATTATACATATTGTATCCAGGGTGTTCCTGTAATACGCGGGCATAATTTGAAAGTGTCTGTACAAGTTAAAAATAAGGAAAAACTTTCCTACAAACTTGAGTCCAGAAACGCTTCTTTATCAGCTATTCGTCATTTTGGTTTTTTAAACTAGATAATAATAATCTCTAGAACACCTTAACAGATTGAGTTCAAATTTTGCGTCCTATTTGTTAATGTGTAGACATAGTTAGAGACAACTATCAACGTGTTTGAATAGTACGTTTAAAAAATGAAGAAAACATTTTTAAAAAGATTACTCAAAACTGATTTTTTATAAAGATTGTAAAGACTGAATTTTTGGAATGTTATAACTATCAAAATAATCGAACAAAGAGGAACGGTAGAACAGTGTCCATTAGTGTACATTTCTGTGAGCTATACCACTAATGTTCCACTGTTAGTGATGTACTCTAATGGACACTGTTTTACTGTTCCTCCTTGTTTGATATATCTGATATTTACATTACTCGACAGAAAAAAAACTAACTAAAATATTTACTCTTGACGTTTTTTTACAAAAATTACTGTTTCTTTGAGTAATTTTCATTTAAAAATTTTAAGTGACCGCTATTTGAATATATTGGTTATTTGCATTCTAGGTTAATTACACTGATGAAAAAGTTGGAAAATTTCAACTCAATCAGTCGAGCCGTTTTAAACAAGTATAGCCTATTACTTAGTAAAAACAAACGTTTCCAGACAGACGTTTGCAGAAATGTTTTTCCGTATAATCACCTCTGACTTACATCCGCGCATAACAAAACACTCTGTATAGTTTTTCTCCAGGAAAACATTTAGCTGCGATATTGCTTCGCGAAGGCGCTGTTGTGATATTTTAACTAGCTATCTAACTTTAGTATTAGTTATAGTACTTACTCATTCCTAACTAGACCAACGGACTGTGTTTTATTCGTGAAATGTAAATACGTACAAAATTTTACTGCAGTGTGTTTAGAAGCAGATATTAAGGACACGAAAAGGAAAAATGGAACCTTGTAATAAACGCTCACAATATTCAGATAATAATATTATAATTAATTAATCATTAAGCAATGCATGATTAAGGAATGATCACTTTCCAGTAGTAAAAAGCCGTATTAAACCTACTTCTAAAAAAATAAGTGTATTGTTCTTTTAAACATAGTTAAAAATACAAAAAGTAAACTACTTTTCAGGAAAATGAAAACTAATTTATACTAATACTAAATTTCTTTAATTATATTGTACTTCTCGCTAACACAGCTACCATTCCCAGTGAGATACGAAACAGGAAGTAATAATTATAAAATTATTTTTTAATCTATGTTTTGTGGCAAAAGGGATTATCTTTTTTTTTGTATGTAATGCGACACTGTTTCCTGCATTTCGATTTAAATAATATAGTATGTTTTATAAACTAAGATTACAGTTTTTTTAAAGTAATGATACTATCTTCTTTTGAAATTGCTTTTACTTAAGTATAGTTTTCAAAAATTCTGAAAATAATTTATGAAACTTTTGTAAAATACAAAATTAATAATTTCATAATTCTTCACTTTTCTTCTTAAAATTACAATTATAAAATATTTTACTTACTATGACTTACAAAGGAAATCCTTTCATAACTTCGTAAACCTAATACCTGTTCATTAAATTTAATTAGGTTACTATAGATACCATTATTAGAAATTAGTTATTTATAATTTTGTTTTCACATCCGTTATAAAAGTATATCTTACGAAGTAAAAAAGATATTTGAAGGATGAATCGCTCATTTTAGGAACGATTTTTTTAAAGTGAAAACGTTTATGGTCGCGGTTGACAAAACATGAGTATAAACATTTGCTTTCGAGCCACGTTTTATTCCATAACGCATACCTCACAAATGTTCTTGTATATACGTAGAATTAAAGTGACTACTTCTAAACAGCTGATTTCGCACAACAGCTGTTGTTTCAATATCTCTTCAATTGAGGTTATGTTTATTGTTCTTATTAATTTTGAAAATGTAAATTTTCTTATGTTAAATTATTTAACGAATATGACCTATACCAATTTCTGAATGCCAGAATCACAAATGTTATATTTATTATTATACTTAATCTATTAAACCCTTTTCTGCATATATCTAATTTTTTATAAAAATAATTAAATCACAACAGTAAAAAAGTACTCAGGCATTACAAAAGAACTAATTACTTCTGTCGGCAGTCCCGCCACTGCCTACTTTTTGTATAGTGAAATTATTAGTAATTAATATCAGATATTAAATAAAAATAATAAACTTTACTTGAATTTTGTAATTTGTAAAAACATCAATTCAAATATTTTTTTACGTTAAATATTCAATGTTTTTTTTAACACAAGCATAAACGTTTTCACTTCTGTTGGTACTACTCAAAGTGTGGCACGTATTTTTTAAAATCCTTTCTTAGTGCTCCCCTGTATTACAAAACGAATGTATCATCAACATTTCAAAACTTTAGTTATTGTGGTTTTGGCCGTACAATGACTACAAATCAGTTAGGTCTACTTCTTTTATAGATAAAGAATAAGCAAAGTTAAGAAAACTTATTGAATTTGTTTAGTGAAATCCGTACAAAATTATTTAATTGAATATACATTTGCAGTTGTATATTGTAAATTTAAATTTATTTATTTTTTAAGTTAACTAATTATAAATTACTATTAATTAGAATTTTATGAACGTTCTCTCTTAAAACACCAATTCTGTAATGTTAAATAAACAAAAATTTGGTGAATTTACATTATTGTAATGATTTAGAAAGAGTAAATAAAATGTCAATATACTTCTACACTCATTCCGAATTTTTACTCATATTTATTTAGTGCTCGTTTATCTTATACTTACTATACTTATTTCTGTAATAAAATAATCGTTGTAAACAGCTGTTCCGCGGACGTGATGGAAGCAAATTTTCAAACATTAACAAATAGTTGTTTTTTATCTTATACATTTTTGAACTCTGTTTGCTGTCATAATCAGTGGAATATATAAATAAAAATGGTTAATTAAACTAGATTTTAACGCCTTTTAGGTTTTTTTAAAATTTTGAATGACCGCCATTTTGAAACGGTTAAAGTATTTCTCTAATCGTCGCTAATTTTGCAAAATCTTCTCTGCTTGAACAAAACTGATTTTTATGCCAAATTTGAATCAAATAGGATCAAAATTGAAAACTAATTTCTAAGAAACACGTACGCGCACGCACGCACAGCATACGCAACAAATACATATTTATTAAAAAAAAAATATAGCTATCAGATCGTAATTATATTCAAGGTACCGGGCATAGATCACACATTGATGGTCGCTCTAATAGTTCATTTTCCAATGGAAGTTAGCTGACAATAGGCTATATTGATTAACCATTAACAGTGAACGAGAAGGTCTCTACAATGTGCCAGGCTCGTTAAATAAAATTTGAACATTATTATCGATGGAGCTACAAAGTGTGTTAATAATTAAAAATAACTGTTACAAAAAGATTGCACAAATTTTATGACATTCAATTATTTCTCCAGAAAAACATTTTGTTTGTTGGCAACGAGAACGAATCGACTTCGCTTAAAATGGGATCGTGTTACACGTTTTTTTTATAAATCACGAACTTCGCTTAAAATGGGATCGTGTTACACGTTTTTTTTATAAATCACGAACTTCGCTTAAAATGGGATCGTGTTACACGTTTTTTTTATAAATCACGAACTTCGCTTAAAATGGGATCGTGTTACACGTTTTTTTTATAAATCACGAACTTCGCTTAAAATGGGATCGTGTTACACGTTTTTTTTATAAATCACGAACTTCGCTTAAAATGGGATCGTGTTACACGTTTTTTTTATAAATCACGAACTTCGCTTAAAATGGGATCGTGTTACACGTTTTTTTTATAAATCACGAACTTCGCTTAAAATGGGATCGTGTTACACGTTTTTTTAATAAATCACGAACTTCGCTTAAAATGGGATCGTGTTACACGTTTTTTTTATAAATCACGAATCACTTGTCTACTCTTTACATCCCAAGTGCTCGTTAAATTTGAAATAAAAAGAAGTTTACAGTTTGTGAGTAAACAAGAAAAAAACAAAGACGCTTTAATTTTAATTTTCATTGGGAAAAAGCTATTTGAGCGGACATTATGGTGATACACAGACCTGGAACCTTGAAAAAACACCGATACAGATCTTCAGATCAATTTCTGAGGGGACCGTTAAAATTCGTTGAACAGTTTCAAAATGGCGGATATTTAAAATCTTTAAAAATCCGTAACAATTTAGTTTTAATTATTTTTTAAAACGTTATTTCCTCATCGTAATCAGCATTAAAAATTGAATCCATGTGCATTTCAAGTTTTCAAAAATCGTTTAAATTAAAAAATTCAATTTACGGTGGTCAGGGTTCATTTTAGTATTTTTAATGCAATTTAAAAGTTTAAAATGCTAATGTATGCAGATTTGTTTGTTGATTTCAATGGTAAAATAATCAGAGTTTTAAAAAGTGGGTAAAATAAAAAAAAATACTTTTAGAAATTTTATTTTTGTATAGGGAAAAAATACACGACGTTTACAGAGTAATTCAACTCTTGTTCTCAATAGTTCCATTCGAAATTTTATATACATAACAATTACTTAACAATTTTAAATAAGTTCAAAAAATAAGACATAATATCTACGAGATATTATCCGCATTTATTTATGTTTTGTTTGCTAAGTTTATGTTTTAAATTAGATACATGACAGAGAGTTGATCCACACTTTCGAAACGTCCAGTATTGTTTCTATATACACAAGTGATGACAAATGTCCGAACACACAGTAAAACTAACAATTTATCGTTGATTTTATATTTACAAGTAATAATGGCACAGTTAAGTAAGTCACGATTTAAAAAGTAATCAATTTAAAACAATTTAGTCTGAAGAAATGTTTAATCTTGAATAATTTAGCCCGTTACTATTCAGCTCACATAGCTAGTTGGCGCGCACTTTTGTAGAATACGGCGAAATGAAAAATTCCGCGAATATCAACGCGCATCTCTGACAATTGTTTTACCGTGCCCCAGAAAGGCTATCTTGCAGAAACAATGCATTGATTTTAAATATAGACGACACAGCCTTACATTGCGTGTTCTTTCTTCGCCCAGAACACTGTAATCACGCAGCTGCTACGCTGACGTGATGGCAGCGAATTTACAAAAATACTTTTTCCTTTCTCGAAACTCCGATTTTATCATCTTAATCAGCATACAAATCTGTTTATTTAACTGCTCATTAAAACGTTATGAATTTTGAAATTTTAAGGTGCCGCCATTTGGAAACTGTTGAATGAATTTGCTGGTTAATGTTCTTGTCCAAGCTATTATTACCGAAATCGGACTAAAATTGTGAAACATGATCATGCTAATACACACACACACACACATATATTAATATTTACACATACTCTTCTTTATATAAATTTTACATATATATATATATATATATATATATATATATATATATATATGTATGTATATATGTGTGTGTGTGTGTGTGTGTGTGTGTGTGTGTGTGTGTGTGTGTGTGTGTGTGTGTGTGTGTGTGTGTGTGTGTGTGTGTGTGTGTATTTGTGTTAGCCACTCGAATTACTAATTTTCCTATGGAAATTCGCAGTAGTGGTAATGGAGTGCGCGCGTCGCTTGAAACCGATTTTGATGAAATTTGTTCAAGGTACGGAAAATGCAAGCTGAATTACAACAAAATCGATAATTTATTGTAATCCCGACGGCGGTCAGGGTTTGATTTTGGTTTACCGATTCACTTTAGAATCGTAATTTTATTACATATCAAATTGTTTAAGAAAATTTTCGTTACTAGATTAAATATCGATCTATTGTTAATAGAAAGAGAGAGAGAGAGAGAGAGAGAGAGAGAGAGAGAGAGAGAGAGAGAGAGAGAGAGAGAGAGAGAGAGAGAGAGGGAGGGAGAACTGAGAGAATAAGTGTGAATGAGAGCGAAAGAGAGGAGAGAAAAAGAGAAAGAGAAAGAGAAAGAAAGAAACATTTTTTTCCGAAGACCTTAATGACGTTCTCAGAAGAAACGTAAAAACCCATCAAAACATAAAAGATTGATATTTGCACTACCACAGTACTTTCTCTATACTTCGGATAGTGGGAAAATAAAATTCAGAATTATTTAGAAATTTAGGAAAGCTTTGACGTTTGCGACATTTTAAAATGTTGATTAAAAAATCGTAAGAACCATAGAGATCCTTTAAAATGCTAAGAAGTAATGGCTGCAACAGTGCAATTTGACACTAATTGGATTCAGAAATTCCAATAAAAGTAAGCCAATAAATTTCTACGCTCAACAAATGGATTCGAATTCTTCTCGGCATTACCATATTCTATATTAAAGTGGAATAACCATTAGTTGTCGCAACAAACATCCATTTCCACCAGTGTTGCTATTTATACGATAACATGACTGGTGAATATCTAGTATTCCATCATATGTTCACGTCATTTATGATAAATCACGCCATTATGTTGCTAGCTCAATGCTTATCATTTAGTCATTGCAAACGTTAAATTGAACTATAGTGATTATCTTTTTACCAGCTTTTAAAATAGTGCAAAAACATTATACACTTTTTTTAACAAATCTTCTCGCTGACATGATGGAAGTGAACTTCCAAAATACATTTTTTTACCTTAGCTTTTTCCAAAATTCTAGTTTAATCGTCACAACCAGCATTAAAATTTTCATTTTAAACTTTCAAATTACATTGAAAATACGAGAATTAACGTGTAATTTCATTTCCTTGAGTTCAACGGTTTTTGAAAATGTAAAACGCTAATTTATTCAATGAAAAAAAATTTTTAACAAATTTAAGACACTAAAGTTATAAATTTTCAAAGATTTGAAATTATCATCATTCTGACATTATCGAACGGATTATATTGGGTAACGAGCTTGACAAAACTATTAACAAAATCGATTTTCGTGTCACGTTTGAATCAAATCTGACTAAAATTGCAAAACTTACGATTACATTTAGGCAAAATTAATTTAAATTTTTGAAGCTAATTATAAAAGTATATTATTTCTGAAAAAATTGTAAAAACGTTCTCGGTATATTTACATCTTTGCTAAATTTTAGTAGTTTCTCTTCTGAAAGAAATTTTACGATATTTATGCTATGAAAACTAAAATGGGTTTAAAAGCGACAAGCACTGTATGTAAATACCCATACTGCATATATATAATATACAATCCAGGCATTTTACAACAACTACTGGAAGATTATACCTCATTCAGTGATTCATACAGAGCAATTATTACAAAGTTATCAGAAAAAACCCTTTGTAATTTTGATCCCTCTTGGATTTCAACGTAGCACAAACATCAAATTTAAAAAGCTTGGACAAGTTCGTTACCCAGCGAAATCCGTCTGACAGTTTCAAAACGTCGGCCATTTCGAATCTAAAACAAAAATTAAACTTGTTTATCTTACACTTTCTCCATTAATCAGTTTAAAATGTGCATTAATTAGCATTTATATCTTTAAAATTCAATTGAAAAACAGAAGTGATGTTGGTCAGGGTTCATCTTATTACGTTCAATATTACCTTGTAAGTTGAAAAGCTTTTAAGATTTCATTTGAAATAATATACACAAATAATTCTTTCAGCAACATTATGGAAAGTCCTAATATTCTGTTCTTACTATTTATTTTTTTTTGACGTCCGACTATTAGGCACACTTGGGCTAATGCAGACGATGGGATGATTTATAGCGTATGAAAATGCCAAGCCCTGTCTGGGAATCGAACCCGGGTCCTAGGGGCGAAGCCCAATACGCTATCAACTAGGCCACCGGGACGGCCCACCTGTTCTTACTAAAGAAGAAATTTTTAACGCTACTGCAAAAGCGATATTACGCTACTGGACACAGATATGGAGATACAAAAATACGAAAAAATGGAAGAAGGAGGAGGAGGAGGAGAACCACTAGGAGAAGGAGAAGAAGAAGGAAAAGGAGAAGAAGAAGAAGAAGAAGAAGGAGAAGAAGAAGAAGGAGAAGAAGAAGAAGAAGAAGAAGAAGAAGAAGAAGAAGAAGAACAACAACAACAACAACAACAAGGAGAAGAAGAAAAAGAAGGAGAAGGAGAAGAAGAATGAGAAACAGAAGGAGAAGAAGAAGAAGGAGAAGAAGAAGAAGAAGAAAAAGAAGAAGAAGCTGGTGTACATTTTATATGAGTTTCTCAGGTTTTAAAAGATATAGACTAAGAATGACTTATTTTTAAAAAAGCGAACTTATTTTGTCAGAAATTATAGATTTTTTACACGGCGGGGACTGGATTTCACTGAGCAAGTAATACAAGGCAGTATAGTGTTCGATAAATTGATGAACTTAAATATTAATTTTATTTTGATTATTATTCCTTTTGTTAAATTTTGTATTAAAAAAAGTCGGCAACTCCTCGGAAAGTCTTTTAGTCATGACAATGTGTGTATAGTTTTATTTTATAGTTTTTTATGTGGTTAGGAATGTTTCTTGTATAATTTTTACCAAATAAAGTACTATAATCACTGTTATAATATTATTATTACATTCATATTTACATATAATGTTTTTATAAATTTAACGATCCCGTAAAAATTATCTAAAACTCAGAATCCCTTTTTGAAATGGAAAATCATTCAGATATAGGTTAGTTTGAATACATAATACAATAATGTAAATACACAATTTCGTTACAATGTTATAACGTAATACATTGAACAAATAATTTATTATTACGTATTACTGAATTGTCTCGATAATGTTTTATTCTTTTAAACGAGACGCTCTGCTAAAGTTGTACTGGATTAGAATTGTGTCCAATAAATTTTAGCATACGATTTACCGCTAAAAATAAAAATATTTGTAACGTTTTTATTTGACCGTTTGACTTATAACATTTATTTTGCATGCACATACTGGAGGTACGGTAAAGTTTAGAACAATTTATGTTAGCGGAACGTCGTAATTCTTGGCAAAGCGGCAAGACAAACTGGAGTGTCGCCGGGCCGTCGGCGGGGAACAATAGACTCTGGGAATATTTTGGAATTTAATACTGGCTGACCTACTGTAATAGTGGCTTTAATAGAGTTTATTAGAAAAAAAGCTATATTATCGCAGTACGCAACTGTCCCACTGGCGTGATATAAGCGAATACTAAAAATATTTTTTTATGTTACAATTACTTTTTCAACGGAAATTCGGTAATAATTGAGGTTATTTTGAAGTGAATAAAACTAATATTGCAAGTTAAATTCATATTGTAATTACCTTTAACAAATTTAAAATTTCGATGTATATTTGCACATTTTAATTAACTTTGTAGACTAACTTACCTTTTTAAACAAAACTTTTTCTAAGTTTAAGAAGAAATTCTTTTATTTGAACTATTATAATTTTCATGACTTCAAAACAAACTTTTACCAAAATGGAAAACAGAGTTTTATTTTTCGCTGTTATACTTTTTATTACTTAAAGTTTTATAATAATTTCGAAAGTCTTTGAAACAAGTCCACAACAATTTTGTTTCATCGCCAGAAATTGTGCAAACAATATAGGCTACTACGTTTTAGTTTTTAATTAAGAATTAATCATTTTTACATTAAAAAAAAGAAATGTTTACTTTTTCCTTTATTTAATTGTTTTTTTACTTTTGCTTTACATATTAAGTTTCATTTGTTTCTGTTTCATATACGGTTTTTCTTTCAGTTTATTATTGTTTGTATATTGTGTATATACAACATACATGTATATCGTACACACACAATGTATTTTGTATATCGTTTTCTTTTTCTTTATTAAATGTATCCATTCGTTTTTGTTAAATGTATAATTTCTTTTAATTTTGATTTATACTTTTAAAGTATCATTTTTAATTTTTTTTACTTTACATATTGCATTGTTTTCAGTTTATTTTTGTTTTATATATTACTTTATTTTGATTTTTCTTTACACATTGTTACATCGTTTATTTTACTTTTGTTTTATATATCGCACCTGTTTTTGCTATTTTTACATACGATATTGTTTTAAATTATTTTTGAAGTGAAAACTTCTTTTAGGCGCGTTTAGCACTTTTTGGGTGGGTAAAAAGCGTCACGCTAAATCTGTATACGGTGGGTCATCAATTCAATACAGCTGCGAGCTACGGCACCCCTTGAGTACAGTACATGTGTAATATTTGTACGAGTATATATGTGAACTATGATCATGTGTTTTATTATTAAGTAATGTGTACAAAAAAAGTGTGTAAATAAAAAATATTACTTAATAATGAATTTTAAGTAAATATTCGAATCATGAATTAAAATATATATTAATTCGGTTTCATTTATTTCAGTTTTCACTTCTGTCGGCCAGTCCCGCGACTATCGTTTTTTTGTTTTTATATTGTGTTCGTTTTGTTACAACATTTAATTTTATTACGACGCTCAGCTTTGTACAACAAATTTATTCACTCTGTGTACCAAACCTACTTTGTTTCACAAAGAGCCGGTCTACTTTGTAGATATTTCGCCAGATCTAACTTTTATTAATGATACGCCTTTATACCGCTGTCAACGTTTACAAAAGTTGCTACTGTAGATAAATATTTGCGATTTTTTGCAGACGAAAATATGGCTCCAACAACTCTGGCAATAAATCTTACCGACAAAAAAGGGTAAAAGGGTACATGCGTTGAACATCGCTGTAAAGAATACGGGCAAAGCGCCAAGAGACATTTGCATAAGAAGGAAGAGTGAAAACAATTTGGAGATCATTTGTGAACTTTCCATTTAATCGTTTGTATTTTATATCCAACAATTAGACATTAATTATAACATATTTATGTTATTAAATGCGCTTTTTATACATTTTAATTGTCTTTCTCTCCATAATGCATTGCAAATTTTGTAATATTAAAAAATCAATTTATAAATATTCATCTGTTCGTTAAATAATGATTTTTTTTTAAATATTGATCTACGTGTACTTTTTTACGTTGTGTAAATTATAATACCGGATTAAATGTAATCGTCTCTTCTAAATGTTCTAGTTTGTCTTGGACGTTTTAACGGTCAAATTCATTGTGTAAAAATAATAATAAAGTTTATGCTTGTACAGACGCTCATAACACTTTTTATAGAACCGACAAAAATGACAGATAATCCTGTAGTTTTTCAAAATCAGTTTATAAAATTTTTCTTAATTTTTAATTATATGTGTAATTACATAACTCAAGTAGGTGAAGCATCTTTGGAAAAAATGCAGTTCTAGAATGCACCGGAAATACCAAAAACTGAATCCTGAACGCTTTTGTATTTTTTGATTCCCTTTCGTATATTCAATATACCAAATTTATATATAGGCCTATATATAAGTTTGGCATAATGATTTTCGTTATTCGAATGAGATCGAAATAACTGAATGTAACGAAATTCCTGCAATGTTTTGCACAAATACTTTCACATTGCAAATTTTAATAATTTAAAATGATTTTTTTCATTAGTTATGTATTTAAATAAACATTTATACGCAAATATTCAAATGATACTGATTATTAACTTTATATTTTGTTAAAAATCGTTAGTTTCTATTGTTAAGTAAAACTTTTCAGTCATAGTTATTTCATTGTACTATAAAAGTTGGCAATTAAATATTTAAAACTTAAAATTTCCACCGAGCTAAAGTCTGTCATAAAGAAATCTACTTTACTATCTTACTTACAAATCTACTATCTTACTTTAATTTTTATCTGGTGAATTTTAATTTGTCCTAAGAAACTTCAGAAGGTCTTTTATCCTGATAACAATGACTAACAAGTTCAAAACAGCTGAATTTAATTTTCTTTTAAACGTTTCTTCAGTTATAAGATAAAACATGGATAACGGATAGCAATGCTTCAGTTCAAATTTTTACTTTCATTACATAATTTATTGAAGCACGACATCATCATGGTAAGACCCAAACTCGAGACCTTGTAATGAGTGTCGATCCTAGGCTATAGATCATTTTTCTTGATGGTGTGCGTGCGTGCGTGCGTGCGTGTGTGTGTGTGTCTGTGTCTGTGTATTAAGGAGTTTTAAATTAAAATACAAAGATGTACCCCTATAAAAATACAAAACAAATAAACAAAAATCAATGAGTAGACAAGGAGTGTTGAAATGAATACAGTTTTGAGATTCCGTTGAAACGCTACTTACTTCTAAATTTGTTATTCCATTTTCTCTCAGTTTTTGCTTTTCTTATTAATGTGTACATATTTCAGAAACACTGATACGATTTTTTTATACGTCTCTTCATTAAGTCCGTCTCTTAAACAATTCCCTGCATCACTTAAACTTTCTTTATGTCTCTTTTTCGAACTATTATTCATTTGTTTAACTTTCTAAAATCGATAAAAACCCTCTTCACAATGTGAAAGTATCTTTTATAACCTAAAAGTTACAGAGAAACTTGCTACGTAACACTGTTTAAATATTTATTACGTCATATCTGTAATATAAAAATTTAACAATTTATAATTTCTATTATTATTAACAAAATATTAATATTCCACTTATTTTATTTATTTTTAACGTTTTAAACTTCTAATCCTACCATTACTTTAGTTAATATTTATTCCATTCCAGCCTTTCAGTATTCAAACTAAGTAGTCTATCTATGATCATGTCGCTTGATTTTGTAATAGGCTACATATTATTGTCACTCACTAACTGACATCTCAGTGATAACCAGCTGTTTCATGAATTATACAATGCCGTTACTCTCAATTCGATTTCAATGAATCACAAAATTTGCCGTATTGAGAGTAAAGAAGTTGAAAAAAATCTGATATTTACAGTTTTTTTATTTTAAACGACAGTTAAAAAAAGTTTAGAGATGTAGGCAAGAATTAGTGTATTATATAGTACCTAATGTCATCGTAATCATTTAGTTAATTTTGGTTGTTCAAGCGAAGACCACTTTTTTACATCTCAGGGACCTGAAAACGGATATACGAAAATTTCAAAATAAATATCTTCACCACCACCATAACTTTTATGTTCTGTTTTATGAGAAAATAAAACATGTTATTCTATGAAAACATAAATAATTTATTATGTTTTCATAAAAAAACAGTCAAAATTTTGCATTAATAAGCTAAAAAAAATATGGTTTAGATTACATAACACTCTGAAATGAATTTGGTTCTTCTATTGTAGAAATAGTAAGCTATATTCTTACGAATGTATAAAGTTGCTCTTTGTTTAAAGTTGCTTAAAGCGCTCTATAACACGCTGCACTATACTCTTGATTAAAAACACACAAATATACAAAGAATATTGTGGCATAATGTAGACGTACAAAAAGCGCAATCTTTATTACAGAATGAAAACAAACTACGTAGGCTATAAACAAAAGTATAAAATATTAAAAAATCATTTATTTCATCGCGGCGCTTGAAGGAGGTATGAGTAGGCTTATGGTAAAGGGGCTGTTTTACATCTCGCATAATACATTATGTTAATGGCACAAGAGTCTAAGTAAGACTGAGCTTTTTCCTTCCACTAACAGTAAGCTGAAAACCTGTTAGATGAATCGAAATCAAGCGCACGATAAAACAAACAAGTGGTTTCCGTTTTTTATAAAAGCAAACGATTTTTGTTATTTTCACAAACAACCTTTCGAATCTAAACGCGAATAAATTAAAACTTTGTTATTTTAGTGATAATAAATAATTTCGGTATAAAAACAGTTATAAAGACAAACTGTCACGATAACATGATGAAAGCGAATTTCCAAAAAGTAAACGAATCAAAGTTATTTATCGTTTTGAAATGATTTTTTTGCGATAAGAAGCGGTTAATTACTCCTTAAAATTATCATTTTACATATTTCTTTGAAAATACAATGACATCTTTTCGCCGTTCTATATTTTCAAAATTGTAAAATTTAGAAGAGTTATGGTTTTTCTTCAGTTTTAAAATGACAGCAATTTCGAAATGATTGTACGAAAGTCGTTGGGGTAATGGCACTTGTACATGCTGTTACCAGACTCGATTTTCTTACCAAGTTTGAATCAAATCGGATCAATTGCAAACGTGAGCGTGATAAAACACACCAACACCCCCCCACGCACATACACACACCCATCCACACACACACACACACACACACACACACACACACACACACACACACACACACATCTAGAGGTCAGGACCGGTATTCTTTTCGAGGCCCCTGGTCTGTGTATTACCATGACGGACACTCAAATAACTCATTTTCCAAAAGAAGTTTGCTAAAAATTAAATATAGACCTTTTAAAAAAATTTAAATTTAATAAAAATAAATTATTTCAAATGTTATTTTACGTTAATTCCAATTCCAATTTCTACATTTTAAGGTAACATTCCTTCATATTTTAAAATTGTATAACAATTCCTCCGAGTTTATTCGTAAGTTAAACCGAGCTTTAAGTAAGTTTGTATTAAATATTTTTCAAGTTTGTATTTCATAATATATAAATAAGAAAACGTTTAAAATCTGAATACACTGGCAAATTTCTATTGGATCGGACATCTTGACAAGACAAGTTACTTTGAATGACATCTGGAACTCGTTTTAAGAGTGTTGTTCTGGATCAAAATTTTAAATATACAGTTGTATGTGTGTGTGTGTGTGTGTGTGTGTGTGTGTGTGTGTGTGTGTGTGTGTGTGTGTGTGTGTGTGTGTGTGTGTGTGTGTGTATGTGTGTATGTGTGTGTGTGTGTATGTGTGTGTGTGCGCGCGTGTGTGTGTGGGTGTGGGTGGGAGGGTGGTATGGATGTGTGTGTGTGTGGTGTGGATGGGTGTGTGTGTATGTGTGTGTGGGGTGTGTGTATGTATATATGTGTATGTGTATGTGTATGTATGTATGTGTGTGTATGTGCGCGTGTGTGTGTGGGTGTGGGTGGGAGGGTGGTATGGATGTGTGTGTGTGTGTGTGTGTGTGTGTGTGTGTGTGTGTGTATGTGTGTGTGTGTGTGTGTGTGTGTGTGGTGTGGTGTGTGTGTGTGTGTGTGTGTGTGTGTGTGTGTGTGTGTGTGTGTGTGTGTGTGTGTGTGTGTGTGTGTGTGTGTGTGTATGTGGGTGGGTGGGTGGGTGGTATGGATGGGTGTGTGTGTCTGTGTGGTGTAGATGGGTGTGTGTGTATGTGTGTGGGTATGTGTGTATGTGTGTGTGGGCGTGTGTGTTTTGTCACGCTCACGTTCACAAGTTTAGTCCGATTTGATTCAATCTTGGTACAAAAATCGAGTCTGCAAATACCTTTAATGCCTTGAATAAACTGGTTAACGAATCACGAAGTTCATTCTGTTCGAAACAGTCAAAATAGCGGCGTTTTAAGATCATTTAAATTTCATAAATTTATGTTTTAAATTATTTAGAAAATCTGTTTTCCCAATCGTAATCAGCGTTAAAAACTGCACGAGCACATTTGATTTTTCAAAATTCATCGAAACTAAGAAATTTTATTTGCCGGCGGTCAGGGTTCATTTCATTCAATTTCTATGTAAATTCGCGATTCCAAATTACATTGAAGAAGAATTATTTTTTGTAGTTTCAATGGGATTAAAAAAAATTAAATTAAACACTTTCAACGATTGGTAAAAAGCGATTTAGGGGGGTTCAAGATTGGCACTCATTTTAAGGTCTCACGTTCGGGTCTTACCATGATAACCGTTCCAAAAACATATTTTACAAGGAAACGTTTGTGTTAAAGTCTTATAATAATTTTTGTAAATCAGTATTTAACTGATAAATCGCACACACATACACACACACACACATATATATATATATATATATATATATATATACCTTATTTTTTTAAAAAAGACATGGTTGCACAATTTTACACGCTCGCTGGCTGCTGTCAACTGAAAGTTGATCAGACCGGAACTAGAAGGAAGATTACTTCCTGACCTACATACGCTGAAATATAGTTTGTCTGACTAATCGTGTAAAATTCAATACTTCCGTTTTTTAAAATTTCAAAGAATTACTTAAAACAGGGTAAAAAAGAAATATCATTTAAATAAGCTCTTAAATAAGATTTGTTTGAATGAACAATACAGCGCATATTTACAAACACAACGTTTGGCACAAAAATCAACTTTAGTAACAGATCTGAATATTGTACTCACCTCTTTCATCAGTTGCAAAATGGCAGTCCAGTGTTAAGAATTCATAACTCTTTTTTTATGTTTTTAAATATTATAATTTCACCATCATAATCAGTGTTAAAATATGAAAAAATTTGCATTTTCATTGTTAATGACTAGAAAGAAAAATTGTGTGGTATTGTTCTTTTAGGAAATCCGCTACCATGTTAGCGAAACAGCTGCGTGAGTGATTATTTAAAAAGTATAATTTTAATCACAGGCAAAAAGTTCCAAAGTGCGAAATTAAAACGCTTTAAAAACTGTACAAGTAAACGTGTTCTGTATTAGTGTAGTTAAAGTATGAAATTAATTGAGAGTAAATTAGCAGTCTCATTTACGTGTTAATTGTTTGCAATCAAATATTTTTGTTTTAAAAGGTTAAAATCTTAAGTGTATGTCAATTGGAGAAAACGTTGCATTTGGATTTTCATACATTACACTCTTAATAAATCAAACCCTATCTAAACTTGTTCGAATACATTTTGAATGGATTTCTCCAGCCTTACGGATGACAACCGGCCCACGTTTCTACAAAGCTTTTCACAACCCCCATAAAACATTCCTTTATATATTTATATGTTTAAGTAACTTTGAAAGTTCTCCATTAAAAGTCAATAAACAAAATAAATTATTTATATTGTGCAACTAGTTTTTACACAACATTTCCCTTGAAACCGTGTTTAAATATTTTGGTCAGACTGCGAAATTTACATTGGAAAAAGTAAAAATAATAATATCAAACTTTTAAGTTTAATGTTCTTATCTTACTTTTTTTAGTGATAATCACCATCAGTTGAAATGATCTAATTTTGAAATTCTCCGTCGGAGGCAGCTGAAGTGAGCGGCTGATAGGAATAGCACTAAGCGGCCCCACTGTACCTCTAGCTCATACCTACTACTCATCTACTCAAGACACACGCGCGCGCACGCACGCACGCTTCTGTGTGTGCCACCACTCTCACTTTCGCAATTTTGATCTGCTTTAATTCAAACTTGACACAAAAAAGGTTTCGATAATAGTTTGGGCAAGTTCGCTACCCAGCGAACAGTTTAAAAATGGATTCTATTTCAAATTTTGAAATTCGTAAATTTGTTGTCCTGAACTGTTTTGAAAACTGAACTCACCATCGTAATCAGCATTAAAAACTGAATAAATTTAGTTGTTTTATTTACGAAATTGAAGTTATTGAAGCGGTCAGTGTTCGTTTTCGTAGGCCGCCTCGGTGGCCTAGTGGATAGCGTAATAAGCTTTCACCCCGAGGACCCGGGTTCGATTCCCTGCCAGGGCTTGGCATTTTCATACGCTATAAATCATCCCATCGTCTGCATTAGCCAAAGTGTGCACAATAGTCGGACGTTAAACACAAAAAAAAAATTTTTTCGTATTTTGAAATGCTATAATGTATATGCAGATTTTATAATGGCGAAATCAAAACTTTGAAAAAAAGCTTTACATTAAAAAAATCGCTTCCATTACGTCAACTAGAGCTGCACGCTGCGATTATTTCTATTGCTAATTGGTAATAAACCTGACTGATAACATAAAATAACTTATTTCCTTAATACATTTTCAATCAAAAAACTTTATCTCAAAATAAAAACCGAACTGGACTAATATTTTATTCCACATTTCTATCGTTAACACATCTATGGAAAGTTAGTGCAATTTCTGTTGACACCATTTGATTACCCTATAAGGCTGTTGTACGTGTATTTAACAACAAACTACTTGGTTTGTAACTAATAATGAATTATTTAATACTAGCAGTACAGCACGTTGTGTTT
Source organism: Callitettix versicolor (assembly GCA_022606455.1). NCBI lineage: Eukaryota > Metazoa > Arthropoda > Insecta > Hemiptera > Cercopidae > Callitettix > Callitettix versicolor. The sequence goes on along the minus strand of CM040183.1, from coordinate 35,013,032 downwards.
TGAAAACATAAAGCGTTCTCTAGAAAAATAAAATTAATATTTTATCAAATTTATTTTGGTAGATTTTGTATGATATTGTTATAAAATTAATTAATTTACAGAAACAGATAAACTCCTTTCACAGTACAAGAACAAAGCTAATGCGAAATATTGTACAAAAAACAAAACGATACTTCAATCAGCTGTTTCAATACAAAATTTGTCAAGTGAAATTTTCATTAGTATCGCATGTTTCATTTGTTCATATATCACGATACAACTTACAATAGAAATGTATAAATTTAATCTTTAAGGTAGGAACCGTAGAATTTTGGAGTTCTTCCATTTTTCTAAATATTACTAAAAAACGACGAGTAAATATTTTTAAAAGTCGTCTTACAAAGTGTTATTATTCATTACTTAAAATACCGCTAATACGCACCAGAATTTTGGCGGAAATTAAATGTTTTTGAACAAAAACCCATTTCAAAAGAGGGATATGTTTAGTTTTTTCACCCACAAATCATTAAAAATATTCGACTTCCATAATTATTTGCAAATCTGCGAAGTTAGTTGTTTTAAACGATACGTCAAAATCGGCTCGGAGGAACTCTAAATATAGTTGCACAAAGAAATGTCTTACTCATTTATTAATATAGATTATAAAAATTTGACAATGCAATAAAATTTAAATGAAGTATAAATTTTCCGTGCACTAAAATGTAAAATTATCTAAATACATACACTAGAATTTGTAAGTTGTGTATTATAATTAATTTATAAGTACGTACACTATAATAAAGTTATAAAGTTATAAAGTGAATTTCACAAGCAATGTTTGGTAAAGTTTCGTTTATACAATATGGAATTTTTGTTGCTGATTTGAAGCGAACATCACAAATAGTCTGAAATTACCTGAAAATATTCTACCCTCGGGGAGAACTTGTACATGCACACAGCGGTAGTATAAATTCAATTTGCCTCTGTAGCAGTGTAGTCTAGTAAAATTAAATATTTACTTAAACGTGGCTTTTCTTTCTCCTGTATAAGTCAGTTGTATATAAATAAATATCATATTACAATGCATTCATAGTAAAAGCCGTTCTATACAAATTGTATATAACAATATACGTACATACCCTCTTTATACACTATAAGCACGGTGTTTTGTACATTTTGGCTCAAAAATCTAAGGCATGCTGCCAGGATAGATTAAGGACTTTGGCACGACAAAAAGGTTATTGTTGTGCTGAAAAAAATCGATGTGGTAGATCTGCATGGAGGAGAAAAATGTTTTCGGTGACTACCACTAACATTTTAACATTTTTTCAAAAATGTGGAAGAATATAAACCATAAGTGAATTTTAATTTTCAAATTGTGTAGTAAAAATTAAGGGTTGCTGTATATATGGTTTTATGAATAAAAAACTCTTGGAATATGCAGACGTACTGCTTCTACTTAGAGGCGTCCCTCGCGGTGTCCAAGTCAATCATCATTGCACTTAACATCTATACTGAACACCTTACTTAAAATTTCCACTTTCACTCACTCCTTGCTGTTTTTGTCCTGTTACGCCTGGTAGTGGCGATAAAGTTTGATTACTTTTGTTCACACACTTTAGTATGTGGATTCTGATGCGTGCATTGTCGAGGATCTCTCAGGACATGGGCAATGCTAATCTTGGCATTTTCATACGCTATAAATCATCCCATCGTCTGCATTAGCCCAAGTGTGCACATGGTACGTACATGCACCTTGCCGGGACACTGGCGACAATCTACAAGTAGACCTACACAATGGCGGATATTGGTTTAACTTTCCATGTCTGAAGACGCAGGAAGAATATGCAGGCTCCAGGATATTGAATAACACGTTTTAGTCAAGTCTCCCAAGATAATGTTGGCGCTGGTTACACCATATACGTGTCTGTATGCTACTAGATGTCAACCATTCATGAATGGCTTGGGAGAACGTAACGATTGATAATACTTAAAAAGCGCCAAAAACTCTTTGAAGTTCCAACTGAGTTCAAGAGGTGGTGGTATCTCAAAGTTTTGAGATAAGAACCAATCATTCTATAAGTCGTCGATTTTTTTCTCAACGTTCATTATTATGTCAGTTAGAGTAATGAGTATATATATATATATATATATATATATATATATATATATATATATATATATATATATATATATGTATGTGTGTGTGTGTGTGTGTGTGTGTGTGTGTGTGTGTGTGTGTGTGTATGTATGTATGTATGTGTGTGTGTGTGTGTGTGTGTGTGTGTGTGTGTGTGTGTGTGTGTGTGTGTGTGTGTGTGTGTGTGTGTGTGTGTGTGTGTGCGCGCGCACGTGTGTGTGTACGACTCTCAAAATAGCAATTTTGGTCTGATTTCATTTAAACCTGGTAAACAAATTGATTTTATTATGACTTGTAAAGTTCGTTATCTGGGAAAAACGGTTTAACAGTTTCAAAATGTTCATTTCAAATCTTCAAAAAAATCATAACTATAATTTTTTTTTTGAACGTACGATTTCAGTATCGTATCGAAATTGCAAACCAAATATACAGTACAGTCTCGATTAACCGGTATTCTCTTGACCATTGGGGTAATTGACAGAATATACGGATAACAGAAATAGTCCAATCGTATTTTCGGTGATCGATAAAAATAACTTACCATACTTTCTTTTTAGAATGTTTTATTATTATTATTTTGTAAAATTCTTAAAAATTGTTTTAATCGTAATAGGCTAACACATTAACAAATGTCACATATATGCAGTGACGTCCTCACTTAACCATTTGATAAGTATTCAAGTAACATACTACAAACGTGATTTCATGTGATCGACTTATACGCTGAATGATATTATCATGAGTAATGTGAGAGTATTTACCTTAAACATTCGTGCATGCTTTCCAAATTTCTTAACACCATTTGAAGTGTTTCTATCTCACTCCACTAGATGATAAGACTGTTTACTTTTCTGTTATCAATGTTTGCTACTGTAGCAATTACTGTCAGCTGCCCACCTGTGTTATAAATAAGTCGTGTGCAGTGACTGTTTCGTTTTGTGAAAGACTGTTTAAAAATGTCGGATAAGAAAATAAACTGACCTGACGGTTAATAGAAACTGACTGTTAAAAGGGTGATGTTTAATCGAGACTATACTGTATTAGAATTTCAGATTTTTAAATTATTATAAGGCGAAAATATGAAAAATTTTATATTGTTAGAAATTTGCTTTCGTCACGTCAGCAAATCACTGCTTGCCGCAATTACCTTTAATAAGTGAAGTTAGACTTCCTTTGGTTAGCTGTTAAATTCACTAAAGCACATTATATAGCCTAACAAGTCTGTAACTCCCTAAAAGCGTACGCTTGAGGAATTCTTTGGTGAATTCCTTGAAATTTATAGCCTTGGTAAAATTGTTGGCTTCAAGATAACAACATTGTATGCATTCTGTAGACGTGCACAGAATGTCTTTCAGTTTGATTGAAGGCTGTTTATTACAGAAGACTTCTCTTGACAAAAACGTAAACAAAATTTTTTACGTTCACATTCACTCGTTTATATTACAACATTGTTTTTCTTACAAAATCGTTTAGTAAAAGTATAATTAAAAAAATAGATTACGTAATGCAATTGTTAATTTATGTAATTTTTATTAATTTTGTTTATGTAAGAAAAACTTTTAATAATCATTTGTAAATTTTGTTATTATTTATTTACTCCATATGTACATTAATCTCTCTCTTTCTCCTTTCTTTTTCTTTCTCTCTCTCCCTCCCCCTCCTCTCTCTCTCTCTCTCTCTCTCTCTCTCTCTCTCTCTCTTTCTCTCTCTCTCTTTCTCTCTTTCTCTCTCTCTCTCTCTCTTACTCTCTTTCTCTTTAAATATGTTTAATAACCACCATATAAAGTATCTAGAGGTTACAATTAGCATTAATTTCGAAGTTGCGAGTTTGGATTTTACCAATATGGCGGCTCCAATATTGGTAAAATATTTTCATTTCCTCATCAAAATTCGCTAATAATTTTCAATAATTGTATATCCTAAAAGTGTTCATACATTCAAAGTATACTTTTTTGACGGAATGCAAAGGAAAAATACGTGGTAATTGTGTAACTTAAAATAAATATAATCACAAAGGTTAATGCTCTAACAATCCTGAAGGTTGGGTATGTAGTTCGATACCGTTGAATAATAATTTCAAAAATTAACGAACTTATTTATAAACATAATATTAAAGAAATAAATATACAGTATGTGCAAGATACACTTTGCTGTTAAAGTTCTAACAATTTTGCACTTGATGAGTATAATGCTGTTATACGAGGTGTGTTCAGAAAGTAACGAGAATTTTTAAATTTCGCGGGCTTGGAGAGTCCGATTGTCAAACATTTTTTTTATTATGTTGGTATACACGCCCTTGAAGTATGATACAACTTTCAGCTGTTTTCATTGTTGACTTTGTCTGTGACAGCCACTAAGGTAGACGTGTTTTCATGAGCTCGGCGATTTTCGTTTGTTAAAAGAAATGGATCAAAGAATTTGTATCAAATTTTGCGTAAAAAATGGAATAAAGTGTATCAAAGTGTGTGAAATGTTAACAAAGGCCTATGGTGAGTCTGCTATGAGTAAAACAAGAGTTTACGAGTGGTATAAGCTTTTCCAAGAAGGCCGTGAAGACGATGAAAACGAGAAAAAGGGAAAGAAATGGTTATGAACAATCGCCGAATCACAATTAGAGAGGTCGCTGATGATGTTGGCATATCGATTTGATCATGTCATGACATTGTTTCCAATGTTTTGTGTATGAAACGCGTGACAGCAAAATTCGTTCCAAAATTGTTGAATTTTGAACAAAAACAGCGGCGAATGGAAGTTGCTCAGGAGTCACTAAATGAAGTCAACGACGATGCAGAATTACTGAAACGTATTATAAAAGGTGACGAAACATGGGTTTACGGATATGACGTCGAAACTAAGGCTCAATCATCCCAGTGGAGGCATTCTGGCTCTCCAAGACCGATAAAGGCTCGACAAGTGCGGTCGAACGTGAAGGTTATGCTCACTGTATTCTTCGATATTAATGGCATAGTGCATCATGAATTCCTACCACCAGGTGAAATGGTCAATAAGGAGTACTAGCTACAAGTTCAACACAGTTTGCGTGAAGCAATCCGAAAAAAACTCCCGGATCTGTGGAAAAACAATTCATGGCTTTTGCACCACGATAATGCACCAGCTCACACTTCATTGCTTGTTCGTGAATTTTTTGCTTGTTCGTTACAAACAGTACTGTAACGATGACCCAGCCTCCTTATTCGCCAGACATGGCTCCGTGTGACTTTTTCCTATTTCCAAAAATAAAGAGACTCTTAAAGGGCCGTCGTTTTACAGTCGTAGATGACATCAAAAACGCATCGCTGAAAGAACTAAAGGCTATCTCAAAGATCGATTTTGAGAAGTGTTTCGAGGATTGGAAGAAGCGCTGGCACAAGTGCATGATCTCCAGTGGGGACTATTTTGAAGGCATCAATGTAGAAGAATAAATAAATAAATTGTTCAAAAAATTAAAATTCTCCTTACTTTCTGAACACACTTCGTTTATAATTTAAGTACTTCTTATTGATAGTATTTTCGTACGTAATAATATTTACATTATCAATGTATTAAATTATGATAATACAAGATATATTTAACTGCATGAGTTTAAAAAAAATGTGATAGAATTTATGTTGTATAATAGCGTTAATTAAAATTAAAATTAAAATGCCCTATTCAATTTATTTCTTAACTTAATATAAAAATACTATTCAACTTATTTATATTTAAATTTAAATTTAAAAAAATATTTAATGTAAAAAAATTTAAGTGCGTGACCAAAACTTAAATGTCAGTTCAATTTACCACCATTAAAAAAGGTAAATATAGGGTCTGGGGCGCCCATAGAAGTATTTGTTTCCTGTTGTTTGTGCGGTATATTTATCAAGTTTTAAATGAACTTTTCATCAGATCCCTTGTTGTATCAGCTAACAACATTAATAGCTATGCTAGAGCTAATAATTTACTAAAATGACAAGCTTTGTTTAGGTTAGGTAATTACTTGTGCAACAAAGGCAGTGGGTGTAACGGAGGAAATTTAACCTGTCTACATTGATTAACTTTCAATACAGGAGCGAACAAAACCTATTTAAATTACCCAAAAATCAAAATTAAATTTTCAATCTTATAATACGAAAACAATAGATTGTCTCTGAAATTATTTGTTGTTCTGATTAAATTTTTACAAAACACTTTGACGGAATGTCATAATCTAGTTTTGTATTTTGAAGAGGCAACCCTTATACCACAAAAACATAAATTGAACAGTAGATATACAGATTAAAGAATGACGGATCTCAAAGACAATTAAAAAAATGTTGATTCGGATATTTGTCATTATTTTTGTACGTTTCTAGAGTATGGATCAACTCCCGTTCTAAAGTGTCTAACTTAAAACATATACTTAGCAACTAGAACATAAGCTTCGTTAAAATACTATAAACTATGTACAAACACTGACGACTGATACACTGAGTGGTCAAAAATAAAAAGTAACACTTACATGCGATCAGATAGGAAAGTGTGTTGGCTAAAAGTAAATATTTTTTTTTCTATACACAAATGATGGCAATTATCCGAAGAAGATATTAGTAATAATAATAATAATAATAATAATAATAATAATAATAATAATAATAATAATAATAATAATAATAATAATAATAATAATAATAATAATAATAATAATAGTAATAATAATAGTAATAATAATAATAGTAATAGTAATAGTAATAGTAATAGTAATAGTAATAGTAATAGTAATAATAGTAATAGTAATAGTAATAGTAATAGTAATAGTAATAGTAATAGTAATAGTAATAGTAATAGTAATAGTAATAGTAATAGTAATAGTAATAGTAATAGTAATAGTAATAGTAATAGTAATAGTAATAGTAATAGTAATAGTAATAGTAATAGTAATAGTAATAGTAATAGTAATAGTAATAGTAATAGTAATAGTAATAGTAATAGTAATAGTAATAGTAATAGTAATAGTAATAGTAATAGTAATAGTAATAGTAATAGTAATAGTAATAGTAATAGTAATAGTAATAGTAATAGTAATAGTAATAGTAATAGTAATAGTAATAGTAATAGTAATAGTAATAGTAATAGTAATAGTAATAGTAATAGTAATAGTAATAGTAATAGTAATAGTAATAGTAATAGTAATAGTAATAGTAATAGTAATAATAATAATAATAATAATAATAATAATAATAATAATAATAATAATAGTAATAGTAATAATAATAATAATAATAATAATAATAATAATAATAATAATAATAATAATAATAATAATAATAATAATAATAATAATAATAATAATAATAATAATAATAATAATAATAATAATAATAATAATAATAATAATAATAATAATAATAATAATAATAATAATAATAATAATAATAATAATAATAATAATAATAATAATAATAATAATAATAATAATAATAATAACAACAACAACAACAACAACAACAACAACAACCCATTATTAAGTAACAATTTTAATAATAGAAAAAATATTTTATTTAAAACCAACATTTAAAGTTAACAATTTTAGAAAATATGCACCATTTTGAAAAAAAAAACTTTCTTCTCATTGGATATAGTTCACCATTTCTTAAAGTAATGCGAGAACATGTTACGTTTAATTACTTTTGAAAACAGGTTTCGTTTTATCTTTACGCCCCAATTGCCCCGTAGAACCTGATGCAGTTTCAGACTCGACTGTTACGTATATTGCTTACTTTAGTATAAAGCTTAAGATTATTTTTTAACTTCCAATATTTATTAAAATAATCATACCACGCAGCTGTCTCGCTGATGTGATCAAAGCGGATTTCCAGAAAAAAGTAACATTAACCTATTACAATAATTGTTTATCTGACACTTTGATTTGAAAATCAGCTTTGAACATTATAACCTGTATTACGATTAGCATAATTAACATTTTAAAATTCAAAATTACATGAAAAAATATTAAAACGAACCATGACCGCCGTCAAATCCGTTTTTAAAATTGCAATGGATTTTAAATATATACGCTATTTAATGCAGGTTTTCACGTTGTTTAGGTCTGCTGTGGCGAAATCATATTCTCAAGGAAGTGAAAAATAAAAAAAGGTCTGAATTTTTAAGAATGAAAATGACAGGCATTTTTAAACTGTTAAACGGATTATGGTGATAAGCAGACTTGTCCAAGCTATTACTAAATCATACACACACACACACACACACACACACACACACACACACACACGCGCGCGCGCGCGCGCGCGCCATTCCTAAGGACCCTACAAAAAGTGATTTAGAGATTAGTAACAGTGCTCATTGCAAGGTCTTCTTACCACGATGCAGCTCCAACATTTTGAAAGGAAATTTGCTAACAAAGTTATTCTTTAAATTACATTTAAACTTGGAAAGCTTCTCAAAGATGGTGGTGTAAAATAAACAAACAATCCTACAACACAATTTAATTAAAACTCATAATTATTATTTGAATAAAATTAATACGATTAAAACTTTAAGAAATCATTTTTCACAAAACAAAAAAATTAAATAAATAAAATACATGAATATTATAAACATAATGTAATTTATAATTACAAAATTATATATAATTACGCCTTTTTTATTAATGATCTATAAATACGCCTGATTAAGGTTACCAAATCATCGTAAATTAGTAAATTAATTAAACAAGTTAACATATATTCTTAATAAAAACTTTTTGATAAATTATTTCTTAAAAATACAACAAAAATTTTCAGTCTCTGTTGTACGTAATTACATTTTATACTTCCTTAGCATAAGAAATAACACAATACTGTTTAAATTGATCAGTTTGAAATATTTGTACACGGTTGTTGAACATAATCCAAACAGAATCCTCTGTTGCCGGTGTCGTTTGGCGCTTCGACGTTGTTCGTGTGGAAAATAAGACGGAATGGTTTCACCGTACCTGAAAAAAGCACTGTATGGTTTATTTGAATTTAGCTCAGTTTAATACAAATGACAATTATTCTAAAAACGTTTTCTTTGCGCATTGGAGAAAATAATATTCAGGCTTTAACGTGTGTTTCGTTGTAAAATGTTTTTTTCAAATTTAATGTTTAAGTTTTAATTAAATATTTTTCAAATTTAATGTTTTTCCAAAGAAAATATTTTTCACTGTTTATTTTATGATATAATGAATGTGTAATTGGATACGTGCTTCTTTATTTGTTTTTTGTTATTTTCTACTAAAAAAAATTATCCGTCTGCTAAACACGAATTACAGTTATACGAGGGTTGATCAAATATAAACGAGACTGATTTTTTAAAAAATTTATTGCTTACTTACAAATTATTCTTGATACAACTTATTTTTCTACATAGTCTCCCGCACGAGTAACACATTTTTCCCACCGGATTGGAAGTTTTTTAATTCCATCTTCGTAAAAAGTTCTCGGGCGTTCATTGAGCCATTGGAGCACGAAGGTCTCCACCGCAGAATCGTCTTCGAAACGCTGGCCTCCAAGCGCCTCTTTGAGTGGCCCAAACAGATGATAGTCGCAGGGTGATAAGTCTGGACTGTATGGGGGATGTTCCATTGGTTCCCAGCCAATTTGATCGAGTTTAAGCCTCGTAGCGTTCGCCGAATGTGTTCGGGCATTATCGTGAAGAAGAATGACGTTTCTCGCCGATTTAGATTTCCTTTTCCTACGAAAAGACTGTTTTGCGGCCTCTAAAACATCGCAATAATATTGTGCATTTATTGTGCGTCGTTGATGGAGGAAATCGACGTGAAAGGCGCCTTGATTGTCGAAAAATACAGTGGCCATTACCTTCTTGGCCGACGATCGTGATTTGGCCTTCAGAGGCGCCCTCTCTCCCCTCTTCCGCCACTCCATACTTGCCTGTTTCGACTCGGGAGTGTAATGGTGAACCCATGTTTCGTCACAGGTGACAATCCGGTTTAATAATGCCTCACCATCTCGTTCAAATTGGGTCAATAGTCGCTGGCAAATCTCCAAACGATTCCGTTTGTGAACGTCGGTCAAAATTCGTGGAACCCACCTTGCAGATACTTTGCTGAGTTCCAGGTTTGATGTAACGATTTTTTGAACGCTACCATAGCTCAACTGGAGTTCATCTGCAATAAATCGCAGCGATATACGTCTGTCTTCGTCCAGGAGCTTCCGAACAGCATCAATGTTTTCGTCCGTGACGGAAGTGGTCGGGCGACGATCATGGCTGAGGTTTTCTACTGCTTCCCGTCCTTCGGCGAATTCCTTGTGCCAAGCAAAAACGCGACCTCTTGACAGGGTCCTGTTCCCGTATTGAGCCGTCAATGTACGAAAGATTTCAGTCGGATTGACCCCCTCCTTAGCCAAAAACTTAATAATAATTCTCTGCTCCACGGAAAGGTGCACTTCACTCTCATTCATTGTATAGTTTTATACTGAAGGGTCCGAACGGAAATATTGCCCGTCTACGCCCGTCCCAAACCTCCCAGGCTACCTGAAACCCCACCCTTTAGAGTTCAATGTCCAACGGAAAAGTTTTTAGAAAGTCAGTCTCGTTTATATTTGATCAACCCTCGTATGTAGCTTGCCAGCGTCCACTGTAGTTCGTCATACTAGCCACAGTGGCGCTGTCACTCCACATGATAACTCGATAAACGAAAAGATATTGGCTATTTTTGGTTAAACATACATTTATAATTTTTTTGAAAGTTTGAATCTATGTTTCTACTGACAAAATAACAAAACGTTAAATGGATTTTTTAAAATTTTAAATTTAAACATAAAATTTAAATGTTCACAATAGTTGTTATTCATTAATAATTAACTATTAAGGTTTGCATTATAACTTTAATTATTAATAAATTATGATTGCTAGCACAATTAATTTTACTGTAACTAAATCTTTTTTTATATATTCTTTTTTGACGCTTTTTAGGGTAATTTCATTAAAAAAATGAAATGTACTCGTTTCCATTTTTGTTCAATCACCTGAGAACAGTAAAAATTTTAAAAAATGGAATATCAATGAAAATAATATTAATGAAATCAATTAACGAAATTCATAAAAATAATATTAATCTGAATGAAAGACACGAAAATTAAAACAGATGACTACTTGGACTAAATTATTAATATGTACCTAAATTTGTAAAAAATTATACGTTTGCTTGAAAAGATGTATTATTAAACATATGTTTTAACAAATATAATAATTATTTTTTTTTAATTAGAAAGTAGACTGGCTGGACTGGGATCAGCATTTGAGTTCCGATAGTTAGGGTTTCTCTGTGTTTGTTATCAATGAATGGGTCAACGAGCAACACCAGGAAAGATGGTATAACCTTAAAGAACATTGCTATTGCAAACGTTTTTTTAAAACGTTCTTTTGGACAACTTGAAATTATAGTTAGGATCTTGGGCAAAAGAAAACTCAGGAAAAGGGAAACAATGGGCCTACTTTAAGGAAAATGTGGTCTAAGGATACACACGAACAGGATAGGATAGGAATGTACCATGGAGAAACTGTGTGTAGGTTATGCAGGGAGAAAAATGAAACTACAATAATGTACGATTGTGAAGCTCTTGCAAGCAAGAGGTGTTTGCTTCCAGGACCCTGAGGACCTTCAGGAGAATGAGCTAGTCAGTGGACTGCTAAACCTCAGTGAGGGGGCACCAGAATACTTAGGTGCACAGTAATCGAAGTGCTAGGGGATAAAAAAACCTAACCTATAAAACTTTAATGTAAATATTATGTGTAGTTTGTACAATAATAGTGAAAAGCACATACAAAATAAATAAATAATAATAAAAAAATAAGAATGAAATTTATTCATTCTAAAACATATATATATATATATATATATATATATATATACATATATATACATTTATATATATATATAAATGGAAAGAGCAATAAAAGAATACATGAGATTTTACGTTGCTGTAAAAAGCAACATGGACTAAATATATGAGAAAATATTTAAATTTCAAATTTTAAAAATGTTTTCCATAGATATAAAAAAAATGGTAAGAAAGGGCCTACCAATGGAGCTCTAGGACTTCGATAGTTTTTTGAAAATACTGGGTTACTTCGAAACGTGTTAAAATTGCGGCGCACTCAAAAAGACAATTTGAAACACACTACAATTTTTAAACCAGCCGTAGTTTGAACGACTAAGCTAGATTATTGATTTCTTCTGTATCAGTCTGTTCGTTACTTACTGAACACTGTTGACGGAGTGACTGATACTTCAGTGTTGAGCGTTCCTCCGCAGAGCCTGTCCACACAGGTCGATGTGAAGCCGACGTTAACTCTGCCTACGTTGGAGGCGCAAGGAATGATCAGCCAGTCGGAGTTACAGGAACTGGGTCCTGCACCACCGATCATAGAGGCAACAGGGTTCTGCCCCAAAGTGTTGCCTGTTATTGAGAAAGAGTGGGTCCTGTTGTTGACTGAAACGTGATTAGCGGTTGATGAATCATGATTTTACTATATCATTACGTAAAGTACAAAGAAAGTTTGGCGATCGTGGAAAAGTCGATCTTGAAATTTTGACAGAGCTTCACGTTTTAAGTTCACGTGATTCAAATAAAGTGGTAACACATCTCTAAAAACTAAACCAAATGACAGATTTTAGCTCTTGTTTGCTCATATCACGAAGTCTTTTTTAATTTAAAAAAAAAGATTTTTTAGGCCTTTTTATCAAAAAACTGTTGATAGCATTTTCTCATAATCGGCTCTAACGATTTCAATCAAATTTCGTTGAAATGTAGAACATAAGTACCTAGACAGAATTTATCGGTTACTATAGCCCTCCTCTTTAAAAACAGTTCATAAACTACTGAAAAACTCAAAAAAAAAATGGCTTCAACAAAATTAGAGATATATTAAACATTATAACGCAACTTAGCGTATTTGAAATTCAGCCGCAGGGTGTTTAACTCACAAGATTTGATCACACTTAAATAAGTCCAACTTTGAAGATAATTTTTCGCCGAAAAACTGTAAGCAATGGGATTTTTTTCGAAATCTGCTCTAAGGTTTTTTACAAATTATTTTAGAAATATAATCTGTGCAAGTGCCCAAAGAAAACTTATGAGTAACACTATGTTCGAAAAGAATTTGTAAAATCGGCATAGTTTCTCGAAATTGGTTCGTTAGATTTTGCAAAACTACTGTTAGGTATGAAAACTCATGACTAAAGTGAATGTAGCAAATTTGAAATGAAGCACATTTTTAATGTACTTTCAAAATGTATTTTTTTAATTTCAAAATTTGATCCAAATATAATTAACTGAATTTCCTTCCTTTTTCTTCTTCTCAAACGATATACATGAGAAAATAATTTGAATATAATAAAGTTTTAGAATGTTTTTGCACTGTGTATTTAAGAACACCATAACCGAGAATAACAATAACAACTAGGATTGACAGATAACAATAACTTAACATCGGTAATAATTGAATGTTGTCATAATCACCTGTGTCAGGACATTGGTTGTACTGAATACCGCAGAAATTCCTCTCTATTCTCACACACATGCTGTAGTCCTGGTTGGACAGATGCAGGCCTGTGATTGGTTCGTAATTAAACGACTTTATTTGTCCAGAAACGCCCGTGTAATATTGCAAGCAACCATCATCAGCTGAAACACAATTCGTACCTGCTTGTTGAATATCAAAAACGTGTATCTTAAATTTGTTCAATTTACTTCATATTGCTTCATAAATAATCTCGGCATGTAGCTTTCTCATTGATGTGATGTTAGTGAATTCTAATTTACAATTTAGACTGTCGTCAGGTACATCATCGTATTTCCAACGGTATATGGAAACATTAAATAATAGTTTTTGGAGATTTTAACTGCAATTATGATTTGAAGCAGTTTTTAAAAACTGTAACTTTAAATACTAATTTGTAGAGATTTTAACTTTAATTATGATTGTGAAGCAGTTTTAAAAAAATGTAACTTTAAATATTATTTTTTTGAGATTTTAACTCTAATTATGATTGTAAAGCATTTTTAAAAAACTGTAACTTTAAATACTAATTTGTAGAGATTTTAACTCTAATTATGATTATGAAGCAGTTTTAAAAAACTGTAACTTTAAATACTAATTTGTAGAGATTTTAACTCTAATTATGATTGTGAAGCAGTTTTAAAAAACTGTAACTTTAAATACTAATTTGTAGAGATTTTAACTGTAATTATAATTGTGAAGCAGTTTTAAAGAAATGTAACTTTAAATACTAATTTTTTGAGATTTTAACTCTAATTATGACTGTGAAGCAGTTTAAAAAAATCTAACTTTAAATACTAATTTGTGGAGATTTTAACTATAATTATGATCGTGAAGCAGTTTTAAAAAAATGTAACATAAAGTAGCATTTTTAACTGTTGAATGAATTTTTCTAAAAGAAAATGTCCAATTCATTACTGAAATATTTTTTCTCGCAAATTTTGAATTAAATCAACACAAATTAGCGCATTTAAACTTCCTAATTACAATTGAGTGTGCGAATTAAGTTTCGTTACTGCCGTGGATTCATTTCCGTACTTTCAACACAGTTTTGAAAAGCTAATTTATGTAAATTTCAACGCTGATTATGACGGTGAAACAAATTTTCAAAAAAGATTAAAATGAAAAACTTACAATTTTTTTAATGATTGAAAATGACTGCCGTTTTGATACTGTGTGAACGGCTTTCTCTGGGTCACACACACGCGCGCACTCATGCACGTACAATGCAAATACAAAACACAAACAGTACAGTTGGATATTTAAATTGTTTACCTTTGTAAGAAGCGTCACACGGAATTTGACAAACTTTAACTTTCCAAGTCCTCGGAAAGTTTGGTCCGCTGGTTACAAAAGTTAAAACCACCGGACTGTTGCTTCCAGCTCCTGCGTCTACGTACACTGAAACCAAAGCATTTTACCTTACGTAAAGTAACTAACCCTACTTCTAACAAATTTGTTAGCAATAATATTCCAGTAGTTCCAAGAGCAGTAGACTTATCAGTAGGCTATCTTCTTAATTAATTACCTTACCTCCGCTCTGACGAGCTATTGACATTTCCCGTAAATTTAACTGGTATCAGTAATACTTAGCGAAATGTTATTACACCACTGCATTAGACATTTTATGCTCTTTCTCATGGAGTAGTCAAAATTATGATAGGTCTAACCGTTCAGCCAGTATTACAGGAAATAGCCAACAATTACACTCGTCATAGTTAAATCAAAGGTGGCCATCTTGAAAAGGAAGTGAACGGGAAGTACACGTTGTTTGAGTTTTGCTCTGTCAGTTATATTTAAATTTTGTGGACTATTAACTCTTCTTGTACGTAGCATGAAGAACGCTGTCACTCAATTTTAGGCTCATTTGTAACCTTTTTGAAATGACCACCTTTTTAAGCAGTTCAACGTATTTTGTTGGGCACCAGACTTAACCAATCTAACATAAAAAACGATTTTTGTATCAAGTTTGAATCGAATCGAACTGAAATTTCGAATGACAAGGAGCTGACACGCGTATACACATTTTAATATATATATTTTTTAAATGATTTATGATCTTGGTCCCTCTATGGTTGCAGCTCCAGTAACTCATTTTCCAATTAAAATTTCCTAATCAATATACTCGTATATAATAAGTGTAAGCGTGGTTTGTTCGAGAACAATTCCGCAACCCATCCTCACAACCACATTGGCTTTATATGGCACGGTAATTCTCTATCCCCCATGAAGAATGTTTCGGTTTGGAACTGTAGTGGTTGGGTCGGTCATATTTTGGTGTCATAAAAGGTCGCATTAATGGGTTTCTAATTGGAAGTCGATGAAGCAGCTGGTAATAGAATGCCAAAGTGGTCGACACTGACCAGAATGTTTCTGAATGTTCCAGAATATTCCACAATGTTCCGGAATGTTCGAGAATATTGAAAAATGTTGTAGAGTGCTCAAAAAGTCATAGGATCTTACAGAAGGTTACAGAATGTTTCGAAAATGTTTCAGAAGATTTTAGACATAAAATGTTCTAAAGTGTTCTTGAAAAAGGAAACGGAAGCCCAGAATCTTCTAAAAAATTCTCGAATGTTCTATTATCCTGTTTGTGGTGAACGCTATATACGCAATGGCAAGACCCATACGTCACTGTACTTTTGGAAATAGATGTGAAATTATCTAGAATGTTCTATAACTTTTAGAATTTTTGACAATGTTCGAGAATGTTCCAGGATGTTAATTGCCATTTAGAATAATGAGGACGAGGAATCAGTGTTAACGGAAAGGAAAAGCAACGGGAGCGACTGCGGCTCGAACTAAGAACCTTTGGGTGGGCAGTTCAGTGATACAATAGACTGAACAATGCTTTAACCACCCGAGCTCCAGTTAATGAAGCAGCTGGAAGTCGAGTGCTGAAGTGGTGAGACTGGCCACAATGTTATTGAATGTTCTAAAATATACTAGAATATTTTAGAATGTTCCAGAATGTTCTATAATGTTCCAACATGTATAGAATCTTCCAGAAGATTCGAGAATGATCTAGACTATTCTAAAGTATTCGAGAACGCTCTATCTAGAATGTGCTATAATTTTCCGGTATGTTCGACAATATTTTGAATGTTCCAAAATGCCTCATATATTGATAGGTATTAAAAGTTAGAAATCAGATATCTTAAAAATATTTTCAACTTACCCGATCGTAAACCGGGATATACAGCTAATAATGTTTAAAATTTGCTTTTTGAACTGACTTTCAAAGAATTAAAACCAAAATCTACAAAAGTTTGAAGTAATCCAAAAAGCAAATCATAACAAGTTCTCTAACATTACAACTTACTGTGATTCCCATTGTTAACGCCGCATATACTTGGAACAGGACTTCCTCCTGACACAATGAACTGATCGTTAGTACACATGTGGTTCACTGGTTCCGGCCCAGTGATTACGAAATTGTCAAAGTCTAACCTAGAAAAAATATTAATATTCAAAACATATGTAACAATAATATATTACTGATATTTCTAATGCGTACGGAGCTTTTATAACAAAAAAGTTGGTTGTTTAACATATGTTAATACATATCAGACACTTCTTAAACATAATGTAACATACTGTCTGCCAACCATCTCGAGAAAAACACACGGTTATTAAAGACATCCGAAAATTCACTGTCGAGCATTTATGTCAGAAAAGACGGTATGTACGCAAAACGGTTTTTGGAATAATTTCTCAAGAATAAGTAAAGAATTTCGATTAGGCCTATATTGAATAAAATCAATTAGGCCTAAAAACTTGCGCTTTTAGATTGAACTAATATACCCAGTTCGAAGTTGGAAATAAAAAAAGTTGTGGATGACAAAAGAAATGGTAATTTACTTGGAAAAAGTTATTTGTTTTATTTACAAATTTACAACACAGAATCGTGTTTATGGTAATAGAAGCAAATTCCGTTGTCTGAAATTCTGATTTCATCTTCTTAATCATAGGCCTACATAAAATTTACCTGTAATAGCATTATAAACTTTCAAATTACATTGAAAATACGAAAATGAACCTAGAATGCCTTAAAAAATTGTTTTTTCAACGGATTTTGAGAAATAAGCTAACTCGTGCAGTTTTTAACGCTGGTTACGAAGGTGAAATCAGATTGTACAAAACCATGAGATTGCCGCCATTTTCAAACTGTTGAACGAATTTTGCTCGTTAAGAAACTTGTCCTAGCTGTTACCAAAATCTATTTCTGTGCCAAATCAATTTGGCCTAAATTTGCGAGCGTTCTGGAACACATATAATATGTATGTGTATATAAATTTTTACGACCTCAAAAAGTGGTCTGGAGGTCAGGATCGGTTCTCATTTCCAAGTCCCGGTTTTAGATTACTGAAGGGTTCTAAAATAGCTCATTTTTCTAATAGAAATTCGTAACTAAATATTATTCGGAACAGGATTGATTTTTCTCGTAGGTTAAGAAAAGCTTTAAGCAAACCGGCAAATTGTGATCTGAGGACACCATAAAACGTATATATCCACTAAAAGCTGTAAAGTTTATCGGCCAATCACAACTCTCTCTCTCTCTCTCTCTCTCTCTCTCTCTCTCTCTCTCTCTCTCTCTCTTTCTTTCTTTCTCTTTACTCTCTGAGGTTAAGTGGAAGAGAGACCTACTGATCCTAACTTTGCTTCATATAAAGACAATAAATCCCCCCTCGTTCTCTCCCTCTCGCTCTCTTTCTCAAAGATCACCTCAATTGACAGATGTCTGGATTTGCTTTATGCACAGTCAGCTGACAAGACCCAGTTCCATCGTACATGCTGGGGTATCCGGGGTTCACGAAATAAGTGCAGTTCTCGCTTGTTGCTTGACCACAAGTTGCCATAACTAGAAAATTACAGAAAGTCAAAATAAGTATATGTCAGTTTAATCAAAATCAAACTCATATAACTAAACTTTGTTATATAAACGCAATAAGTTTACCTGTAAATTAGTACAGAACTAAACTTTTTCTGGTGCGACAGCGCTCTCTAGATTCTAATCCAAGAAACTTTAGCACTGGTACAGTGGCCAGCGCTGACTCACAGCACGTTCTTTTTTAATAAAATAATTAAATACAAGTTTTTATTATTAATTATATTTCGTAAAAGTGAGTTACGTAAGGTAAAAAAAGGGTTAAAATTGATTACAAATATGTAAAGATATCAAAATCCAACATTCTAAGCGGCTATCTTTGAGGCTGAATTATTTCAAAAAATAATTATGGTACATAGTTGTTCTGCTGACGTGACCAAACAATTTAAAAAAATGTTTTTACGATCATAATCATCATTAACATTTTTATACACTAGAAATTAAAACGTCTAAATTACACTGATAACACGAAAATCAACTTTGGTTAATTTTAGTATTTTCAGCCTAACTGGACCTCTCTTCATTTATCTGCTTTTGGGTTAAATCTCTTCATCTTAAGCTCACGTGGAACATTGTGCGTCAAAGGCTGAATTAACTCTGGATGTCCAGCGACCATTCAGGTTATAGGCGTATTTTAGGCTTTCTATTGGTGGGCTTTCTATTTCCCCTAGCTATTTTTGAGGTTTTGATGGTTGAAACCAATCAGTGAAAGTCCCAAAATCCTGAAGAATTGGCTGAAGTGGACAAGGGGAATGAAAACAGCATTAAGGTGGAGGAAACGGGAGGAAACAAAAAAGGTTAGGTTAGGTTAGGTTATGTTATGTATCTAACCACACGGAACACACAAGCAGTGAATTGCAGCAGACTGTGAGAGAGGCTAGGAAGGGGTCCGAACATTTCAATTGAAAGCACAAAATCGCAAAATGAGAAGGGAAGGGACAGTATCAAAGGGGTTCGTAATTAAATTTAGAAGCAGAATCCCTTTTAGGGATCAAATCTTGGGTGGGAGAAACACAATTGTTATAACGTTGCGGTAGCAGGACTGATGGAATCACACTCCAAGACTGGAGGACTGTCAACCAGGTGGGACTCTATGATTTTAAGGCTCGTGCCAGCAGGAGGCAAAGGATGTTTGTCTTCCAAGACACTGAACAATGGATTGCTCAAACTCACTGAGGGTACCGCTTACTGAATCAGCACCTAAGAGGCTATTTGCACAATTGTTATCACGCTAAGTAATCTTTGAAAACGTATTTTATGTAGTATTTCTTTTTAAAAATTTAAGATTTTTAAAATTTTGATTTTAGCTTAAATTACGATAATGAAATAGCAAAATTTTCAAACGGAAATGTAAGGTAAAAAGATTGTAATTTTGCAAAGATTTGAAACAGCTGCTGTTTTAACATGTATAACGAATTTTTTCGGTAAAGATCTTGTTCATGTAGTTACGAAATAGTTTGATTAAAAAATAAAAAATTTAAACAAAGTCTTATGAACGTATTTGGTGAAATTTCTTCAATTTTAATATTTTTGTAGCTTTGACCAGATTTTTTGTAATAAAATACTTAACGTGAGACAGTTTATGTAACACTTTTTTCAAAATTTATTAAAACAGAAAATGGTTAATACCATTAAATCTGCCTTTTATCAGAATCACTGTAAAGTAAATTAAGTTTAAATGTAAACCAGGTTAAGTACGGTACTCACAGAGACAACACACCCCAAAGTTATTGGCGCAGGGCCCACTGATAAATCCTCCCTTAGACATGCATTCCTGTTCTGTCAAACACGTTCCATTTTCCCCTGAAGTTGCCAAACACGCCTGATTCCTGAACTGCACAACAGTAAACAGCGACAAAACTATGGCATAAAAAATTGTTTATTGGAAAACGTAAAAACACATTCACAGAATATTTAAATTCCGTCGTTTATTAGTTTAGTGATTTTTGACTTATCTTTTAATTCTTAAGTGGTGATAAATTTTCAATAAAAGAAAAAACCTTTATCATTTTAAAATAGCAAAATTTTATAATAAAAATTCCATAGTAATCATTAAACTTACTAATAATAAATGAAAAACTATTATCGTTTTCATAATTATGTTTTTTGGTAAAACGTTAGTGTAATAAAAATTATATAATTGTCAAAAATTAGATTAATATAAAAAATATATCCTCCATTATAAAAATATTTAATTTCGTATTTTAATTTATTGTAGTCTAGTTACTCTTAAACGTCAATCTGCCTTAATTTTAATACTAACTATATATCCGGTGGTTATGTTGCAATAATGCAATATATCATAAAGTTGTTATATTATATTTTATATAATTAATTATAAATTTGTAATATTCATTAAATTTAATTGTAATCATATATGAGATATGTTATTTTGGAAGCCTAAATGTTGTGCGAAAAATCAACATTAAAAAAATTAATGTTTTAAAATATTTCACGTTTTGATTAAATAATTTTATTTAAATGTAATTTTAGTGAGAAAAGGACAAAGTTAACTGAGTTGTAAATTTATATACAAACGCTTTTCGATTGAACTATCAGCTGATTCGAGTCACCAAACAACCGATTTTAAAACAGTTGTTTCTTTTTACGTCAATCTTAAAGGTTACGTTTTTATTTATTATTTAACGTTTGTAATAGGTGCAAAATTAACAGATACAAAGGCAAAAATTTAGAATTTTAATTTAAGCTAAAATAGGAAAAATAATAGTGTTATTATCGATATATTTATGGATTTGCAATCGTCAATAGTTTTGATCCGTATAGAAATTGGATGATTTACAATAAAATAAAGTATTTGAAATAATAGGCCTATACGTACATCTGTTTTGGCGACTGCTTTGGGTTTGTTGTCTTCTCTTTTGCTTCATCTGTCTGATTATTTTTGCATTCAATTCTGGAGATTGCTGAAAATTAAGAAACATCTGTAAACAAAAGAATAAACGCAGTACGCAGCTGTTTTTTCGACGTGATGGAACGAATTTCCAAATATAAACAATACTGAATAACAAACGCGAACATTTTCATACGCGAAAAAACGAAATAAAATTTGAATTCGTTTATAGGTTAGAAACATTCGTTATTCGTAAAATCTTTATTCTGTAAAAATTAAAGAATTTTCACTCGAAAAATGAGTTATTGTAGCAGTTATCACGATAAGAATCATACATTTGTATGCACGAAGTATAATATATTTTAACAGCCACCACTTTGGGCACGAAAATTTTTAAAAAATGAACACAATATATAAAACGTTTTTTTTAAAACGACCCCACGTCGAGCCCCACGTTGGGCGCCAAAATATAAAAAATGAACACTAAAATTATAACAAAAATTATGCACAAAATATAAAATATTTTGACAGCTACCACTTTGGGCGCTAAAATTCAAAAAAATGAACCAAAAATATAAAGCGTATTAATACACCACGTCGGGCTTCAAAATATAAAATATTAGGTTAATTAACCTTTGCAAAAGTTGTTGATCTTTAATGACAAGTATGGAATATTTTAAGGTATAATTAACAACGTATTCAACACATTAAAAACAATTCCTTCAATTACAAATTGGTTCAATTTGAATTAACTGTTACTGCAATGGAAGAAAATCGGTAATGATAATAATTTGTTAAAAATTCTTTTGAGTTTTAAAATTTGCTTCCATTTCAAAACTTAAAAATCCATAACTTGCATTAAATTGTTTTGAAAATCTAATTTCGCTATCGTAAATAGCGTTAAAAGTTGCATGAATTTGCATTTAGAATTTTCAAAATCTGTTGAAATTAGAAAATGTTTTGACACGGTCGTTTTTGTAATTTCAATATACTTTAAAAGTATAAAATTATAATATATTCAGATGATTTTAATGCTGATTGTGACCGGTGGAATCAGATTTTCAAAAAGGATAAGATAAAGAAAAACACTTTTAGAAATTCGCTTCTGGCCTATCACATCAGCGAGACAGCTGCGTGCGGCGATTATTTTCGTAATTTCAGTCAAATTAAAAATTTCCCAAATACTTATTTTCAAAGAGTTTAAAGCTTATTCCAAAGATGAAAAAAGATTTTTTTTAAATCTAAGATAAAAATTTGTAATATTTTTGAAGATTTGAAATGGCCGTCATTTTAAACAGTTAAACAGTTTTTGTTGTGTAACGAACTTATTCAAGCTATTAACAAAACCGATTTTCGTGCCAAGTTTGAATCAAATTGAATCAGGATTGCAATATAACAATAATATGTAATTTAATTAACCTTTAAAATGTAATAAGGAAGTCCATGGATCGGAGCTTATTTCAAGTTCCGGGGTCTGGGTCTTACAATGATAGCCGCTCAAATAGAAAATTTTTCAATAAAAACCTTCTAACTATGATTGCGGGATATTTTACTTGACGAAAGATTAGTAATTATTTGGATCTCAAAGTTTGAAAATAAACACTTAACCAATGCACACATTAGATGGTTATATCGCAAAATATTAGGGTTTTACTTGAATTTTACTAGGTTAATTTGGAAATACATTGACCAATAACATGATAAACTTGCATAACAGAAAGTGTAAGTGGTCGGTCTAACTCGCATAAAAATGATAACGGGTAAAGAAAAGGTTATTTAACATCGGACCTTGAAAAGAATACGAATAATTTGTCAACTTAGATTGCATTAGCTTAGTAAGTAGTTTTTTAATTTTTACAATAGTCTATAATTAACTGAAGTTATACAAAAATGCTTCAAATAGAATTATTGCAATCTATTTCATAAACTTCCCTCCATACAACAGTAATAATTCTGTGCTGTTAAAGCCAACAATTAACAATCGTGTTTAAGGCAACAATCTGTGTTATTAAGTGATTGTACATTATTAGTGAATTTTCACTGAAAAGAGCTGCCATCATGGTAAGAGCCAAGTACGGAACCTTGAAAGCTTTTTGGCATTAGCTTGAACACATTTATTGTGCAAAAAAATCGTTCAACACTTTCAATTTGGCGTCCATATTGAATCTTTAAAAAAATCATATTTTTTTTTTCACGTTTTTTGAAAAACTGATTTTACTGTCGTAACCAGAGTGAATTTCTACATAAAGTAGCATTTTTGAAGTTTTAAATCGATTGAAATTTAAAAAACAAATTTTTTCAACAGTTATTTTTGAAATTTCACTGTAAGTTGGTAGTTTAGAATGCTAATATGTGCAGATTTTAGTGCTGAGCGTGGTTGTGAAATATATAAAAAGATAATTTTAAATATAAAGATAGATATTTTCTAGAAAATTTGCTTCCATCACGTCAGGGAATATCTGCGATTATTAATTTATTTTTGCCTATTTATTTTAGCCTATTTCAATTGAAACACTTTTTGAACAAACACCATATTAAATTTTTTGTGTAAACAATCAATTGTTTTCATTAAAATTGTATACTTTTACTTCAGTTACTATTGTTTATATAAGGTAAAAATTTGAGTAATATTACTGAAACCGGTTTTGAGAAATCAGGTCTCTTGGAGATTCACACATAGAGACGGGCAGACATCTAAGTAAAAACCATTTTTGAGATTCGGTGAACCTGAAAAATGCATGAAAATCTCAAGATCCATTGTACTCACGATCAACAAACTTTGTTTGTACACTTTACTTGTATGGTAAAAAAATTAAATTCACTACCAATGAAAAAACTCCAGCAGGCTTGTGGTGCAGCTTAGGAATGTTATTTCGCTTCTGTATGTCACATACTTCTAAAAATAATTAACTTTAATATATCAACTCAGGGCGCATTTATTTAAATTTCAGTAGATTGAAGAAATATTCTCCACAGAAGGAGGACACTTGTACCAAAAAAGTAGAAAAGAAAATGAAAAAAATATAAGAAGAACAACAAAAAGAAAAAGAGGGAGAACAATAAGGAAAAAAAATATCAAATCAAGACAAGGTGAACAAGTAGAAGAAGAAGAAGAAGAACAACAACAACAACAACAATAAGAATAAAGACAAAAAGAATAGAAATAAAAGAAGATGGAAGGAGAAAAGAAATGAAAAAAAGGAAGAAGAAGGAGGAAGAATGAGGTGGAGGAAGAAAAAGTATAACAGCTCTGAATTGCTTATATAAACTTACGTGTATTTTTCGATGCCTCAGTACTTCCACCTTGGAGGAATATTCTGCCGACACTCCCAAGAAAGAAACCAACACCACCGCGCCCAACAGTAACAGCATTAACTAAACAGCAAGTATTAAGGAAATACTGTAATAAATCCATTGACATTTGCACAAGCCACATATTGACGAACGTCTAGGCAATCTGTGCAATTGTATGAGTCCGGATTTTAAACGGTATAATAAGGACTGGATAGCTTCTTCTTCAGATTTAAAAACGTTATGATCACTAAACTTGTCGTGATTTTTTTTTGGAATGGGTTGTTTGTGCAGTAGAATGATTAAAATTTTGTTCTGCTTAAAAAACAGCATTGACTGTATACCAGCGCCTTTGATTATCATTAACCCTCTGTTTCCCACCGTACCGCCGTAAGTTTGAACTCATACCATTTGTGTAGTATGACTAGACGCTAGTCACAAATTGATGCTTGAATACTATACAATAGCCTTCACATTTTGTGTGTGTGTTTTTCGTATTTAAAGTCATAACTATTGTTACTTAAAAATTACAATGACCGATTAATCACCAGTAAAACAGTTGGATGCACCTTTAATTTGATACCCTCTAAGGCAATTTTTGTTATAACTCATTTTTATAAATCTTATAAATTAAATTATATAATTATGAATAATAACAAATAATTGTTGAATCAGTTATTACACTATTAAATAATATCTTGTAGAACGTGAGCATATACTGATTTTTTATTTTAATAATTATTTTGTACATTTTGAAAGTAACATACATCATGCCCTGCTGTACTTTCTAATTTTGGCCCATTGAAGATTCTACATTTAAGCACAATTTAATCAAAATCTTTAAGGCTGATTTGGAGAAATTCGATATATATATATATATATATATATATATATATATATATGTATGTATGTGTGTGTGTGTGTGTGTGTGTGTGTGTGTGTGTGTGTGTGTGTGTGTGTGTGTGTGTGTGTGTGTGTGTGTACAAACATATATTAAGAATTCAGTCGTTTCGTTATTGTTTTTCCCAGATTTTTTTCTCGTAACGTAAGAATCTTTTTATTTGAAATTTGCTACAATGAATTACGAAGCGATTTTTTTTCAGTTACGGAGCTACGTAAATGAAAAAAAAAACAATGAGAAGACATCTGATTGAATTTGAAAAACGACTCCACGTTTTGTTTGAATCCTTATTGAATTCATTTGTTCAAAATACAAAGAAAATCTTTACAGCCGATTTTATTAAATCAAAAAACTGTTTTGACAAAAAATCCGTAAATTTCTTTTAACTTCAAATATAGTCACGAGATATCGACAAATGAATCTAACATCAAATTAATTTAGCCTGTAGCAATGTGCACGCTTGTGCATGCTCACACACACACACACACACACACACACACACACACACACACACACACACACACACACACACACAGGTGTAAGTTCAGGAGACTTACACCTAAGTCCTGAAAAAATTTAAAAGTGACAAATATTACACATAACGTATAACACGAGTACCATTAACAGTTATTAAGGTACACAATTAAACTGGATACTATTTTTACCTTCATTGTAACTGTGACAGTGATCCTTGTTGCACGCACCGTGTGAAAGTGGCGTAAACAGTGTCTCCACCTTTATACGAAGCGAGAGGAGTGAACAGTCGAGTAAACACACAACAGACAGCCATTGTCTTTGCTTAAACCTGCAGAGAGTGAAAGTATTTTTTTTGAAATTAAAAATGGAAAGAACGCATTCAGTAACAACTTAAAAGTGAAAACTAATTGCTGTGTGACGCTTGAAATATTACCAGCTGTTTGTTTCTTTCCGGCCCGGAATATTAATGCAAACAATAAGCAAGGGAAATGAAACGTTTGCACACTTTGTTCGTTAAGTGTTTGTTTTATTTTATTTACGAATTTAATAATAAAATCATTTAATTTAACGGAATATATATAAAGTTGACTGAGCGAAGCGAGGTTTTTATTTCAATTCGATATTTGTTTTGTGTGTGTTTGGTACGCAGTTTTTGCTAAACGCACTGACCGATTGTTTTGAAATTTGGTAGGAAGTTATCTTGTACAAAGCCCAAATAACGTATGTGTAACATTTTCTCCTGTTTCCTTCCGTTTCAATACGGTTGCCTCTGATTTAACGATTGTACGCGATTTTAATCAAACGCATTCGCTGAGTCTTTTGAAATTCGGTATAAAGCCCGTGAAAGATGTAACGGTTTTTTCCCTACTTAATTCCATTTCAATATGGCAGCCTCTGACTCAACTTCGATAGTATATTTGCCGGTTATTTCCTGTAATACTGATTGAAAGGCAAAGCACCATAATTTTAACTGTTTCTTGGAGAAAGAGCATAAAATGTCCTATAAAACATTTCAGTAAAACGTTTCGTAAATACTGAGGTTACCGGTTGAATTGGTGAAACATGGTTATGAGCGCTGTCATGGAGTGTTCTGTATATTAATTAAGAATGTACTGCGAGGTCTACTGTTCTTTGAACTGTGAGTGAGTAGGCTGATCTGGTTCTTAGTAGTAGCCGCCTCGGTGGCCTAGTTGATAGCGTACTGGGCTACACCCCGAGGACCCGGGTTCGATTCCCGGCCAAGGCTTGGCATTTTCATATTCTATAAATCATCCCATCGTCTGCATTAGCCCAAATGTGCACAATAGTCGGACGTTAAACACAAAAAAAAGTTCTTAGTAGTTTACAATAATGGATACTGTTACCTATTGTTCGGTCATTTAGATATTTTCATTTAAAACGATTCGTTAAATGATTCATTAACATGATTCATTCAAAAGTGATTCATTTTCGTTTAAATGTTCGCCATTTTGAAATGGATTAATGGCACACATTAACAATTATTCTTAAACCAGGTCCTTACCTTGATGAGTAAAGCACAAAATTTCAAATGGATCAATTTAGTCTTTTTACAATTATTTACTATTTAGTGAAAAACAAAATGTCGTGTAAAAGAAGTGTTCCCGAACATATGCTTATAAGATTTAGGCTAAACAATCGCGTCACACAGCTGTGTCGCTGACGTGATAGAAGCAAATTTCTAAAAGTATTTTAAGTATATTACTTTATCTTACCCTTTTTGAAACTGCGTTTCCACCTTCACAATCAGCATTAAAATCTAAAGATTTAAATTACACTGAAAATACAAAAAGGAGTTCTGACCGTTGTCAAAATATTTTTGAAACTCAAAGGATTTTAAAATAAAAATACTAATTTATGCAGTTTTAAATGTTGATTACGATGACGAAATCAAGTTTTTTAAAATTTAATGTGAATTTCTGAAGATTTGAAAAGGCCGCCATTTTTTAATTAATATGTTGAAAGTTGTTTTTTGTTGGTTATGGAACTTGCCCAAGCTAATACCGTAATTGATTTTTGTGCCAAGTTCGAATAATATATCAAAGTAACAATTAACTAACATAAAACACTGATATTCTGTGATGAAAAAGAACGTGTACCTAAATTGCATAACCAACCCCTTATATTGTTTTTAAATAATTTTAACTAAAAATATGATAAAAGTTAACATGTTCTTTATTTATTTACAGAACAATTTAAGTGCTGAATAGTTCAGCTAAATCTGCAACAGAGCGCAGAACCTTGTTAAAGGCCAACATGCTACTGCAGAAAAAAATCTGTACACTCTTGCGGTTCACAGATTATAAGTTTACGAATATCATCAAATATATTACTTTTACGGGAGATTTTTCTAAACGAAATATAAACAATTGGTTGGATTTATAATATGGAACTTCTGTTTTTTTATATATTACTCGAAATTAAAGCAGAGTTCTATATTGACTTTGTATTGTGCTGCTACCTGGTATCGATTTATTAAACCGCCAACAGATGATTTTCAATTACCTTAAAATACAGTAATTGTATTTCTACTTAACAATATTTTAAAATCACTTATAAGTAAGCAAGAATGAGTGAAAAGAATATAAGTTAAATAACTACAATGTTTTAGAATTTAAAACACTTTAATTTTGATTTTAAAATATTCGATTTGATTAATACAGATTTTTAACTTTTGCTGTTCAATGCAGGCACTGTATATCTAATTTCAGAATTATTTACGAATTAGATTTACGTATTTACGTATTAAATGGGTAAATGGGTTTATTTATATATTTTTTTGCTAAACAATTTTTACGTTGAAAAAGGATTATAACATTAAAAAATATATACTATAAACCAAGTGATGCGAGGTCTTTGTTTCAACTTGATCGTTCGGCGTTTGGTTTTGTAGAATTTTTTTAGAAATACATCGATCGATTGTTTTGAAATTTGTTACGAAGGTACATTGTATAAAGCCCGAACGATGTATGGATAATATTTTTTACATTTTCCTCTGTTTCTAGATGGCGGCCTTTAATTTAATTGTGACGAGTGTAATTGCTGGATATTCTCTGTAACACTGGGCTGAACGACGACAGAGTTGGCCGCTTCATGGAAACAAAGTATAAAATTTCCAATAAAGTTGGTCACTAACAGTTACCGGTTAAATAGGCGGAAATGGTTATACAAGCGCGTCAGAGCGCTGTCTTGCAGCGGTGGCCAGGTAACTAATTAAGAATATACTCAACGGCTATTGTTCTTTGAATTACTAGTAAAGTAAGGCATTATACGGATAATTTTAGTAAAATGAAAGATGAAACAGAACAAAATTAACAACAGTCCTGTTCTGCAATTGTCAAGTTGTGGCCTGATAGTTCACACATTTTACAACAGATAGCAGCAGGAAGAAATTCACTGGCAATGTCAATAAAATAAAAACTACTACTTCACAAGTGTAAAGTCGAATCAGTATTTTAAACTAATCCAATTAAAACTATAAACGCATGACATTATGGGCAAAAATAGCAAGTACTTTTTCGATTTAATGCTTTTACATAATGCTACTCAGACTAATGAAAACGGAGTATTACCCCCCTCCCCCCAATACGGATAGGAAAACCAACGGTAGTAACTAGATTCGATCTTACCGTACCCGTTAGGTATTAGAGAAATTTCTACCGACTGAGTTAATAAATAAATATTAACGAACACTTTCAAAACATGATCTATAGGACAGAATCAGTGCTCATTTCATGACTCTGAATCTGGATCTTACCATGATGGCCTCTTCAATACCTAATATTTTTCTATTATTTATTATAGTCTATTATTTGTCAATATAAAGTTGTAGAAAATAGAATAATCTTAATAAACAATGTAAGGGGTTGGTTGTGCAATTTTTATTTACATAGTTATTCGGGCGGCACAGAATGGCAATAACCTGTGTGTTTAGTTTAGGTCTAATTGTTTAAAATTATTTTCAATATTGAAGATTTGCAGCTTCCAAATTAAAGACTTTGCAACTTCCAGCGAAACAAAGCTGTCAGGTTATTTTACTGAGGTGTTTTTGAGCCTGAGATTCTAGTATAATTTCTATTAAAATGTTAAAGTACAATCTCCACTGAGCATAATTTTCGCTTACTGAATCGTTCGTGTAGGTGTGTTCTAATAGTATTACTTTTTGAATCGTTCCAAATAACTATCGCTCTTCTCATTTTATTTCCATAATATTTCCTGATTATTTTCCTATTCGTGTCGGTGTTGAGTTAAATATTTTATGACGTTTTTTGATATTTTCGTATTTAAGAATGAGTATTTTGCTTAATCATATGATCAGTAAACTTTTTCTAATACGAGGTGTGTTCAGAAAGTAACGAGAATTTTAATTTTTTGAACAAAATATTTATTTATTCTTCTACATCGATGTTATCGCCTTCAAAATAGTCCCCATTGGAGATTATGCACTTGTGCCAGCACTTCTTCCAATCCTCAAAACACTTCTCAAACTCGATCTTTGAGATAGCCTGTAGTTATTTCAGCGATGCGCTTTTAATGTCATCTACGGCTGTAAAACGACGGCCCTTTAACGTTCTCTTTATTTTTGGAAATAGGAAAAAGTCACACGGAGCCATTTCTGGCGAATATGGAGGCTGAGGCATCGTTACAGTACTGTTTTTGGCAAAAAATTAATGAACAAGCAATGAAGTGTGAACTGGTGCATTATCGTGGTGCAAAAGCCATGAATTGTTTTTCCACAGATCCGGACGTTTTTTCGGATTACTTCACGCAAACGACGTTGACCTTGTAGGTAGTACTCCTTATTGACCGTTTCACCTGGTGGCAGGAATTCATGATGCACTATGCCATTAATATCGAAGAACACAGTGAGCATAACCTTTACGTTCGACCGCACTTGTCGAGCCTTTTTCGGTCTTGGCGAGCCAGAATGCCTCCTGGAATGATTGAGTTTTGACGTCATATCCCATGTAAACCCATGTTTCCACACCAATTATAATACGTTACAGTAATTCTGCATCGTCGTTGACTTCATTTAGTGACTCCTGAGCAACTTCCATTCGCCGCTGTTTTTGTTCAAAACTCAACAATTTTGGAATGAATTTTGCTGTCACGCGTTTCATACACAAAACATTGGAAACAATGTCATGACATGATCCAATCGATATGCCAACATCATCAGCGCCCTTTCTAATTGTGATTCGGCGATTGTTCATAACCATTTCTTTAACTTTTTCCACGTTTTCATCGGGTTGATGTGCTGGGGCGTCCATGACTTTCGTCATCTTCAACGTCTTCACAGCCTTCTTAGAAACGCTTATACCACTTGTAAACTCTTGCTTTACTCATAGGAGACTCACCATAGGCCTTTGTTAACATTTCACACACTTTGTTACACTTTATTCCATTTTTTACGCAAAATTTGATACAAAATCTTTAATCTTTAATCTTTTAACAAACAAAAATCGCCGAGCTCATAAAAACACGTCTATCTTAGTGGCTGTCACAGGCAAAGTCTACAATGAAAACAGCTGAAAGTTTTATCATAATTCAAGGGCATGTATAGCAAACATAAGGAAGAAATGTTTGACAATCGGACCTCTCCAAGCTCGCGAAATTTAAAAATTCTCGTTACTTTCTGAACACACCTCGTACAGTCTCACATTTTTTAGTGTTATTCAAAAGTGAGTATCTGAGCTTTATTTATTTTTTTAAATTATTGTTTATGTAAACAATACATTTTAAAATTTTCTCCATGTTGCGACTCCACCAACCATTAAAAAATAACCCACTTTAACTCTTCGCGATGAACTTCTTGGAAAGCCTTCTTGGAAAACAAAATTCACTCCGGTTGGAGTATAACCAGAATGTCAGGTGAACTGCCAATATTCGAGAGATTGTATTTAAACTATTAAAAATATCAGTGCATTAGGGTAGAGTTTTTTTTTAAAAAAGATTCCTCAGTAACCACCAAAGACTGAAGGATACACTTAAAAAAACATTTTTAGCCTCCAAGATTCCTCGGTTTAAGACGTTATATGATTAATAAAGTTGGTTTACACACTTTAACCCTTATTTCAGTCCCTTAGGGTTTTGTGACTCTTTCTATGCATCACCTAGGATCAAAGAGAATCACTCACGCAAAATGTTAACACTTACGAATAATACTTCATGTTAGCTCTTAAGAGTGGAGTTTTTGAGAACTCCTTTTTCTGCATCTCCATCGCCTATGGTAACCTGCGTATCAAAATTTCGCTTTTTATGTCTTTTGGATCTCGAGATACATGGAGTAAAGTTCGTTTTACCCACATTTTAAAGTTTTATGTGTAGAGTTTTTTAAAATCTAGGAGCTAAAACGTGCCAAATTTCAATGTTATAGTTACTCAGATTTCGTGATATGTGACTGATTGATATTTGGATTTTATGTAATATATAGTTTATTATTTTACATTTTTTTAATAATTGAAATGAAAGAAAATACATTAATTTCAAAATTTACAATTTACACTTGTCACTACCTAGGAAACAGAATCACACACAATGCGATTTATTAATCGTATAATAAAACCTATTTGTAAAGACTTTATTCTAGTGTAATTTAACTGTAGTTAATAAATTTACTGTAATTTAATTTTGTATATGGTCAGTTTTTGCTAAAGGCAATATTGCCGAGATATTAAAAAATGTATTGTAAAAAAATACCTTTAAGTCTTCTTTTACACCACCCTTGAGGGGTGTTAGTATTTTTTTATAGGAAACTATAATGAACCACTGTGCCGCAATTCAAAACTTTGTTTTTCCACATACTTGTCATTTTGTTTTGTTTTGGAAAATTTGGTTTTAATAAAATTTAACGCCTACATTATTAAAATAAAGACTGTTTTTCCGAATACGAATTAACTTTAAACTTTACAGCAGTGGTAGTTAGGTCTTTGTTTAAGAACGTTTTCAAATGCTAGTAAACGGCAAGGTAAACTTTACTTTTAATCAAATAAATAAAAAATAAAATCAATAATAATTGTCTTTTATTTATTTCTGAACAAACGTCTTTGCAATATTTATATTTACACAATGATTTAATACATCTTGATTTGTTTTCAATTTAGCCTCTCGTAATTGCTGTGATTATTCTTAATCTCGAGTTGCCGGTCCGAAAACTCAGATATATTTACACTTAAAGTTACACAAATATTACTTATATACACAAAATTTCCAAAGATATATTACCTATAAATCTAATACTTTAAAGTTTAAGTTACACAGTTTATTAATGTATGTGTAACGTTTAAAATCTCACAAAAATTTATGGTACTTTTATAAAATTAATTGTTTAGTTTTTTATTTGAAATTTATCATATTAGTAATTTAGAAAAATTCTATTGAGATATTCTCTTCAAGAAAATTTACAATTAAAATATATAGTTTACCTTTTTACTATTTTTAGAAAGAATACTATTTTAAATATACATAATATTTTCCTTTATAATTTAGTATTACTTATTACAATATTATAATTATTGGTTTTAATACAATAAAATTCCTTATAGATTCTATTCTGTTTCTTGTTACTCGTTTAGTAGCATATAAAAAACTGAACTAAATTTTTCCAACAATACTTGGCCTTTTTCGATTGTGACTATATAATCGGCCATCTGTGTTTTATTATACTTTACACAAATAACAATTTCAGTTATCTATTTTACGCTTTTAACTAATGTAAATTACAATTCAATAGAATCAGTCAGCTGTTGTCAACGTCATATTTGTTTCTAAGTCAATCACATGTAACTTAAACACACCACATGAAAATTTAATTTTTTTGTACAATTTTTATGTTGTACTTTTGCAGTATAAAGTTTTGTTTTTCGCTTAAATTTAAAATACCCTAAATAAATACAATTTTTTGTGTTTAACATAATTACATCATGTATTGAGTATTTAAGTTTTTTAAACGATTTTGAATTATTTTTCCAAGCTATACATTTATCTTATTCATATTATATTTCTGAAAGTTTGTGTGTTTGTTTTTTTGTTATTCAATCACGCTTTAACCACTGAACCAATTGAGATGAAATTTGGTACGAATATGGTTTAAGTATCAGAGATACATATAGGCCTATTCCCGTTTTTACATAACGTCATTATACTACTTACCCAGCCCAAAATAATTATCAGTTTTTAGTTTTGTGTCATGTGTTAATTGTAGTTATTTACTGGACATGTGATTTAGGTACCTGAGATGAACATAGATTCAATCCTATTTTAAGAATCTTAATCTGTGTTTTATTTATTGCAAAATTATTGCTTTTAATGTAACATTTTCAAAATTTTAGTTGAAATTTTTTTCAAAACTGACTTTAATTTGTTACTTTGTGTTAAATTTTCAATATTAAATGTAACCAATTTTTAAAAGAATACTGCATAACCAAACTAACACGGTTGTTAGGCCTAACAAGGTGATGCGTGAAAAATCTTTATATTTTTTAAAAATAGCCTACTATACATCCTGACACGGTTGTTGGGCCTATCACGATGATACGTGAAAAAACTTTTATATTTTTTTAAAGAATACTACATATCCTAACTGACACGGTTGTTAGGCCTAACACGGTGATGCGTGAACAAATCTTTATATTTTTTTAAAGAATACTCACATGGTTGTTGGGCCTATCATGGCGATGTGTGAAAAAACCGTTATTTTTTTTAAAGAGTACTCCAAACCTTAACTGACACGGTTGTTAAGTCTAACATGGTGGTGCGTGAAAAAAACGGTTATTTTGTTTAAAAGTATTCCAAACCTTAACTGACACGTTTGTTAAACCTAACATGGTGATGCGTGAAAAATCTTTATATTTTTTAAAGAATACTGCATAAGTTAACTAACATGGTTGTTACGCCTACTATACTTTACATAAATAAACAATTTCAGTTATCTATTTTACGCTTTTAACTAATGTAAATTATAATTCAATAGAATCAGTCAGCTGTTGTCAACATCATATTTGTTTCTAAGTCAATCGACATATTGCCTACATTATAACAGGCAAAGCCCACAGGTAAAAATGTAATCTTTACGCTTTTTGTACAATTTTTATGTTGTACATATTTGTTTCTAAGTATAAAGTTTTGTTTTTCGCCTAAATTTAAAATACCCTAAATAATCTAGGCAATTACATTTTTTTGTGTTTAACATAATTACATCATGTATTGAGTATTTAATTTTTTTAAACGATTTTGAATTATTTTTCCAAGCTATACATTTATTATTTTTAACTTTAAACAAAATAGATGAATATCGATTTGCAATGCTAACCTCAATCTCTCTAATAAGTTAGCCCTTAAATAGCATTACAAATTATGACCTTCAGGTGCACAAGTTCTGAGACGTAGCGAACTGACTGGTGGTGCCTGAACCTCCTCAGATACCCCGAACCCTATTTTGTAACTGTACGTAAATTTGAATTGAGTTATGAACTTTTGTATATGCCAACTATTTTAGCAACATCTTGTGAACTGAATTCGAGAAATTATACAAATTATAACAAAAAACGAATCCAACCGGTTATGGAACTGGAAGGGTTTCGCCTTGTTTCGATCAAAAGAAGAAAGAAAACTAGACAAAGGACCAAATAGAGGGCCGGCAGGATGACAGAACGCAGTAAGCACATTTACACTTCCTAGACCCGCAGAGAGCTCCTTATCAGTTCTTGTTCACACTTTGTAATCATAGTGATTAGCGGGAGGCAGTTTGGGTACGTCCAGAAGTGTCTAATCACTGTCCGCCGCAAAACAATCACATGGCATAATGACGGTCCGCGGACAAAAGAAGGAAGGTTTGTAATTTACTTTCACCCGCTACCTAGGGACTTGAACAAAATTAATACTTAATAATACATCGATTATCTGAATCTGGTTCACTGTGCTGACGCAAAACGGCCGCGTAACGCTTCGTAACGGGGAACGTGTTATAATTGCTGCACGCAACTGTCTCGCTGACGTAACTGATCCGAAATTTAAAAGGAAATATTTTTTTTATTTTATACTTTTATCGTGAATAAAACTTACACAGAAACTCCAATATGAACTCTTGGCCGCCGACAATTCAATCTAAATGGAATTTGAAGTTATCAATAGTGTAAAGATTTGAATTGGCAGCCATTTGAAACTAGAAATCGGACTATCGTGAGAGTACTAACACAGACACAAGCTCACGCGCGGCATTCACACACACACACAAAATCTATTATCCAATAAAACTTGAATTATCTTCAGCTTTGTTTTATGACGTTTTCAGTAACTTGGTAATACTGTTCACCAGCTGAAGCAGGCATATCAGGCGTTTAATGGGCAATTCAAAGGAAGACCAATTTTTTCTTACATATTTTGAAAAATGTACTGAAAAAATATATTAATAAGCTCCAAAAGCTTTGGAAAGATTTCTATGCGGAACACACACACACACACACACACACACACACACACACACACACACACACACACACACACACACACACACACACACACACACACACACTTTCAGCTTTTATATATAACACGTGCGAAATTGAACACCGTTGTATTCAAGTTATGATGGTATGAGTTTATTATTGTGAAAAACATCCACAGCTACACCAATATGTCTTGTTAAAAACGGTCTTTAGCTGAGTGCGACAGAGATCAAAATAAAACACCGTTCTTTGCCCGCATGCTGACAAACTGACCTGGTTAAAAGCGGCACAACCTTAAACAACTCAAATTTACAAGAGTTAAAGTCAGATGGATGGAAAGATTGGGCGTGGTTTTACTATGCGTCAAAAATTACGTTTCCTTTATTATTGGAAGTCCCCTATATAAAAGTTAGCACACCTTTTACCCTCATCTATCATGAAGTATTTGTAAAAGGCGTGCATTTTATAACATATGCGTATTTTTTTGTAATATTTCGATATTACGTACCAGTCACTGTTAACGACTTCTGTTTTAATTGTAATAAAAAAAAATAACGATAACAATAACTTTAACTCACGAAAAATAAGTGGCTTTAATTGACAGAAATATCAGCAACCACGAAAATATCAGGAAACTTAAAAATGTTAGCAATCTTAACTTTACTACTTCTGAAAAATATTAGCAACTTTAACTTTATTCCTGAAAATATTAACTCACGAATATGTCAGCCACCTAAACGTGAACACACGACATGTCAGCGAATTTAACACACAAAAATATTAGTAAATTTGTTCTGTTCATATCTTTAATCAACACTTTAACTAAGCAATGATCGATTCGTGCCAACGTGATACAGAAAATATGTTTCCTAACTTAAAACATCGAGACTAATATGTTGGAAAAGTCGAACGAAATGTCCTGAAATGAAATGCAAATAACAATTCTATTTTGATATTCCGAAAGCAACATACAGATTGTTTTGATTACATGGAAACGGATGGTGCAAATATTGCACAAGATATTTTCACCTGCACGTAATTAAAAGTTTAATGAGATATACTATAAAAAATTCGCAAATTATACATTTATTAGAAACTTTTCTTAAATTTGTTTGCTAATTTTTTCAAATATACATTTGAAATTCAGTGTCTCAAATTGTTTTGAACTTAATATCTAATCCATTTTATGTTCTATATATATATATATATATATATATATATATATATATATATATATATAATATGTCAGGGATAAGACTTAAGAATTTTCCAATTTTAAACGAATTTAAAAGAAGTGTTTGTTTAATAGTCAGGGAATAAGACTTCGGAATTTTGTGAATTATTTGTCAATACAACAAAATATAAGAAACTATATCTTTAACACACGAAAGTATGAGCAAATTTAAATCTAACGTAGCTCTGGAAAATATTAGCAACTTGAATATTATCCTGGATATTAATCATCAATCTTAAATTTAATCCTGGATAATAGTATCAATTTTAATATTAATCCTGGAAAATATTAGCAACTTGAATATTAATCCTGGAAAATATTAGCAACTTGAATGTTAATCCTGGAAAATATTAGCAACTTGAATATTATCCTGGATATTAATCATCAACCTTAAATTTAATCCTGGATAATAGTAACAATTTTAATATTAATCCTGGAAAATATTAGCAACCTGAATATTTATCTTGGATATTAATCATCAACCTTAAATTTAATCCTGGATAATAGTAACAATTTTAATATTAATCCTGGAAAATATTAGCAACCTGAATATTTATCCTGGATATTAATCATCAACCTTAAATTTAATCCTGGATAATAGTAACAATTTGAATATTAATCCTGGAAAATATTAGCAACCTGAATATTTATCTTGGATATTAATCATCAACCTTAATTTTAATCCTGAAAAATAGTAACAATCTGAATATTAATCCTGGAAAATATTAGCAACCTTATTTATCCTGGATATTTAATCATCAACTTTAATTTTAATCCTGAAAAATAGTAACAATCTGAATATTAATCCTGGAAAATATTAGCAACTTGAATATTTATCCTGGATATTTAATCATCAACTTTAATTTTAATCCTGAAAAATAGTAACAATTTTAATATTAATCCTGGAAAATATTAGCAACCTGAATATTTATCCTGAATATTTAATCCTGAAAAATAGTAACAATTTTAATATTAATCCTGGAAAATATTAGCAACTTGAATATTTATCCTGGATATTTAATCATAAACTTTAATTTTAATCCTGAAAAATAGTAATAATCTTAATATTAATCCTGGAAAATATTAGCAACCTGAATATTTATCTTGGATATTAATCATCAACCTTAATTTTAATCCTGGAAAATAGCAACAATTTTAATATCAATCCTGGAAAATATTAGCAACCTGAATATTTTTCCTGGATATTACTATCAACCTTAAATTTAATCCTGAAAAATATCAACAACCGTAATATAAATCCTGCATATCATTATTAACCTTAATTTTAACTGTGTAAAATATCAGTGTTCTTATGGATATTTAAGACTCAAATATAATGAGATAAAATACAAAGT
Organism: Callitettix versicolor; assembly: GCA_022606455.1. Classification (NCBI taxonomy): domain Eukaryota; kingdom Metazoa; phylum Arthropoda; class Insecta; order Hemiptera; family Cercopidae; genus Callitettix; species Callitettix versicolor. The sequence continues at coordinate 34,973,933 of CM040183.1, read as the reverse complement.
TACACAACTGATGGGTGTTTCATTTTTGCGGTGGGCATGTTGGCAAATTAACGCATCAAACCATACGGCAAAACACTGAAGTGGAATGTTCGCACGCCTGATGTAAAGCCGGACAAATCGATCGGTGTAACATAACCTAACCGAGTGCCTCCTATATCTCGGAGGCAGGAGCAGTAGTTCTTAATGTGACCCCGTCAAAGTTTTGTGTCGGTCCACGGAGAAGCAATTACGTTCAGAGGTGAAATATGAAAAGTCATAGCCTGCGGGTGACACCTAATCACCACCGAACAGACAATGATCAAATATTGAGGTATGAGGTGATTTAAAAAGACTGGGCGTCCAGTCATAAATAACGATGTTCGGACACGTTCGAAATCGCC